>JAOWCC010000577.1:125736873-126312954 GCA_030867875.1 Actinernus sp. WN-2022
GTTAATTGGCTACAAACAGTTAAAGTTCCCTCAATCAATGTTTGATTGATCAAATGATGTGTAATATGTTTTCCTTGAAGACTTATTAATGTCAGAGGTGGATCCAGGGGGTGGGTTCAGGGGGTTGTAACCCTACCCCCCCCCCCCCCCCCCCGTAATGCCTCCTGCAGATCACTCTAGTTAAAAAAAAAAAAATTTGCATTACCCCCTATGAGTGATCACTCAATCTCCCTTTCACAAAATCCTGGATCTGCCCCTAGCTGTTGATATATACAATGTATTTTGTTAGTCATTTTTGCATATTTGTTTTGATTTTGACCATCCCACATGTGCACAAGGTTTGTCAGTTCATATGAAAAGCACTAATTATAACTGATTTTAACTGTGTCCAGCCCAGACTACAAATATAAATATATGGGCTTTTTACCACGACACAGCCCTGGCTTTAAGGAGCTGATTCCCTTGTTTTGCAATGCGCATATCTACATGTTGGTGAAATCTAAAATCATAGGTACAGTAAAAATGTCTGTTGAGTGTATTACTGAATCTTACACATATTTAATATTGGCAATGAAAAATTAATTCATTTGGGCAATCTAATAGACTCGCCCAGAAGTCCATAACCAGAAGTGTCCATCTGGTATTGGGGAGCGGCCCATCAGTTTACAGAGTAGTCTATTTTTAGAAATGCTAATCTCAAATTTCGCGGGGAAAATCAATGGCGGACATTGGGTCAGATGCGAGAGTCATGGCTCCGGGGGGGCACTCATGTACACGACGTAAATGAGATGTGCGGCAGTACCGGATAAAGGTTTGAGCCCAATTTGGCAAACTAAGTCTTGTTTTGGAGCAAATCAACTATCAATTCGGGTTGATTTTCATATTTTATTGGAAATTCTGGTTAATAAAATCACCTTCGTTACATTTTATTTTGCAAACTGGGTCGGGCTCTGAAGACGATACCTCACATACCTCCCCTTTATTATGCAAGCAGTGCCCCCCGGTTTGAAGCTCAGTACATACAGTTCGCCAAGCGGTGCTACAAACTACAAAGCTAAGTACGGTGGCAAATGTCGGGCTTTTGACGACTAAAATTGAAGATATTGGAATTGTAATGAAACGAAATGTATAGACTGATCATCTGTGCCTCTGCTAATGGATCTTGGGGTGATTTGAGAAAGTTAAAAGTGATTTTCAAGTCTTCAAGTGTTGACTAGCGACGAGTATAAAATTTTGAATTATGACAATGAATGAAAACGGAACCGAAAATTCACATTCATCTGGCCAGGAACAACTGACATTATACAAGGACAAAATTAAATCAAAGTAAGCCAAGTTTACTTTTACTTTTTTATTTAATTGTTTTGTTTTTAATCCATTGAAATCGGCCTTGGAAACTCGGTCGCATATGACCCGTTGCCGTGAGGCATTTGATTCAAATCTTCTAATAATCTTGTTCACTGGTTGTCTGAAGAAAAAACCCTTGTTTGTACTAATTTTAACAACTGGAATTTCATATCCAGCTGTGATAGTTGCGTTCAGCTTTCTAGTTTTCGATTGTGAAGTTTATTCTTGGAGATGTACAACAGTTAGTGTCTTTAATAAAACAGCAAAGTGACAACTGTTTCATTGTTTGATTGTGTTTGATGAACTGCCTGAAGTGTTAAGCGTACCAGAAATTGACTTTTTTCACAGTTTATAGCTATTTTTATTCAGTTCCAGTCGATTATTAAGCCTTGCTTGGAGATTTGCCGGGCTGTTCTTTTATCTGCCAAACGCAAATTACTTCGGTACAGGATTTTCAAATGTTCACTTGAGCTCAAACTCAAAGTAAACAAACTCGGTGCACTTAATTACTCTTGAGAGAACATGTGATTGTCTTTTTCAGTACATTTCTTAGGTCATATTATTAACAAAAATAGCATGATTTGTATGTGATATTTATCACTTGCTGTATTTATGCCAAATATCACTACAAAAATCTGTGTTTATGAACCAAAAGACAAAACTTAGCTTCGTTCTGTATACATCACACAAGTGCTGTAAACACGAAGTCTGAAACGGATGAAACGGAAAAATAAAAGGTTACAAAGGAACCACATGTTCTGGTTCTTGCCTGTTATAAATGCGAAATAGCTGATTATCAAGACGTTTCTACACTAGCAAGTAGCATTCGCTCGGCTTGTCCGCCAAAATTTTGTCGCATTTATAAATAACTGTACAATATTACAAACAAAGGAAATCGCTGTATTAGCCAATCAGGTACTGCTGATAAATTTTCGAAGAATATGATTGGCTGCGAGATGGCGGGAAAAGCTTTCTATAAATAGACTACTCTGTAAACTGATGGGCCAAACCCTATAGTGGGAGATGGACACTTCTAGTTATGGACTTCTGACTCGCCCCAGTCCTTCTTTGGGAAAGGTCTCTTGGAGCTATATTAATTGCGATATGTTGTTAAAATATCTCTGAAACAAAAATGCATGGTGACCCCCTTTCCCCCCATGTATTTAATCAGGCTGACTAGCTGATCGAGATACCAAAGTATAAAGAATTTTAATTTCTGAATGCTTAGATATTCTTATGCGAATTTAGTAGATATGCTTATGCTCATTTATGGATAGTAACAAAACAGATTTTGTTGTAGGGTCATTCCACAGTATTCAACATGAAGATCAGTTTTTTAAATGTTTTCCAACAGACCTAAAGCGTTCATAGAATTGTAGCTAAGTGATGATAGTTTATTTTAAAATATGACTTTTTTTTGTAGCAGGTCGACATTGATGCATAAATTATAATTAATTACAATAAAAGCCAAAATGGCTGTTGCGGAGGGGACAAATCAATCACTTATTTATAAATTAAACAAAAAACTGAAATCTTTCAAAACTTATCAGGACATAAACTATTCCTTGTTCCTTTTAAAAAATTTAAGCAGTTGTTATATGCTGACTCTTTGCTCAGAGTCACAAGGTAGACATTGTCCATTTCCACAAAGTGGTTGTTAAAGAGTTTGGCGATTTCAGCAGGAGTTCTAAACGATTTATTGTTGTATTTGATTTCATTGATAACTCAATATTCCGTTTGCCGCCCCTATCTTTGGAAAATCACTATCTTCGGAAAGCAAAGACCACGAAACATTCCGAAATGGCCTTCATAGCTCCAAAATATTAACAGTTTGCTTTAATTGCCTGAAGATGTGACTCTGTGTAAATCTATCAAGAAGTGACTTACAGAACACTAACATTGAGTCATGCGTAGTTGAGATTACTCGTCCTAAAGCAAAGAAACTCATTATATTCACAATATACAGAGCCCCAGACCAAACACTGGACGGTTTTCTTAATGATCTCAACACCGCTTTATCATTACTCCCATCACAAGCTGAGATAATATTACTTGGTGATTTCAATGTTAATTTTTTGACTTCAAATACTGACTCATCAAGGCCATTGAAACAGAAGCTCGTTAGACTTACAAATCAACATAACTTAGTACAGCTTATTGACAAGCCTACGAGAATATCCGAGAACTCATCCACTGCAATTGACCTGTTGTTCGTTAACAACAATCATCGCATAGTTGATTCTGGAGTTATTCACATAGATTTGAGTGATCACTCACTCATTTACTGTGTCATCAAAGCGGGTGTTCCTCGGGCCCCTTGCAGAGTTATAGAGTATCGATCGTACAAGCACTACTCAAGGGAGTCTTTCCTGACTGAACTCAGAGACATATGTTGGAATGTCGTCGACGAGCAATTGGACACCAATAGTGCAGTTGAAACTTGGAACCAACTATTTACGGATACAGCCAATCGACATGCTCCAATTAAAAAATCTAGAATCAAGGGTATACACGTGCCCTGGATGAATTCAGAGTTATGCAACGCCATGCAAGACCGAGATTACCACCATCGGAAGGCCATTAAATCAAGATCGTCATTCCATTGGTCCATGTACAAAAAGATAAAATCCTACGTAAACAACCTGGTCAAAAAATGCAAAGCTGATTACTATTTAAACCTTATTACTAGGAACAGGGGAAATAGCGGTGAACTATGGAAAACACTGAACGAAATTACTTCGCGAAAGACATCCTCAATCCCTTCATGTATCGAAGTCGATGGCGTACCACATACTGACTCAAAGTCGATTGCTGAAGTTTTAAATAATCATTTTTCAACAGTAGGAACTAAATTGGCTGCTAAAATAAAAGCAAGCCTTGATTTTTTCTATCCACGACCCCCTTCTGGTGAATCCATCGCTAGGTCTCGAAACTTTGTCTTCATTCCAGTTGAAGAAAATTTTGTGCATAGACAACTAAAAATGCTCAAGACAAATAAATCAATTGGCCTTGATCGCATTAGCGCCAGACTGCTGAAAGACTCTGCAAGCGTCATAACTCCTGCTTTGACCAAGATA
Source organism: Actinernus sp. WN-2022 (assembly GCA_030867875.1). Lineage (NCBI taxonomy): Eukaryota > Metazoa > Cnidaria > Anthozoa > Actiniaria > Actinernidae > Actinernus > Actinernus sp. WN-2022. The sequence continues at coordinate 125,741,298 of JAOWCC010000577.1, forward strand.
TTCAATCGCTCACTTGAGTCTTCTACATTCCCTTCTATCTGGAAATTTGGTAAAGTTACAGCTCTCTTCAAATCTGGTGATCGAAGCAACGCCAACAATTACAGGCCGATTACAATCCTCCCGACAGTTAGTAAGATCCTTGAGAAGGCAGTCCATGCACAAGTATATAATTACCTTATGGAAGAAAAGATCCTTACACCCGGGCAGTTTGGCTTCAGACCTAAACTCTCAACAGAGATCGCTCTTACTCATTTCACCGATACTATCCTTGGGAATATGGACAGTGGTCTAGTAACCGGTGCTGTTTTCCTGGACTTGTCAAAAGCGTTTGACACTGTTGACCATACTATTCTCTTCAATAAACTAGTAACAGCTGGCTTTTCTGACACAAGTGTGAACTGGTTCAAGTCCTATCTATCTAACAGAAGCCAAATCACCAACTTGGCAAATGTCTCTTCCTCTCCCAAGAAAGTTCCTGTCGGAGTTCCTCAAGGAAGCGTCTTAGGACCACTACTATTCCTTGTTTATGTAAATAACTTACCCTCATGTGTTAATTACTGCGAGGTGTCCCTCTACGCTGACGATACAGTAATTTACTGCTCTTCGACTAATGCCCAGGAACTTAAAGATAAATTGAACGCTGATCTTCTGTCCATATGTCAATGGTTTAACAGCAATCTCTTGACACTGAATACATCTAAATGCAAGTTCATAATTTATGGCAGCGCACGCAAGCTCAAGGATTTCAGAGAGGTTTCACTAACCATAAATGGCTCTGCTCTTGACCGAACTGACTCTTTTAAATATTTAGGAGTGACAGTCAGTCAGAACATGAGTTGGTCAGAACACGTGGATAGAGTCAGTAATAAAGTCAATCAACGTCTTGGCATCATCCGCCGGGTAAAGCATTTGCTGCCCTTGCATGCGCGGCTAACTCTCTATAAATCTCTTGTCCTTCCCTTACTTGACTATGCCGATATCGTCTGGGGAGATAAGAATAATACCGTCCTCATGGATCACCTTCAAGTTCTTCAGAATAATTATAATGCTGCTCGACAAATGCTCGACTTTCCCTCAAGCTCTTCTGCATCTCAAGTACTCGAACTATTAAACTGGAAACCACTATACCTTCGACGGCGCTATCATCGCTGTATTACTATCTTCAAATGCTTAAATAGCATGGTGGACTTCAACTTTAAATTAAAGAAGAATCACGACTTTCATACATATAATACACGCCGTCAGCACAATCTACATTTGCCATTCGCACGTAGGAATTGGGGACAACAGAAGTTTACCTACCATGCACTATTAGACTGGAACTCTTTAGACTCTGAAGTTATACAATCAACTACATTATCAATTTTTAAATCTTACTGGCACATAACTTAATTTCATAATAATCCTTGTTCTATTTCTATTTTATTTCAACCATTTATCTTTTCTGTTTTCCATATATTAGTGAAATATATATTTTTAATACAGGACCTCCCTGAAAATCACAAATTGTGAGTGGAGCTTTCCTGTCAAAATATTATTATTATTATTATTATTATTATTAATGAATCGCCTTTTAGTCAAACAATTCTTCATTCAACCATGATCGACTTAAGCCAGTGACTTAATGATGTCCAATGGCCCTTTACACAGAGTTGCTTTTTCAAAACGTTTCTCCGTCTTTCCATCAAGTATCTCCACTGTTTCAACCATCTTTCCAGCTTGGCATCCAACTTCGGAGAGAGCGAAAGTCTGTTTGAGATTTGGTTTGTATTCCTGCTGAAGCGTACAGCGAATGATCATGTGCGCGACAATGTTGTTTCTTGACCTATTTGGGCAATTCCACAGTATTTTGCATGTCACGGAGGGGAAAATCACAAGATTGAATAATAAGCTGCCTAACAATTAGATACTTGAATTTAAACAAACTTTTGAACCATCATGTATACCATTTTTAATAGCTATTTACATGTGATGAATTTCAAAATGTTTTGTAAAATATCCAGGGAGATATTATTTTTAATGTTAGCATTATTCTCCATGGCGCCTTTCTACCACAACAACATCGATATATAGAGAATTTATACAGTCTGTGAGTTGTTAGTAAAGAAAACAGTTAATTTACACAAAATGCTAATAAAACATTTATTCAACTTATTGCAAAGTCGAATGAATTAGATGACGTAAGATCCAGAATCGACCCAGGCTTTTTCTTACGTGGTCATGGGTCAGGAAAGGTCAAATTTTCACCATTTCAAACAAGCCTAGAACATATAATATTCTTTGTAAGCCAAAAATTTATTCGCAGAAGTACTCAAAACCTTTCAAAGATTCATTGGTATAAAAATCGCAAAAGGGCCGGGTTAGGTGCACTTTAAGTACCATTAGCAGCAGATTATTTTCTTTTAATTTCTATATTTTGTTAGTTTTTGTATTCTTCTTTGTAAATGTAGGAGTATAAATAAAAGCTTGATTGATCGATCAAAATAACGTTTTCTGTCAAAATAATTGTTGTGTAAAAATGATAATAATTAATGCAAGAGAAATATGCAGATTATGATTGATTTTATATTTATCAGAACACAATAATTTATGCAAAAAGTGAACTAGCAGTTCCAGAACACAAAAATATATTACGTGTTCAAGTTAATATATATATTATATATATATATTATATATATTATGTTTTTAAACGCAGTGCATATTTGATTTACTGTATTTTAATTTTAAAATCATTCACTGTTTACAGTGCTATTTTGAATGAACTGATAGAGAAGCAAAGATACATTTATACATTAGCTTTAATAGCTTATTTCTGAAAAAAAATATGTTAGCTTATTTACATTAAATATTATAGCCTGGGAAATCAGCCGACTCTTATCGCTCCCCACTCGCGAAAGAGACGTCAGGGGAGCGAGGCAGAACATTCCATACTGATGACGTAGCAGATAGTCGTTTCACAATGCATAAATTAGTTGCAATTGTCAGAAGCTGAATGCGAACAACAGAGTTCTTTTCAAGGAATATAACTACCGAGGCTGCTCATTTGCTTGGCAGTGGATCACCATCATGAACAACCATGAAATTCAAGCCTATATATTTAGTGTGTGTTGGTAGCTCGTTTGCTTCGTTCTTTCAGGTGCTCGGCCCAGTCAAGAGAATTTGTCCTACGACTGTCAAAACATAATAGTTGTTAATTTCAAAACCTACACACAGCACAGCAGGCCACTTTTCAAGCCAGCTCTTTTCCAGGTCAGTAGCCGAAGAGGTTATCTACAGAATGCAGCAGTTAGTTTCAGGTATACTACCGAGGCTGTCCGTTTGTTTGGGTGAACGCGGCCATCACATTTGTGATTCATAGCGCACTTACATGTAATTATGTTTATTCAATTAGCCCAGATTCACTGTCTGAACGATTTATCCGGCAACAACAACTCATCCAGTGTTCTGTGACAGCTCAGTGTGACAGGATTCCTATGACAGTACCTTTTTGATCACTTACTTGTAAATGTTTTGACAGTAAGATATTTCGCTTTACTAGCCGCTGAAAGAATTAAGGAGCCAACAACAGCACCGGCACATGCTAAATAGGCTTGAATTTCATGGTTGTTCGTGACGGTGATCCACTGCCAAGCAAACGAGCAGCCTCGGTAGTTATATTCCTTGAAAAGAACTCTGTTACGTTGTTCGCATTCGGCTTCTGAGAATTGCAACTAATTTATGCATCGTGAAACGGTGATCTGCTACGTCATCAATATGGAATGTTCTGCCTCGCTCCCCAGACGTCTCTTTCACGAGTGGGGAGCGATAAGAGTTGGCTGGTTTCCCAGGCTATTAATATTATCATGTTACAGTTTATAGAATATTTTATTGTTGCAAAAAATGGAAAATATGACATGAGTTTTATTTAGCTTAGGGTTGCCTTGAAGATGTTATAGGTGGTTATACCTGCAAATGACTTTGTATATTAAAGCAGCATTAAACTTGAACAGTCCATGTTCTATTTATTTCTATTTGAATAATATATAAAGTTGTATTATTAGCCAAGGCTTAAGCTGTAAATTATCATTTTAATAATAGTATAGACCACAGAGATCATCACCTCGATTTGTCAAACGACCCGATGACAAACACAAAGCTGCTTTATTTCAGCAGGAAATTACTACCTTGCCTTTTGGATTGCAAAGTGATGCAGTTGCAGATATTAAAAGTTCTATGAGTCCTCTGTAGACAGCTTTGTAGGACTAATAGTTTTGGATGTAAGAATTTTTTCTTACTGGTATTTCAGTGCATTATTTTTTTGGGCCCCAAACCTGTCTGCAGGATATTTTTTTCTGAAATCACTCACTCACTCACTCAAGTTAAATGGCTGCATGGCCCCTAATAAATTCGAAGAAAACGGTTTAAGGAAATTTGTTTGCTGAAATTCGCTGTAACATGGCACAGACATAGTTAAGGTACACAAGAAGACACTATATAGGTTTTTGTCGAGTTTTATTCGAGATTTACGTTGTACATGGAAAACTAAAAAATCCCATACGAATGCTGTTAAATATTATACTATTCCCAAGCTTGGGCTACCTGTGCTTTTATCTTCGAATTTATGAGTGGAAAAATACGTCTGCATAGCCGTTTGTCTGTTGATAAACATTGAACAATAGCACTCTGAGAAGTCTTTAAAATGTATTGATCCTCACCTTGAATATGTTTCGTGGCTTCGTTTCCTCTTTCAGATCTTAGCTGGCTAATGAACGACCCAAATATGTCTTCGGCAGGACCATAGATGTCGGCCATGTCAAAAGTGGTCAAGGCTGCGTCATAGTATTGGAACATGTCTTCCACCGCTTTCACAACATCGATAGGCCCGTGTGCTCCCGAAACTTGCCACATTCCATTCAATATACGACAGATTTGTAAACCATTTTTGAGACGACATAATGGAACTCTTGACATATTAACAGCGATCCCAGGCGGCCTAGTGCCATTCTTCCAACGGTCGAAGTCGAAGGGCTGCATGGCGCGAAGATATGGCGAATAAAAAAATCCATCCAGTTTCTTTTACATTTGAACGATGCCGAACTCAGGAGCTAGTTTATACATTTGAATATTTTAAGCTTACTTTAATTATATTTATATAGCATGTACGAAACACTGGGTCGAGAGAATAAAACCAAAGCAATTTGAATACTGATTGCATTGACATATTTAAATCGACCGTTGCTAGGAAAGTTTGCGGGCAATGATTATTGTAGAATCGAGAAGTCCAAGGACTATAGTAAAGCTGAAACAACGTGTATAGTTTTAAACGTACTATATTTCGGCTAGCCAAACTAGCCTTCTTCAGGTACTAGATGTTGTAAGTAGAGAGTTCTAAAATAGGGGGTTACAATATATAGGATTTCACAATATATAGATTTCACAATATGTAAATAGGAAGTGACGCAATGGAACGGATACTGGTAAAAATGTTGAAACAATAAAGTGATGTAGATAAGGTAAATAAAGGAAGGTAACAAATTACGATAAACTAATGGATACGGAAAACTAATACAATGTGAATAGATGAATAGGAAATAACTAAAGGTGAAAGTGAGCTAGGTTTCATCACGTCTATTGATGCCATGAGGTTCGAGTGTTTTGGCCTTGTCTATAAGGTAGGATTCTCTGGCTTTACGAATCGAGTCTCGTGAGGAATGCATGAGTTCTAAGGGAATGAGTTGCATGTTAGTTTTAGAATGGTTATAGGGTTAGAAAGAAAATGTTCTGCAACAGTGGAGGGTTTAGACTTAATGTTAGGTTTGTCAACTGATCGTCTATGTTCGTTGAATCTGTCTTTGAGGCGTCGTTTGGTTTCACCTATGTATTGGAGGTGACATAGATTACATTGTACCATGTATATTAATTTTTTAGAGTTAAAAGTGATATGCGAATGGATTAAACGGGTTTCACCTGTGGAATGGAAAGTGTATTGTTTAAGACCGTTGACGATGTAGGGGCAAGTGGCACAATTTTGCCCGCAACGGAATGAGCCAAGTGGGAGTGCGCGTGTGGAATGATTAGTAGTGTTATTGGGTAATTGTGATTTAACTAGAAGGTCACGAAGGTTAGGACAACGTCGGTGGGAAACGAGAGGAAAGCTAACAAAAACGTTTTTGCAACGTTCGGATGAAAGTAGTATATTAAGATGTTTGTGAATTATACGAGAAATGTTAGGAAGTGCTGGGTTATAAGTGGTAATGAATGGTATACGTTGTGAGTTTTGCGAACGTTTAGTATGTAACGCGTCGTTACGAGAAATGTCAGCAGCACGCTTTATTTGTCTGTTAAGAAATGTACGGTTATAACCTCGTTGAAGGAGATAAGTTTTCAACTCGTTAGTGCGGAGTTTAAAAGCGTTGTCGTTAGAGCAAATGCGGCGGAGACGGAGAGCTAAACTAAAAGGGATAGCTTGTTTAGTGTGCAAGGGATGGCAAGAGGAGTTAAGAAGATATTGGTGTTTATCAGTGGGTTTAGTGTGAAGGTCAGTTTCAATGTAACCGTCACGCAAGGAAACGGTTACGTCAAGAAATGGTACATGAGTAAATGTGATGAGGTGAACTTGATAGTTGGATGAAGATTATTAAGAAAATCAATGAAAGTGTATAAATGATCTTGACCCTCGGTCCAGATCATGAAAATGTCATCAATGTATCTTAACCAAGTGTGTGGTGTTTTAGGAGCCTGAGAAAGAGCGTTATTTTCAAATTTACCGAGGAATAAATTAGCAAAAGAAGGAGCCATTCTAGTACCCATGGCTGTGCCATGAATCTGGAGGTAATGTGTGTTGTTAAAAGAGAAATTTTCATAGAGAGGATCATGCGTATTAAGTCACAAAGTGTATTAGTAGGAATATCTTTGTTAATACGAGTTTGTAGGAAATGATGACATGCATCATACCATCTTTATGGGGAATGTTAGTATACAAGGATGATACATCTAGAGTTACAAGAATGGCATTATCAGGAAGCTTACCAAGGTTAAGGAGTTTATTAAGAAAATCAGTGGTGTCTTTAATGTACGAAGGGAGAGAAGAGACAAGAGGTTTGAGATAAAAATCGACGAATTCGGAAATGCGTTCAGTGGGATGGCTGTTAGATGAAATTATGGGGCGTCCAGGATTACCAGTTTTATGTATTTTGGGTAAAATGTAGAAACGTCCAGGTTTAGCATTAGTATGTATGAGGTACTGTTTAATTTTAGCGTCGATTAAGTCAGTTCTCATTAGACATGCGATGGACATAGAAAGTAATGCGTTTTTGTATGTCGTTAGTAATATCTGCGTCGAGCTGTTTGTAGAATTTAGTGTCACTAAGTTGTCGGTTACATTCGTTGATGTACCAGGTTTTGTCCATCACGACAGTACCAGAGCCTTTGTCAGCGGGTTTGATTACTATGTCTTGTCGTTTAGTAAGTTGACGTATGGCTTGGCGTTCGAGTGTGGATAAGTTATCGTAGATGTGATTAGGTTTAGTAGTAATTATATCCTGTTCAATAGCGTTTAAGAAAGCATTTAAGGCAGGTTCCCTGTCTGCAGGGGGAGTCCAAGAACTTCCGTTATGGAATGGGTTACGGGGGGTGGGATCAGAGCTGTAGTCGTGAAAAAATTCAGCGAGTCGCATGCGTCGAGCAAAGTCGTTAAAATCAGCTGTTACTTCCGGCCAGTTGATGCGTTGTGGTGTAGGGCAACTAAAGTTTCTTCATTAGAGAGTGGTGTATTACATAAATTAATGACAGCAGTGGTATCTAGTCTAATATTGATCTTTTTGTTTTTACGTCGATTGCGTTTTTTGTACGTGTTATTAACAGGAGTAAGTGTGGGTGAATTATTCCTAGGAGTAACGTTAGTAGTACGATTATGCCGTGTATAAGTGTTAGTCATGATAATCTGATTATATTATGCTAACATGCAACTCATTCCCATAGAACTCATGCATTCCTCACGAGACTCGATTCGTAAAGCCAGAGAATACTACCTTATAGACAAGGCCAAAACACTTGAACCTCATGGCATCAATAGACGTGATGAAACCTAGCTCACTTTCACCTTATTTCCAATTCATCTATTCACATTGTATTAGTTTTCCGTATCCATTAGTTTATCGTAATTTGTTACCTTCCTTTATTTACCTTATCTGCATCACTTTATTGTTTCAACATTTTTTACCAGTATCCGTTCCATTGCGTCACTTCCTATTTACATATTGTGAAATCCTATATATTGTGAAATCCTATATATTGTAACCCCCTATTTTAGAACTCTCTACTTACAACATCTAGTACCTGAAGAAGGCTAGTTTGGCTAGCCGAAATATAGTACGTTTAAAACTATACACGTTGTTTCAGCTTTACTATAGTCCTTGGACTTCTCGCTTCTATTTATTATTATTTGGCTGTTTAGATCTTCATACAGATCCAACGTTCAACAAGCAGGATATTCGTCCACGGTTTTTGCTTATTCGCGAGTTATTAATGATTATTGTCAAGGTGACTCCAAGGGTAAAGTAAAGTATGATGACGTCATTATCAAAATCAGAAAGTTTCTAAACTCTCCAAGGAATTTTAATCTACTAGTAATTTATGTATATTTGCGAACCGCATAAAACCGAGCATGCGTTTGCCATTACAACAAAAAAATGAAGATTTTACAACACTTTTCAGTCCAATTTTAAGCTTTTTTGGTGAATGAAAAGCCATAACTTTGGCATTTATTGTCGGTTTCCAAAATCCATGATCGATTTTGTGGAGAACGTGGTCAACAATATTTTAACGGGGAAAAGTTTGGTGTTTAGTGAAAGTGCGCTAAATGTTTAGGATTTTTAGAAACCGGAAGTGACGAAATTAATGCTTGCGCAAAAGTGCCTGTCTTGTGGTCGTGAAATAGTCGCAGAAGTGTTGTTGCAGTAATGTCTACAATAATTGGTCGAACAGGATGTGCAATTTCTCCTATTTCCTCCGACAATGGCCAGTTTCGGGACTTGGCTGAATACTCCAGTCTGCTGAATGAGTTAGACCCGATAAAACACTGCTGCTCGTCTATTAAACAGTACGAAAATAACTGTACACTACAAGTATGCTGATACTAGTAATACACTACTACTATCTAACTACCGGTAGGTAATACCGGTATTATATGATTATAATTATTATAATACAAGTAATCAATTCTACATCAAGTTAATAGGTGTAACATTTCAAAGTCGACAATGAGGACTGGACGGGATTTCAAGTCCGCGCAATTAGTCCAGTCCGAGGCGCTAATAGCGCTGCGCGTGAGTGACGTCACGAAAATTAAGACCCCCCGCATGACTCAGACAAACAAACCACTTTTCGCGTAAGAACTTACAAGAATTGACCAGCACTTCAGTTCGTCGTCTGACTATTCTACCAAAAATGACGGCTTTCCTGCATTATATTCCGAAAGAGAACCTGATGATTGTACTGTCGAACAGCTTAAACGTTGGCTAAAATACAGAGGATTGAAACAAAGCGACAAACGGCAATCTTATCAAGCGAGGTCCAAAGCTGGCGCGAAATACAGTGTTTGTATGGGAATCCGATGCCAAATAATTTCCGTAAAATCGAATTTCTGGACTATTCACTGCCTGAAAACTTTAGATACCAGGTAAGAGATTAACTGATCAAAATTCGAGGGATGTAGTTCTACTGGGAAGCGTGCAATCGTGTTTTCAGTTTCCCGTACATTTCGGCTGTTTAAAACAACGAGTCAAAGGTATAGAAAACTGAAAACACGATTTCACGCTTCCCAGCACAGCTACATCCCTCAAATTTTGATCAGTTAATCTTTTACCTGGTATCTTAAGTTTGCTGACAGTGAATATTTCAGACACTCGATTTTACGAAAATTATTTGGCATCTGATTCCCATACAAACACTGTATTTCGCGGCATGTTTGTCTGACCCTTGCGGGGTGTCTCGTTCCAGACAATCTATTTTTAGAAACTGTGCGCAGTGCTATTGCGAGGACTTGAAATCCCGTCCAGTCCGAATTGGAGGCTTTGAAATGACATCTCATTGTCATTAATTATTCGGGAGGGATGTTGTTTTTATTCCGGGTACAGGTTGACAATTGATTTGTTCGTCATAATGAAGCAGTTTATTGTTTCTTGTCATTTGGAACTTCAATGTTCCAGTATTAAATTCAAATTCAAAACTGAATTTTGTAAGTTTGGCGTCATTTCAACATGGCTTCTCGTGAAAGAGACTGAGAGCGATGAAGAAGAGTTTAGACCACTCAAACGTTTCATAAAAGCGCGGAGCCGTGCCGAAGAGGAAGAAATGTTGTTAAAAGCTGTACCACTGTCAACGCGTTACAAGAACAGTTGGGTAAGTAAAAGTAGTTGAGGAATGGAGGAACGCAAGAGAGAACAACATTGCCGCTTTGGAGGCTACAAGCATAGAAAACCTTGATATTGAGATGTGCCGAGAATTCGAACACATGACGATCCTTGAAACCCCGAAAAGTACTCCCAGAACTCCTAGGAGTACATTCAACCAATTTTTTTCCTGGACTGGAAAAAATTAATTCAGTCCTTGGACTGGAAAAAACATTGGTTGAATGTACTCCTGGGAGTTCTGGGTGTACTTTCCGGGGTTTCAAGAATCGTCATGTGTTCGAATTCTCGGCACATGGTTGGTTGGTTGCCTCATGAATAATTTATTTATTTTATTTATTTATTTACTTACTTCGGCCATAATAGAAGATACAAAATAGAATAAAGTAAAATATACAACAAACAAAACATAGAGGCCAGGAGAACCAACACAGCGTTAGCCAATAGCCCCTTTGCAGCTAACAGTCACGTGCTGATATAATACTTCATTAACGAATGAATTGAGCTCGTGATCCCCATGGGAAAGACGTTGCCATGGATGCTGGAGAGCAAGCTATCTTTAAAATCGCTGTTTTTGAAAGATCGACAATCGATTGGAGGTGGAAAATAGCATTTACAAATAGGTTTTGCTAATAGCAATACCGATCTTGTACAATGCATTTAAATAAATGAAGTCAGATATTTTTTGCTCTCCAGTACAACCACGTGATGTGTTAGCTGCAAAGGGCCTATTACGTTGGTTTCCTATGAAAAATAAAATTACAATAAATGATCTAATTACAATACTTATTTCAACCTAAAAGCAGCATTTGAGAGGTGCGGTTAACTGTCTTGCCTGGTGACATTTCAGACATACAGACTTCCAAGACCTAGGGTTCTCGATGTCAAATACAGAAGTGATGGCAGACACGTAATATTTAAATAGTAATAATAATAATAATAATGACATTTGTATAGCGCATATACATAAATGTTCTATGCGCTTGACAACTACATGTACTAAATAAGTGTAAATATAAATATCTGCGCATAAATTACATTCAGCTGAAAACAAGACTGATTACTGTGTACAGATTATAGGTATGTCAAAAAGGTAGTGTTTTAGTTTAGCTTTGAATTCATTAACGGATGGACTTTGGCGTATATTTAACGGGAGAGAGTTCCATAATGTAGGTGCAGATACCTGGAAGGCCAGCTGACCATAGGACTTAAGTCTGGCAGTAGGACGGACAAGGCGTAATGTATCAGCTGAGGATCGGAGTGTTCGGGTAGGCTTGTATATAGTTAATAATTCTTGTAGATAGACAGGAGCTAGGTTATTAAGTGTCTTATACGTTGACAATAATAACTTAAATGTAATCCGCTTATCTACTGGTAGCCAGTGGAGTTCTCTAAGGACAGGTGTGATATGATCATTTTTCTTAGAATAAGTTAAGATACGGGCAGCAGCATTCTGAACAGATTGTAACTTCTGTATAAGATAGTTCGGGAGGCCGTGTAGTAGGGAATTACAATTATCGAGTTTGGACGTCACAAATGCATGAATAAGTGTTTCAGTGGTGGTCAGCGACAGTAATTTCCGTATTTTGGAGATGTTCCTTAGCTGAAAAAACGCAGATTTGCAGATTGAGTTAACATGTCAAGTCGTATTCATAGTATCGTCAAAGATTGCTCCAATGTTCCTAGCATGGTTTGATGGGTGAATAATGTCTTTTCCCACAACAAGAGAGAACTTGTGAGAGCATTGCCGGTGACTGGAATGGATTATTAGGAGTTCGGTTTTATAATTATTTAGTTTAAGCTTGTTAGAGGACATGCATTGATCGATTTCAAGTAGACAAGATTCGATGTTAGCTTTTGTCGAGGCAAGATCAGTATCATCATTTGTTGTGAATGTGGAGTAGATCTGTATGTCATCTGCGTAGAGATCGTAGGACATATGCTTTCGTAAGATATTTCCAAGGGGAGCAGTATATAGTAGGTAATGATCTAAACTTAGGTAATGATCTAAAGTAATGATCTAAACTTAGGTAAAGAGATATCTGATTTACGCAGTTCGTGTGGAAGTGTATTCCAAGTTCGGGAAGCTCTTATAAAATAACTATTTTGGTAACACAGGGTCTTGACATTAGGAATCTGATAAGTAATAAGATTAAGTGAGTTATCCATCGAACGTAGAGAGATGCTTAAATTCACCCTGTTTACAAGCTTTGGCCAAACATCTGGAGCTAAGGTTACTAAACCATGTTTTGCCTTATACAAGAAGATGAGGTCAAGGTATTCATACCAGTAACATAAAGGTAAAAGCTTTAGAGTTAAGAGTCTAGATTTGTAGGAAATGTCTGTTTGGAAGGGCAACAGGTGAATAAACTTAGTAGCCCTCCTTTGTGTTCCTGCGTCAGATCGACAGTTTGTGGGCTCATACTTGTGAGGCATAGGCAAGGTTCGACCTAACCAGGGACAAGTACAGACATCGACGGGCGCTAGTACTTCGGACTTTGACGGCAGAGCGTCTGAGTAGGCCAAGCAACTGGTTCGCCTTGGTGATCTGTTGACGAATGTGAATGGACCATGTAAGGTCGGTACCAACGGTCACGCCTAGGTCTTTTTCGCTAGGAACGTGGTCCAAAACTTGACCACTGATCAATGGTATAGTTAGCCAATAGGGGACTGCGTTTCCTGGTAATGGTTAAAACTTTACATTTCTTCGCATTGAACTTCAGCCGCCAAGAGCGTGCCCAGGTCGCCAAATTAAATACCTCACCCTGAAGAATGGAGATGTCTGCTGCAGATTCCACTACCGAGAAGCATTTGGTGTCGTCAGCAAACATTGTCACCTCGACGGAGGACGAGACGATCGATAATGGGAGGTCGTTGACATAGATCAAGAACAGAAGGGGTCCCAGAATAGACCCTTCAGGAACAACGGAAGTGACTGGAAGCGTGTTTGACATGGCGCCATGAACTGTTACACGCTGCTGGCGACCAGAGAGGTAGTTCTTGAACCAGTCTAGCGCTCCACCTGTGATACCAAATCGGCTAAGTTTGCGCAAGAGTAGTTTGTGGTCAACTGTGTCAAAGGCTTTAGAGATGTCGAAGTAGAGGACGTCGGTTTGTTTGCCCAAGTCCAGGTCTTGACCAATGCGATGGAGGACTGTCAGTAGCTGAGCGGTACAGGATTTGCCTTTAAGGAAGCCGTACTGAGCTTCAGAGATCATATTTTGAAGGTGGTCTATCAGACGATTGTAAATACAACGCTCCAGTACTGTAGCGACTATGCACATCAAGGAAATGGGTCTGTAGTTTTCTACATAACTCTTATTTCCTTTCTTGTGGAGAGGGGTGATGTTGGCAAGTTTCCATTCAGTAGGGAGAGTTCCAAGCTTGAGTGACTTGTTAAACAGGTGAGTGAGGGAGTATGAAATACTTGACGCGCATTCCTTTAGTAGGCGGGCAGATATGTTATCAGGTCCCATAGCTTTGTTTGGATTGAAAGACTTTAACACTTTAGATACTTCACTGGGTAGCAAGATTATCTCCGAGACAGTCACATTAGTTATAATTAATGATGAGATGAATATTTGAAGGTCAGCTGTACCGCTACGACTTTCCTTGGAATATTTCTCTTCCACAACAATTTATACGCGATCGCCTATGGCGATGCTTCGTGTTGATAAACATTAGAATTGTTATGGTAATGTCCAACTATGATTTCAAAAGGCCGCTTTGTCTCAGGAGCCAATGGATCCCTGGTTGGCACATTAATGACAATGGATGACGTGCAGTAAGTAACGCTATACAGCGTGAAATAGATATTAGAAAATTAGACCTTAATTCCATTGTTTTCTTTTGTTTCTACTTGACTATTATTAGAGGGCCACAAATTTATCAGAGTAAACTGTTAGATGTAACCCTCGTTAAATAAAGTTGTTGTATAGACCATTTTCCTGGTATGTGCACGCAATATTGCCCCGCCAAAATAGCCGCCAATTTTTGAACAATAGCCGATATTTGAATAAAGGCTGACGCATCAGAACGAGTCTAACGAAAGCTAAAAAAAATCACGGCCCGCCAAGAAATACTTCATGTAGGCTGCTTGGATTTAGTATTGGTTGAAATAATAGGGAGGGTTATGGAAACCACTACGTGATTGCCCACGTGAAGTATTTACCGGCCCGTCAAGCCTGTTGCGTGCGCATACTTGAGAAAATGGTCTATTCTATTCTAGATACCGACTATTCATTTTTGTTTCACGGATTAAGTAGAAACACTCTAGGTTACAATAGCTTAAACCCTATTCGGCGGGATTGCATGTTTAACGTGGACTATTATGTAACCGTTCTAGGATGGACTTAGCTAAAGTTAAAAAAGTATGTTATCACCTAAAAGATTGAAATTACAAGTACATGTCCTCCGCGCCGCGTGTGAAAGGTCCGAGACTTGGCAGAAAATGTAAAACAAATGTTTTGCTAACAAAAGGTGCACATCTTAAAGCTTAGGACTCCCGACATAACTTTATACATTAGAAAAACTGATGATTCTACTCACCATGTAGACACGACCTGCACTTGAAGTTTTTGTTCTTCCAGGGGCTATATATATTAAAGTGCAAGTATCATGTCAAAAAAGTTTAAAATTATATTGAACTATTGTTTGTTTCTCACAAAAAGGTATTAATCTTCCAAATTTTGTAACATTTCTGGCATTAAATCCCTAATTTTGATTAGGTTTCATGGAACCTGTGAAGTCATAAGATGAATCAACTCCCTCCCTAGAGAAAACTACTACAATAGAATCCTCCAAAAAAGAGCACTTCGTTTGATATATTTTGCAAAAACAAGAGATCCCGCAATTCCCTTTTTTATCCAATCAAAAACACTACCTCTGTCATTTTTATATTTTGAGCACCTTACCAATTTAATGCATGATATCCAAAATAAAGTAGCTCCGGTAAACATACTTAACATTTTTCAACAATCTAAACTGAAATACATATCCGTAAAAAAATAGATATAGCTCATTATACTTTATTTATACCCACCCTTATTATCATTAATTATTTGTATAAACGCTCCATAGATTCATAAAGATAAATACTCGGTCATTCATCTTGTACACAAAATGTTTTTATTAGCAGTTACCACTCCAATTTATACTATGCAGATAAGCTTCTGCTAGTTAGTTTTATAATGTTTTATTTAATTATCTTTCCCCTGCCCCCGCCTCGAATAGTATTTTTTTTGTTGCTAATTTGAGGGTGGGCAAGTATCTTAATTCTTGTAAGTGTTTCTTTCATAATAAATTGTTGTTGTTGTTAAATCCCGTAGGTTTTCTTTGTGACATCACAAGATGAATCAATCGCGTAATTTGCGTAGTGTTGATTCTAGTTTAATTTCTGCTCCTGCCTCTCAAAGAAAACTAAGTTAGATAACTGAAGTATATCAGAAATAGAATTTGGAGTAAAAAAAGAGTTAATGTTGTTTTATGGCTTTACTTGCACTATAAACAACGACCGAGATCAGAAAAAACAGTAAAATCCCTAGGGAATCTCGGCTGAAAGACAATCTTTGCTATCAAATGATTGATATGCATGCCTAAGTCTGTTTCTGTATTTGTCTCCAGTAAATTGTACACTAGATGTCATTTATTTACCGATTTTCCCGTAAAATCCTGCGCGCCGCCATCTTGGATCTGATGACGTTACAGTGTTGATGGCGCGCAGGAAATGTAAATCGGTAAATAAATGACATCTAGTGTACAATTTACTGTAATCAAACACAGAAACAGACTTAGGCAGCCATAACAATCATTTGAGAGCAAACTGTTTTTCAGCCGAGATTGCCTTTAACAAACTCACTCTGGTTCCCAGACAATCTCGTACCCAGACGCCATTTGTTTCTTACTGCGCATGCTCGACGAAATAATAGGGCTCTGGAAGAATCCGATTTTTGTGTATTCTGATTGGCTGTTTTGAACAATGCAATTTTACCGGAAGTCAAACAAAGTAATTTATTTGGAGAAATGCATTGAAAATTGGGGGGTATCTAAACGCTAAAAACCGTTGGATTTTACCTAAATGGGTGTCGATCTCTTCAGGGATTCTTAGATATCTGCTTGCATCCTATCGGGAGTTCAAATCACTTCAGCGGCAAACTCAAATCATACGGTACATTAATTCGAAAATCGAACCCAACCAGCAGTAACAGTTGATATAGCCGAGGGATTTACAGTAACAGATAGGTAATAGAGGGGCTGAATGGGGTTAACTGATAACTGAGAAATGGACCAAAAATAGTGCTGTTAACTGAGAATTTTACCTTTTTTTAGCTGTTAGCTGATATTTGTGAGATAGCTGTTACCTGATATTTCATTATTTTTTATTAAAATGACGTAACGTCACATGCTATTATTGGCTTTTCGGATGGTTTTCGATGGTTTTCCTTCACATAAAATAGGATGTTATCATTAAAAGTTATGTTGTTCAAATGAATAGACAAAATGTAGTGTTTGATGTTGAATTAGCGGTTATTATTCATTTCATACCAGCAAATATGTATTCAAATCTGGTTAGGGTAGTCTTTTTATATAACTTAACTGAAAACAGCAAAATTTAACTGATAACTGATAAATAGCTAAAAATTTAGCTGTTAACTGATATTGGTACCCCCCCATTCAGCCCCTCGTAATACTACGCATTCCCATTTTAACAACATTGTTCGTAAGTGCTCTGTAGGCAGAAGTGGGATTTTCCGATCTCTTAAACTTGTGAACTGGCACTGATCGCTTAAATATAAGCGTTTGTACTGATGAGAATATGCAACGAACTCCAGCCTTCAAGGAGCTAAAATACGAGAGAACTTGCTTCTACGGTGTATTCAGTTGCTGTTTGTGTGGTCATCGGGCTCAGGTAAGGCAATTTCAGCGATCAGTTTTCGATCCTCATGAATCCTCTTCACGTGTACTGGAATCTGTGATGTCTGATGAATCCACCGATACCGAAACACGAGCCTGATGCATGAAAATAAAGCCTTAAAATCCAAACTGAAAACCGCAGAAGATGAATGAGACTCCCTAAGGCTTGCCCTGACACTAGCAAGCAAAATATCACTCTCAAAATACCGGGCGAACTCCCAAATCTAAACCAAAACATAGGCCTGAGGTATGGAGGGGGATTCTGGACAAAAATGGCATTCAACTGGCCATATCATTGTCATTTGATAAAACCTTCATGGCATTGTACCAAACCTTCATGGCATTGGACCAAACCTTCATGGCATTGGACCAAATCTTCATGGCATTGGACCGAACCTTTGTTGCATTGGACCAAACCTTCGTGGCATTGGACCAAACCTTCATGGCATTGGACCGAACCTTCATGGCATTGAACCGAACCTTCATGGCATTGGACCAAACCTTCATGGCATTGGACCAAACCTTCGTGGCATTGGGTCAGCGGATTTCTGCATTACCCATAATATCCCGCGCACCCAAGTTAGCGCCAGGAAAAAAGATGGCGGACGAAGGTCAGCCGCATGAAATAGTGTGTAAAAACCTTGAAAATATACTACTACAACTATTGCAGAAGATAGAAGGTAGAGATTTTGGCTCCAACTTAGATTATATGAATTACAAGATTGACTGGGTGTGTGCTCTGCTCGTAAGATTTGAAAAATTGTTGTTGATACCTTTACTCGAAGTACAGCAGATTCTGTCAAGTATTTATGATAACCCTGGCAAGTCCAATCACTCTGTCCCACTTTTGTTAGCAAATGGGAACATAGGAAGACCCAAATTTTACATTCCAAGAGAGAATCTGGAGTACTTGTTGGATAATGGATTTAAAGCCACAGATATCGCAAAACTGGTTGCTATGAGCGACAAAACAATTTACAGGAGGTTCGAAGATCAATTTGGCACACATTTAACGAAACTGGACTATTCCCCGACACGGTTTTGCAGCTGAGATATCAATTGACATTTTGTGAAAATTTCACGCAAATCGATTAAATTCCTCTTGAGTGGAGCTTTTTTAAACTCTATTTTGGTTGAAAATCGAAAGCGTAGAAAATAGCACTTCAAAAAACCTAGCTCATTTCTGTCAAGATTTCCCGCCAGTGTTGATTTCCGATCAAAGCTACGCGCCGCAGCGAGAAAATGTTAATATAGCCGGTTGCTCTAGTTTTCTTTTGTGACTTGGCAATAGCGAGATCGTGGTGTTGGTTTCAAGCGATTCAGAGTCACCGTCAGATCAGACTATTACGTTTCCATCTAAGCTTTCATGGAAACAAATATTCTCTCGGCTGGCTCCTATCAATTCTTCTTTATGTTCAGATGTGAACCACTCGGTACTCTGTCTGAAAGTGAAAATACGAACCCTTGTCGGGTTTTGTGAGGACTCCTATAATTTTGACGTTGTAGTTGTATGTATTGTTTGGCCTTATTTTGCTTTGCTTTTTTCTTTGTTTTCCAAGCTAAGGGCATCCTGCTTGCTTTTTGGAAGACATATAATGTATAAAGGGAATTATGGAATCGTGTGTGGAAAAACATTTCTCAATGTATATGAAATGAATTTAATTTGCGTTAGCTTTTCCCACACAGTCGTTACGGGTGAATGAGCACTTGTCGTGTGTTTATTGATCTGCTGTCAATCAAACATAACCTTTTACTTCCGGTTAAAAACTTCCTTTTGGTATTTCTCCGTCATTATGATTTTTTTAACAGAGTTTTTGGTATATGAGACACTACTACTAAAACTACATTTCTGTGCCGGTAACCTTAAGAGCAGAGCACAAACCCAGTCAATCTTGTTATTCATATAATCTAAGTTGAAGCCAAAGTCTCTATCTCCTATCTGCTGCAATACTTGTAGTACTATATTTTCAAGGTTTTTACACACTATTTCATGCGGAGATCGTCTGCCATCTTTTTTTCTTGCGCTAACTTGGGTGCGCGGGATATTATGGGTAATGCAGAAATCCGCTGACCCAATGCCACGAAGGTTTGGTCCAATGCCATGAAGGTTTGGTCCAATGCCACGAAGGTTCGGTCCAATGCCACGAAGGTTTGGTCCAATGCCACGAAGGTTTGGTCCAATGCCATGAAGGTTCGGTCCAATGCCATGAAGGTTTGGTCCAATGCCACGAAGGTTTGGTCCAATGCCACGAAGGTTCGGTCCAATGCCATGAAGGCTTGGTCCAATGCCACGAAGGTTTGGTCCAATGCCATGAAGGTTCGGTCCAATGCCGTGAAGGTTTGGTCCCATGCCACGAAGGTTTGGTCCAATGCCATGAAGGTTCGGTCCAATGCCGTGAAGGTTTTATCAAATGACAATGATATGGCCAGTTGAATGCCATTTTTGTCCAGAATCCCCCTCCATACACAAGTAAAATAACGTGTACCTGTTGATTTTAAAAGCCAGAAAGTCACTTTTCAACTTTTTCTTCCCGATTTTTCTCACACCTAGTGGGAAATGTACATTTTCACTTAGCAAATCGTCGCCTGAAACCTCAGGCAAATTGGTTGTTCGCGAAATTTTTCGAACTGCTCCACCCCACCACTCACAACTAGGCCTGAGCGGATTGTGCTAGCATAATTTTGGGCATAATTCGAGCAAACGAGCATAATTTTTCAAAGAAGCACTGCTCGAGCATAATTACCAGATTGTAGCATAATTTGAAGCATTAAAGCCAAAAGCAATGCTATTATTGCTTTTATAGTGCCTTTCCTAATTATTAGCTGGTATAATTTGCTTAGATTCTAAATTTTTCCAAAGCAAATACCTGAATTTCACTTAACGTGTGCGTTAAACGTGAAAAAGCGAAAAAGCCGACTTTTGTTCAGAGCGTGGGAACAGTCACGCCTGATTGGTTTCTGTGTCCGTTGGTACTAAAAAGTCTATAAAATGTTGTGTGAACAACTAAAAATGCCGCGCATCAACTAATGCCGGCCGTCTTCGAAAAACGTTTTTTTGTGAGCATAATTGTGTAATCTACGAGCATAATTGTGTAATCTACGAGCATAATTTTTTAACTTTGGCATAATTTGGGCATAATTCGACAAAATTTGGAGCAGTGCTAGCGGCATAATATGCCACTTTTAGGAGCACAATCCGCTCAGGCCTACTCACAACCCCCTCCCCCCCCATAAAATTCCTAGAGATCAGTAACTCGTCTTTTTGCCGTTTTCATGAAAGGGCAAATAACAGTTAAAGACTTTTCTTGACTTACTATCCTATAATTTACTTGTGTTGTGTTAGATCTATCCCATAATTTCTTTATTTGAGAACTAGAGGTTTGGGTTAGGTTAGAAAAAGGCCATTTTCTGGTACTTTTACTCAAAATACAGCAAAATTTCATCGATTAATCTTGATCTACAGGAAGAGAACATTGTATTGCCGTGTAGTGCATCGAAATCCATTGAAAGCTCGAGAAATGGCGCCACTTTGACATTTAGGTTACACAAGTAAATTAACGTGTACCTGTTGATTTTAAAAGCCAGAAAGTCACTTTTCAACTTTTTCTTCCCGATTTTTCTCAGACCTAGTGGGAAATGTACATTTTCACTTAGCAAATCGTCGCCTGAAACCTCAGGCAAATTGGTTGTTCGCGAAATTTTTCGAACTGCTCCACCCCACCACTCACAACCTCTCCCCCATAAAATTCCTAGAGATCAGTAACTCGTCTTTTTGCCGTTTTCTTGAAAGGGCAAATAACAGTTAAAGACTTTTCTGGACTTTCTATCCTATAATTTACTTGTGTTGTGTTAGATCTATCCCATAATTTCTTTTTTAGAGAACTAGAGGTTTGGGTTAGGTTAGAAAAAGGCCATTTTCTGGTACTTTTACTCAAAATACAGTAAAATTTCATCGATTAATCTTAATCTACAGGAAGAGAACATTGTATTGCCGTGTAGTGCATCGAAATCCATTGAAAGCTCGAGAAATGGCGCCACTTTGACATTTAGGTTACACAAGTAAATTAACGTGTACCTGTTGATTTTAAAAGCCAGAAAGTCACTTTTCAAATTTTTCTTCCCGATTTTTCTCAGACCTAGTGGGAAATGTACATTTTCACTTAGCAAATCGTCGCGTGAAACCTCAGGCAAATCGGTTGTTCGCGAAATTTTTCGAACTGCTCCACCCCACCACTCACAACTAGGCCTGAGCGGATTGTGCTAGCATAATTTTGGGCATAATTCGAGCAAACGAGCAAAATGTTTCAAAGAAGCACTGCTCGAGCATAATTACCAGATTGTAGCATAATTTGAAGCATTAAAGCCAAAAGCAATGCTATTATTGCTTTTATAGTGCCTTTCCTAATTATTAGCTGGTATAATTTGCTTAGATTCTAAATTTTTCCAAAGCAAATACCTGAATTTCACTTAACGTGTGCGTTAAACGTGAAAAAGCGAAAAAGCCGACTTTTGTTCAGAGCGTGGGAACAGTGACGCCTGATTGGTTTCTGTGTCCGTTGGTACTAAAAAGTCTATAAAATGTTGTGTGAACAACTAAAAATGCCGCGCATCAACTAATGCCGGCCGTCTTCGAAAAACGTTTTTTGTGAGCATAATTGTGTAATCTACGAGCATAATTGTGTAATCTACGAGCATAATTTTTTAACTTTGGCATAATTTGGGCATAATTCGACAAAATTTGGAGCAGTGCTAGCGGCATAATATGCCACTTTTAGGAGCACAATCCGCTCAGGCCTACTCACAACCCTTTCCCCCCCATAAAATTCCTAGAGATCAGTAACTCGTCTTTTTGCCGTTTTCATGAAAGGGCAAATAACAGTTAAAGACTTTTCTGGACTTTCTATCCTATAATTTACTTGTGTTGTGTTAGATCTATCCCATAATATCTTTATTTGAGAACTAGAGGTTTGGGTTAGGTTAGAAAAAGGACATTTTCTGGTACTTTTACTCAAAATACAGCAAAATTTCATCGATTAATCTTAATCTGCAGGAAGAGAACATTGTATTGCCGTGTAGTGCATCGAAATCCATTGAAAGCTCGAGAAATGGCGCCACTTTGACATTTAGGTTACACAAGTAAATTAACGTGTACCTGTTGATTTTAAAAGCCAGAAAGTCACTTTTCAAATTTTTCTTCCCGATTTTTCTCAGACCTAGTGGGAAATGTACATTTTCACTTAGCAAATCGTCGCGTGAAACCTCAGGCAAATCGGTTGTTCGCGAAATTTTTCGAACTAGTAACTCGTCTTTTTGCCGTTTTCTTGAAAGGGCAAATAACAGTTAAAGACTTTTCTGGACTTTCTATCCTATAATTTACTTGTGTTGTGTTAGATCTATCCCATAATCTCTTTATTTGAGAACTAGAGGTTTGGGTTAGGTTAGAAAAAGGCCATTTGCTGGTACTTTTACTCAAAATACAGCAAAATTTCATCGATTAATCTTAATCTACAGGAAGAGAACATTGTATTGCCGTGTAGTGCATCGAAATCCATTGAAAGCTCGAGAAATGGCGCCACTTTGACATTTAGGTTACACAAGTAAATTAACGTGTACCTGTTGATTTTAAAAGCCAGAAAGTCACTTTTCAACTTTTTCTTCCCGATTTTTCTCAGACCTAGTGGGAAATGTACATTTTCACTTAGCAAATCGTCGCGTGAAACCTCAGGCAAATCGGTTTTTCGCGAAATTTTTCGAACTGCTCCACCCCACCACTCACAACTAGGCCTGAGCGGATTGTGCTAGCATAATTTTGGGCATAATTCGAGCAAACGAGCAAAATGTTTCAAAGAAGCACTGCTCGAGCATAATTACCAGATTGTAGCATAATTTGAAGCATTAAAGCCAAAAGCAATGCTATTATTGCTTTTATAGTGCCTTTCCTAATTATTAGCTGGTATAATTTGCTTAGATTCTAAATTTTTCCAAAGCAAATACCTGAATTTCACTTAACGTGTGCGTTAAACGTGAAAAAGCGAAAAAGCCGACTTTTGTTCAGAGCGTGGGAACAGTCACGCCTGATTGGTTTCTGTGTCCGTTGGTACTAAAAAGTCTATAAAATGTTGTGTGAACAACTAAAAATGCCGCGCATCAACTAATGCCGGCCGTCTTCGAAAAACGTTTTTTTGTGAGCATAATTGTGTAATCTACGAGCATAATTGTGTAATCTACGAGCATAATTTTTTAACTTTGGCATAATTTGGGCATAATTCGACAAAATTTGGAGCAGTGCTAGCGGCATAATATGCCACTTTTAGCAGCACAATCCGCTCAGGCCTACTCACAACCCCCTCCCCCCCCCATAAAATTCCTAGAGATCAGTAACTCGTCTTTTTGCCGTTTTCTTGAAAGGGCAAATAACAGTTAAAGACTTTTCTGGACTTTCTATCCTATAATTTACTTGTGTGGTGTTAGATCTATCCCATAATCTCTTTATTTGAGAACTAGAGGTTTGGGTTAGGTTAGAAAAAGGCCATATTCTGGTACTTTTACTCGAAATACAGCAAAATTTCATCGATTAATCTTAATCTACAGGAAGAGAACATTGTATTGCCGTGTAGTGCATCGAAATCCATTGAAAGCTCGAGAAATGGCGCCACTTTGACATTTAGGTTACACAAGTAAATTAACGTGTACCTGTTGATTTTAAAAGCCAGAAAGTCACTTTTCAACTTTTTCTTCCCGATTTTTCTCAGACCTAGTGGGAAATGTACATTTTCACTTAGCAAATCGTCGCGTGAAACCTCAGGCAAATCGGTTGTTCGCGAAATTTTTCGAACTGCTCCACCCCACCACTCACAACTAGGCCTGAGCGGATTGTGCTAGCATAATTTTGGGCATAATTCGAGCAAACGAGCATAATTTTTCAAAGAAGCACTGCTCCAGCATAATTACCAGATTGTAGCATAATTTGAAGCATTAAAGCCAAAAGCAATGCTATTATTGCTTTTATAGTGCCTTTCCTAATTATTAGCTGGTATAATTTGCTTAGATTCTAAATTTTTCCAAAGCAAATACCTGAATTTCACTTAACGTCTGCGTTAAACGTGAAAAAGCGAAAAAGCCGACTTTTG
Organism: Actinernus sp. WN-2022; assembly: GCA_030867875.1. NCBI lineage: Eukaryota > Metazoa > Cnidaria > Anthozoa > Actiniaria > Actinernidae > Actinernus > Actinernus sp. WN-2022. Next base: position 125,765,728 of record JAOWCC010000577.1, read on the forward strand.
TTCAGAGCGTGGGAACAGTCACGCCTGATTGGTTTCTGTGTCCGTTGCGTGTCCGTTGTGTGAACAACTAAGGGCATAATTCGAGCAAACGAGCATAATTTTTCAAAGAAGCACTGCTCGAGCATAATTACCAGATTGTAGCATAATTTGAAGCATTAAAGCCAAAAGCAATGCTATTATTGCTTTTATAGTGCCTTTCCTAATTATTAGCTGGTATAATTTGCTTAGATTCTAAATTTTTCCAAAGCAAATACCTGAATTTCACTTAACGTGTGCGTTAAACGTGAAAAAGCGAAAAAGCCGACTTTTGTTCAGAGCGTGGGAACAGTCACGCCTGATTGGTTTCTGTGTCCGTTGGTACTAAAAAGTCTATAAAATGTTGTGTGAACAACTAAAAATGCCGCGCATCAACTAATGCCGGCCGTCTTCGAAAAACGTTTTTTGTGAGCATAATTGTGTAATCTACGAGCATAATTTTTTAACTTTGGCATAATTCCTAGAGATCAGTAACTCGTCTTTTTGCCGTTTTCTTGAAAGGGCAAATAACAGTTAAAGACTTTTCTGGACTTTCTAGCCTATAATTTACTTGTGTTGTGTTAGATCTATCCCATAATTTCTTTTTTAGAGAACTAGAGGTTTGGGTTAGGTTAGAAAAAGGCCATTTTGTGGTACTTTTACTCAAAATACAGCAAAATTTCATCGATTAATCTTAATCGACAGGAAGAGAACATTGTATTGCCGTGTATATGTCCTCAGCTACCAACCGATCCAGCAAATCCGCAACCTTATCCCTATACCCAAATGGCAACCGTCTCACCGGCTGAGCAACAGATTCACACTGGGAATCAATATGAAGCTTAATCATACATCCCTTTAATTTGCCCACCCCTGTGAAACACCCTGGGTAACTAGACTTAACTACAGATTCTAAATCAGTATTACACTGCTCATTAGTAACGACCTGTACATGTAACAGCTCTAACTCTCTAGCTGTGCTAGCGCACATCAGATTACTAGTGATGGAATCACCATCATACACACGAAATACAGCCTGTGCTTTCTTACTGTTCACAGTTATCTCTGTCATGAATTGACCTTTCATCTTGAGTGGTTCAGTCTGGCCAAATGCATACTGTTTCTTGCTGGCTTGTTCAAGCACAACTTTGACCTTGATTTGGTCATACACACTCGCAGAGACTATGTTGGCTACAGCTCCCGAGTCAATTAGGAACGATACAGGCTTACCCTGTAGTTCGGCATTACATCTCGGAGTCTCGTAGATGTTGCCAACCTCTCCCACTGCGAACAGATAAGTCACTGCAGCGGCTGCATCATCAGTAGATTGTGACTGTCCATCAGACTCATTCGATTGTCCAATCTGATTTTGGATTCCTGTATGAGTATTCTTCTTGTGGAACTTCCTCTTCGGATGTGTAGACTGCGTAACTGTAGATTGTTTATCTTTCTTGCAATATTTTGCTCCTGCAAAATGTCCAATCTCACCGCAAAATATACATGTCTGGCCAATAGCTTTACATTTATCCTTCTCGTTTGATTTGTGACCGGTACGTCCACACCGGAAACAGTTCACTAGTGGAGTTGTAATCCTAGCAACTGTTGCATTACTAGCAGCATTAGCAACTGCTCCACCAGAACTACCGCTAATATCCAGCAGAAGAAATGTGTTCGCTATTGTCACTGCCTGTGTTAATGTCAGTGTTCCCTCCTTTTCCATTAGTTTCTTTGCTATGCCTTTGTGATTAATACCAACGATAAACTGCTCGACTAATTTATCGTTGAATACGGTTCCAGCGAAACCGCAATGTCTCACGCCATTCCTGATTCTTACTTCAAACTTTGCCACAGTTTCGTTCTCCTTTCTGACTATAGAGCGAAATTTTGTGCGTTCCATTAAATTCTCACATTTCTAGTAATTCCATAGTGTGCTACTAATTTCTGGGTTAGTACATCGAATCCTAAACTTTTAGGCAAGTCCGGTGCCACCAGATCACGTAGAGTTTGATATTGCGTACCTGACAAACCGCAAAGTAGAAGGGCTACTTTCCTTTCGTTTGTTGTTTCCATCAAATCCACATAGCACTCCAACCTTTCTAGATATGTTTCAATGTCACTCCCTTCATCAAACACAGGAATAGGTGTACTTGTATCCATCCTTGAGCTCTTTTATTCCTCGTCGCCAGTTTAGTATCGTGAGAAAGATGAACAACGCTCCAGTAGATTCACAGACTTTATTCTCTCACAATGGCCGCTCCGAACTAACTAGCCTCCGGCCACGAGACTCATCATACTCCAAATAAGCAGTCAGTGTACATATAAGGAATAGTCACGTGGACGGACAATTCTAATCAGTGAACACTACAGTAACTACCAAGGACATGAATCTTGGCCATATAGCCGAAAATAAACTCTATATTTCAGAATCGTTATCCCCAATGAACAAGGAACTCTTCAACTATTCTCTCAAATTGAAGAAAGACCTGAATTACAACTTTATCTGGACAACCTATGGGAGAATCTTTCTTCAAAAGAACACGGACTGCCCAGTCAGACATATATTTTCACACAAGGATCTGGATAATTTAAGAGGAGCTCACCTTAGTCAAGACTCAAGTTCTTCATGGCAAGCCTCAAATTCAAGTTAAGTTATAGACATATGTAAATATGACCAAGAAATGCCTCCTTTGTACTAAATATGTCAGCAATAGATGTCGGGCACTAGTTTGCATTGATTGTAATCACTACTACCATCTTAAGTGTACCGATTACACAATCAAGTTTTACAAACGTACATTCCAATCTGATCAATTCTGGTTGTGTAGGTCATGTAGGGGAAATGTTTTCCCTCTTAACAGTATTGATGACATTGAGCTCAAAGGTATGGTCTTTAATTCTAATACTAGCTGACTCTGCTCAAAAACTATTGTGAACTATAATTTTCAAGATCTACCTCAATATAATATTATATCCTCACTTAAAAATATTCCAAATCTGAATTATATTGATCCAGATTCAAACTTGCCTTCTCAAGTAAATTTTAAATACTATAACTGTCATGAATTCCACAATAATCCAGATATCTTTTTCAATCTTCCATAGCAATATTAGAAGTTTACCTGCAAATATAGATTCCCTTACTAATTTATTGTCTGAACTTCATCATTCCTTTAATATTATTGGCTTATCTGAAACCAGACATGACTAACTCCAGTCAAACATCAATAGTTAACATATCGTTGACTGGTTATAGGTCTATTTCTCAACCTAGCAAATCTCAAGCTGGAGGTGTTGGTTTTTACATTAAGGAAAATATTAATTTTAATGTAAGGGATGACTTAAATATTATCTCAGATAACCAGGAGTCTCTTTGGATAGAGATTGATAATAATAACAATAAGAATATACTATGTGGTGTGATATATAGACAACCTAGCAGCAAATAGATCATTTTCTTGAGCATTTCTATTCAGTTCTTGAAACAGTTCACAATGAATCTAAACCTTGTGTAATAATGGGTGATATTAACATTAACCTACTGAATTATGAGTCTCACCTAAATACTGATGATTTTGTCAATACCTTAGGCTCTTTTTTTCCAGCCACACATACTTCAGCCAACCCGTATAACTAACCATTCAGCAACTATAATTGATAACATATTCTACAACTCTGTTGAGCACCATACTATGAGTGGTAATATTATATCTGATATCTCTGACCATCTACCTAATTTCATAATTATTAATACATTAACAATGCTTCCCAAAAAAAATAAGATATATGAAAGATACTATTCCGACCTTAACCAGTCTGCTCTACTGGAGGATGTCCAGTCCTGGGACTGGAACAATATAATTCCTGACACTAATGATGTCAATTTAATTTTTAGTACCTTCTATTCTAAAATTACAGACACCATTAAAACAATTATCTAAAAATGAAATAAAATTGCTTGCTAAGCCATGGATAACTCCTGGCTTAAAAGTTTTCATTGACATAAAAAAATTAATTGTATTGGAAATATATGTTTAAAAGATCTGAGTTTCATTTATCCAAATATAAAATATATCGTAATAAACTAAATCATTTAATCCTTCTGAGCAAAACAAAATATTATAGCAATTATTTTACTGTCAATAAGAGCAACATTAAAGATACATGGAAAGTAATTAAGCAAAATCTAAATCTAAAATCTCACCAATTGAATATCCCAAATAAAATTATTAAGGATAGTCAACCATTAACTAATCTTAAAATCATAGACAATGAATTTAACACTTATTTTGCTAACATAGGCCACAACTTAACATTACTCCATAATAATACTAACTCCACTATATCTTACAGTAACTATCTTAATCCTCCACAACTGGAAAGTTTTTATCTCTTTCCCACATCATCAGTTGAAATTGAGAATATAATAATAGATATAAAGTGTGGTAAATCTGAAGGTCCATTTAGCATCCCTGTGAAATTACTAAAGCTACTTAAATCATTATTATCAAAACCTTTAGAGATATTACTGAATTATTCCTTTAGTACTGGAGTTTTTCCTGATAAATTTAAAATTGCTAATGTAATTCCTATATATAAAAAAGATTCCCGCACCTCTATTATTCTCTTTGTATTTAGAAAAATTCTTGAGAAATTAATGAATTCAAGATTTATGACATTCTTCACAAAGCTTGTTGTCTCTACGATAGACAATTTGGCTTTCGCTCTAATCATAACACAACGCAAGCTTCCAGATCATCTTACTGTCTTCCTAAAATTCTAACTAATTACGGCAAATTTTACTTAAGGTTTCAAGGTGCTGTTATTTGGAATTCCATAAATGAACAAAAGAAAGCCCTTAACAAAAAAAGCTTTAAAAAAAACCTCAAAGCACACTTTATTGACTCCTACCTTAAATAATAATAATAATAATTACAATGATTACATGTATAATTTATATATTTCAATACCGATAATTTGATTACTTGACTGTAAATCCTTTCATATATTCTTCTGTGTATACAATGCTTCCATGTTTCACGTTTACCTCTTTTCAATATCCATTAGTCTACTCTAGATGTCTGTACTTGTACTCATCGTTATCTATGTTTAATTGTCCTCTTTCCGACTGCATATATTTATAAAAAGTGTCTAATACTTGCGTTACCTAGCTAGATTAGCTTTTTAGTTACTCTAGGTAACCAATGCCTAACCTATTTCAATAACGAACGAATATAGTTAACTTGTAATCTCCAGGTGTAAATAAAGTTGTTGTTGTTGTTGTTCTCTTGGGAGTTGATTCATCTTATGACATCACAGGATCCACCAAAAGTAATCACAATTAGTGATTATAAATTATGCCAAAAATATACCTGTTTTGTTAGAAAACCATAACAGTACAATAATAATTATACATGTACGTTTTTATTTTTTAATAAGATGCTTTCATGATAGCAAAAAAATTCGAAACTTGTTAGTTTGTTTTGTGGGGGATGTACTCAAATGTGTTCATTATTGTAGACTGTTAAGGTCTCTATTAATTCCAAGCCTATCCCCCCCTTCCTCAGGCATTGATATTGTAACAAGCCTCGAGCCAGGTTAGGTAAGTTTAATGAACCAAACAAAACACTACACTAGAGCTTTTTCACTAACTCTCACAAAACTGAACGCTCTCCGTGTCCTCTAACTACAACAACACGTGCTGTCCCCGTTTCAGAACGAGGTTCCGACTAGTACACTATCCCCCTCCAAGAGGGACACGTCCCTGTGTCCTTAAACTAAGCAAAACAACTCTATGTGTCCAAATCATAGTCTTTGGCCCAAGCGGTGGCCCTCCTAGTGCGGTATGGTAGCCCTGTTGACTCCTGCTGATTGGTTCTGCCCTTGTCACTACATGTATCCAGTGTTGCTGAGCGAAGAAGGTACTGCATCACCATGGTATGGTCTAAGACGATCGTGATGTTTGACCTTATGCTTCGAGTGAGGGCTCCTCTGGATCCGGTACACCACATCACTTAACCGCTTCAGGACGAGATAGGGGCCCTCCCAAGGTCGCTGCAGGCATGGGGATATTTCGACCTTCCTCTTCGGATTGTAGAACCACACCGCATCTCCACGATTGTAAACGCGCTGGTTGAGTCTCTGGTCATACTTCTGTTTCTGCCTGCCACTCTCGATATTAAGGTGTTCCCGAGCATATACAGTACCGCCAAGAAACATATGTACATTTATCGCGATTTGCTCGCGAGCATATCGCGATCACTAAGTGTGATCTGCTCGCGATCTGCTCGCACCCTGCTCGCGATCTGCTCGCACCCTGCTCGCGATCTGCTCGCACCCTGCTCGCGATCTGCTCGCACCCTGATCGCGATCTGCTCGCATCGTGCTCGCAATATTCTCGCGATCACATCGCAAAATGATCGCGATCAACTGGTGATCGCGGTCACAGAATCGATTCTCAACAGAAAAAACTTAATGTATCTGACTGCAATTTCTTACCGTTTAGCAAAATGTTTACTTCGAAGCAGTTGGCTTCGTTTGTTTACGGCGGTGTTGAGTAAGAAAGACAACGCATCGAGTGTGAACGAGAATAAAATCTTTTGGTGAAAGATTGTTCTTAAAGAATGTTTACTTCGAAGCAGTTGGCTTCGTTTGGTAATGAGAACGTGAACGGCGGTGTTGAGTAAGAAAGACAACTCATCAATTGTGAACAGGAATAAGAGTTTAGTCGAAGATTGTTAGCGTGCCGCCTGTCTTAAAGAATGTTTACTTCGAAATGCCTGCAATAAATATCTCATTTACTATAAACTTTGAATTGTGAATAAAATAATTGTGTGGATGAATTTTGGTGGTCTTGTCCTTTATTATTATGAATGTTGAACGCAATATGAAAATTTCGCACCAGTTGTTGTCAATGTAGTAACTGAAGCTAAAATAATTCAAGTATAGACGTTTTTGCGCGTCTTTCATTAGAAACGTACCCTGGTTGCCAGAGGTTCTAGGTTTTTTTTCCTATAAAACCTAGAACCTCTGGCACCAGGGTATTAGAAACTTCACGTTCCCATAAACTTTCAGCGATTTTGACAGGCCTGTCAAAAATCGTGACAGGTCTGTCAAAAATCGAGACTAACACGCCTGACTGATTGCACGTGGGAATTCAGACTCCGAGAAGTTGAAATTTTAATTTCGAAAACATACCTTAGCACTGCAAACATTTGCAATGATTTTAACCGAAATCTCTAACAACACAAGGATTGAAACTACAGAAGCAAAAGTTTATTGTGTGTTTTGCTTTGCATTTTAAGCGGGTCCCGCACCGCTGTTCGGGGAACTAATTAATATAAGCGAGCGGCCGTTGTTTTGTGATTATTTTGTTTCGCTAGTTCAGGATTACATATTTTATGCTAGGGTTAGATTATTTGGTATAGATTTTTAGTAAGGTTTTTAATATCAGAAGAAATGTAAGGCCGCATTACAAGCAAGCTGTGAAGCAGGATGGATAGAAGTGCCTTCCCCGACAAACAAACTGCAGTGTTGAATAAAAGAACACAACTCTTCCAAGTGTGAAATGATCGAGAATACACTTTTTCCGAATTCTGGACGGATGTGTTGACAACTGTCTTGAGAAGTTTTTATTTTCGGAAGCACTTGTATCTTAGTCAACTGTAATACACGAACAGTGGTGGGACTCAATTAAGAACAAAACTCAAGCACCTGAGTGTTTGCGAAAAGATTGGGCTTGATTTCTAACATACATTTGTAAGACGTGAAATTTCATATCCAAAAGAGCGATATTCCAGTGGTGTATAAAGTGAAATTTCACTTTTACAAATGTAGACCTTATTAAACGGAGACGTTAATAGTTATTTGGTGAATGACAGGCACTACAGTATATGAAGCTGTATTCTCACAAGAATTGCTTCGTTTTCTTCTCAACTTCTTCTCATGTTTCATACACTTCTTATTCTTACACATGTAAAGGTAGAAAGAAAAATATTTTACCGCGACTTTTGCTTGCGAACGTTTGCTTTCGATCAGCTTGTGATCGCAAGCAAATCGCGAGCAAGGTGCGAGCCGATCGCGGGCAAGGAGCGAGCAGATCGCGAGCAAGGTGCGAGCAGATCGCGAGAAAAGTGCGAGCAGATCACACTTCGTGATCGCGATCTGCTCGCGATCAAATGTACATATGTGATCTTCCTTTGCAGCTCCTGTGCATAGTTACTGACATCGTCGCTCTCTTCTAGAGAGCCGAACAGAAGATCTACAGGGAGACGCATTTCTCGGCCAAACATAAGTTCACTTGGAGAACAGCCTGTAGTGTCGTGTACAGCCGAACGATATGCCATCATGAGCAATGGAAGATGACAGTCCCAGTCACGCTGGTTCTCATCCACAAACTTGGCGAGCATTGCTTTCAGGGTACGGTTAAATCGTTCGACCATCCATCCGACTGTGGTCTCAAGGGCGTGGTCCTTGTTTTGTCCATGCCAAGAAGTCCTCCGACCTCCTTGAACAAGGCGGACTCGAAGTTGCGCCCTTGATCCGAGTGAATCTCCCTGGGGACGCCATACCTAGGGATGAACTCCTCCGCAAGTACTTTCGCTACCGTCTGCGACTCCTGGTTGGGTAGGGCGTAAGCCTCGGTCCACTTGGTGAAATAGTCCCCCACTACCAGCACGTACTTGTTCCCGCGATCAGAGGTCGTCAGTGGTCCTGTGATGTCAACAGCGATTCGTTCAAGTGGTACTCCAACATTGTAGGTGTTCATGGCGGCCTTTGGTTTCTTGGGGGCCCATTCCTAGAAGCACAGGTGTCGTATCGTGTGCACCAGCGCCGTGTGTCCTGTGTATAGCCGTTCCAGTAAAACCGCTCTCTCTCACACGCGCTAGTGTCTTCTTCAGCCCTAAGTGCCCCGTTGTTGGGCTGCCGTGCAGCTGCTGAAGCACTAGATTCCTGAATCCGTGGGGAAAGACTAGCTGCCAGATCTCGCTGTCCCCGACCTCAGACTCCCACTGCCTGTAAAGGATGCCATTCCTCGCCGATAGTCGGTCTCACTGGGCCCAGTACGACTTGGCATCTGGACCTTCCTTTGCGACCACCTTCCAGTCAGGGCATGTTGTACGTTCTTCCTTCCATTCCATGATCTTCGAAACGCCATCATCAGCCATCTGCTCCTTTCGAATGTCTTCTCTAGACCATTGCTCTACCCATGTGTCATCCTTAGCCTTCGCGGGGGACTTCCTTGACGCATTACAGGTCTTCCTCTCGGCTCCTGTTGTCGACTCTTTATCCTCCACTCTCTCGCATTTCCGACACTCCCCGCAGGACCTTCTCGAAAGGCCGTCAGCATTGCCATGGGAGGGACCTCTTCTGTACTCATACATGGAGAGTTCCTCCAGCTACCGTGCTGTCTGACCATCAGGATTCCGGAAATCCAGGAGCCACTGGAGCGCGCCGTGGTCCGTACGGATGAGAAAGCTCTTTCCACATAGGTCGTGACAGAAGTTGCGGATCGCTATGATGATGGCTAGCAGTTATCTTCGTGTCACGTAATAGTTCCGTTCCGACTTCGTCAAGGAGCGACTAAAGTAAGCAATCACCTTCTCTTGTCCTTCCTGCTCTTGCGACAAGACAGCACTCACTCCGACGTTGCTCGCATCAGTGTCCAAGATGAACCGGTCTTCTGTATTTGGGAACGCAAGGATAGGGGAAGTCATCAAACTCTTCTTGAGCATCTGAAACGAACGATCACACGCTTCCGTCCAAGTGTAGCGAGCTGCCTTTTCCTGTAGATGGTAGAGGGGCTTAGCGATGTCAGCGAACCCCTTAACAAACCGTCGATAATACGAGCACAAGTCGATAAAAGTCCTTCGTGTTTGAGGGGACTGGCCAGTCTCTTATGGCTTGTTGGGGTCTACTCACCACGTGTCCAAGGTATTTCACGCTGCTCTGGAAAAGGTAACACTTCTTTGGGCTCAGCTTCAGTTTCGCCTCCCGGAGCCTTGCGAACACACACCTTAACCTTTCCAACTCCTCCTCAAAGCAATTGGCGTAGACAATGACATCGTGCAGATATATCAGTACGATTTCCCACGGTAAGCCAGCGAGAACTTGCTCTATCAGACGCTCGAATGTCGCTGGAGCATTACAGAGGCCAAACGGCATAACTGTGAATTGGTACAAACCTGTCCCAGTGGTTAACGCAGTCTTAGGTCGATCTCCCGTCTGGACTTCTACTTGCCAGTATCCACTTGACAAGTCCAAGGTTGAAAACCACTGGGACCCAGCAAGGGTTTCCAAGGTGTCATCAATACGAGGAAGAGGATAGAAATCCTTGGTGGTGACTGCATTTAGTTTGCGGTAGTGAATGCAAAACCTTGTTGAGCCGTCACGTTTTTTTTACCAGAACGATTGGCGAGGCCCATGGACTGCACGGGGGCTCGATTATGCCTCGCTCCGGCATGCTGCTGACCTCCTTCCGTGCTTCCTCTTGCCTGTGGATTGGTAGTCGTCTTGCTTGTTGTCGAATTGGTCTTGCATCGCCAGTGTTGATCTGATGGGTAACGATTCCTGATCTTCCAATATCCCCTGGATTAGCTAAGATGTCCTGGAACTCCAGCAGCCCTCCGACTGTCATTCAAGTGTTAGCAGCTCCTTTCTAGTAGGTCCTCCAGCTGAGATGTCATCGCACCCTCCATTACTGTATCCTGGTCTCCTGTCACCGGGGTCCTGGTCCGATTGCCTCTGGATCTACTTCTTCAACAGGCTCACACCAGGCTGCGATAGACGTCTTGTACACATTTTGGGGTACTTCCGTTGGGTTCAGCAATCTGAGGGGCATTCTGTCATGATCGGTCTGCACTAGTGTCCTAGCCACCATTAACTGATTGCGCTCCTGGAAACGAGTGGTTGGCCCAAGGATGCCTAAACCATTTGTACCGTTTCCATCCACAAACTCCCCAGGCACAACAACCTCCGATCGAGCCGGTATCACCACTGTTTCACACAATGCAACCCTCCGACATGCTAGGTTTCCTTGTAGGTTGCAGCATGGTACTCGTCCTTCCGACATGGTTAAATGGTAGACACTGTTCTCCAATTTAAGCTCACAGTTATGGGATCGCATAAAATCCATTCGGAGAATTCAATCAACCTCCATTTCTGCGATCCAAACTTCGTGCTCCACTGTTGACGGTCCAACACTCATTTTGAACTCCCCTCGACTGACAAAGGGCAGAGTTCTTCCATCCGCCAAAACCATGCTCTGTTTGGGATCTACGAGATGTGGTTTTGAAGCCTCAGTTATCTTGTCATAGACGGACGGTTTGATGATTGTAATACTTGCTCCAGTGTCAACAAGAAACTTCACACACACGCTTTCAACCGAGCAGTCCGCATACAGTCCGTCTTCACCACTAGTTTTTATTCCTCTTACTGGAATCAGGGGCTTGTACTTTGACGCTCCAACCTAGGTCAGCCCCGCGATCCCGGTTGTCTTCCATTTCCCGACTTAGCTTCCTCTTCCACTCCCTTTTTTGGGCAGTCCCTCTGATAATGTGTCCGATCCCCACAGGTATGGCACCCTGTATACCCTGCTCCAAGAGGTCGTGCCCTGTCCTTTAATATCATTTCTAACATCAGTTTGATTTCCTTCTGTTCTTGGTTTTTATGTCCACTGACCTTGTTGTCATTGGGAATAACGGCGCGAGCCTGTCTGTTCTGTTGTCGGTTAACAGAAAGGAATGCGTCAAGCTCTACGGCTGTGGTAAGAGCGTCGTTGTACCCTCCAACGCATGTCAACATCCCCGAGTGCATCCATGAAATTATCCCAAGCAAGAGTCTCTCTGAGGCTCTGAGGGGCCTCTGGGTATGCCTGTCGTGTTAGCCTCCGGACTGCCTGCGCCAGCTCTGGGAGTGTCTCATGTCTGGGTCTTGATCGACTTTCCAAGGCGGCCCGGAAGACTTCTTGTTGGTTCTCAGTTCCAAATCTTGCTGACAGGGCCTTGGTCAGTGCATCAATGTCCTTTCTCTGTTCGGTGTCAAGGTCTCCCAAAACGGCCTGTGCTGGCCCAGTGAGACTTACAGCCAGGTAGGTTGCTTTGAGATAGTCATCCCACTTGTTAATTTCCGCTACCAGCTCAAATTGAGCAAAAAAAATCTTCCCAGGGGGTTTTGCCATCAAACGCAGCTGGACGGATTTTAGGTTTCTCTGGCTTTAACTCCTGTTTTCCAGCCTGTTTCTGTTTTCCAGGAGAAGTTTCCTCTACGGGTTTCATATGGAGGTCTTGAGTGTTATCTTCCTTATTCTTGTCACTTTGGTTCCGGAGAAGTCCATTTTCCTTGCGCCAGTCTATTATTTCCTCCTTTTCCTGTCGCGCGGTCCTGGGTACTAGCTTCCCAGACAAACATGGTGGCGACGCTTGCGAAATGCCTTCACTTTGATTCAAATACTCGGCACTTTCCTCTTTGGATTCGACGTTCTGCTGCTTTAACTGCCTGAGATCCGTGGAACTAGAGGTGTTTTGCAAGTCGCCATTTAGAATTTCCTTGCTCTGTGCGGGAATTCGAGAATCTACTACATCAATTAGACGGGATAACTCCTGAAAACGCTCCTCGATTTTTCCGCTGCTTTCACTCAGACCCAACACGAGGCCATGCAGCTCCATTATGGAGGCCCTTAAATCCTGGCTTTCTTCTGGAGGGGACTCCAACACAGTGTACCGAATAGCTCCAGCTTTCGGCGTGGAATACCACGCTTTTGCTGCTAGCGAACGCTCTCCGTGTCCTCTAACCACAACAACACGTGCAGCCCCCGTTTCAGAACGAGGCTCCGACTAGTACATTATTTTTGAATGAGCACTGCAACATGAACCACCTTTGGTGTCAGCTAAGTTATGCAAATGTCTCACCATGTATAAAATTTGATGTAAAATACTCTGACAAACAGGAAATTTTCATGATGCCATCGCATACTACAACTACCTCGAATGTGTATCACTCTTGGAACTCTCAAAGGAATTGATAAAGTGATGCCATAATGAAAATGTGCTATTCTCCACCCTCTATGACAAATGCAGCCGGGACAGTTGTCTTGGTATGTCGGGAGGGGGAGGAGAGGACAGTACTGGTAACTCGTGCATTGGTTTTATTAGGAAAGTTTAGTATTCACAGATGAGCTGGATGAGGACTCAATGTGATGGACATTCCTAAAAGCTATTCAGCAGAGCCTCCATTTATTGCTAATTCCAGCTCATCTGTGAGAATACAAAACTTGCTTATTGAAACTACAGTAGACCTCAGATTCCTTATCCTTGTATTAGAATTAGTTGAACATCAAAAGGCATGCTAGTATGAATGGAAATTGATTATAGCACAAACAATATTTAAATGTATTGTTGTAATCTCTCAAAACTTTTGTATATAGACAATGATGGTGGTCCTAGCACTGCTATACCAGGTCTATACATGTATTATGTTCATTTAACCTTGTCTGTAAATGCAATTGGACTCGATATAATTTGCTGTAATCAACTTTTCAATTATTTACTGTTACTCTGTTTAACACTAGTTTCCGCCTTATATTAACCACACAATAATTATTAGGCCTTTAGTCTCAGTCCATACTCAATACCTCTTGCAGTCAATTTTGTTCTCAGTACCAACCAACAGACCTACAGTCTTGGACAAAATAGGTTGGCACATCCATTGAAGGGCTGTGTGCAAAAACGGCTTAAGTGACTCCTGATCATATTCTAAATTCTCCCTTAGAAAACAAAGAAATTGAAGGAGAATTTAGAATGTGATCTGGAGTCACTTAAGCTGTTTTTGCACACAGCCCTTCCATTTGAGATTAAAACACAAGAAAATGATTACCCTTATCCTTATATATCCCATCCCTTGGCTCAATGTTGATGTTTTCTAGTTATGCACAATAAGCTGAATATAAAAATTGCCCTTTCAACATTGAATGAACAGGGAGGTCCAGAATACAAAACACATTTGTCCAAGATTGTACACATAGGTTATTCCTTGTGATTTTTATTTTAGTTTTAAAATTCTGTTGCCTAATCTAAAAAACAATTACTCAAGTTATGTAGTTCATGGCCTTGTTCGGAGGCTTACAATTAAAAAATAAAATGCATTAGGAACACAGTGTTAAATGAAAAGTTACATTTATGTACAAATATTGTCAAAAGCTGTAATTTTGAAAAGCATTGGGATTAGCTACAGTCACCAGATGAGAAACAAAATATAGACTGCCAACCAGAGTGTGCAATTCCAGTGGATCCTTAGTGGTTCAGTATAAGAAATATATATCATTCAAAAACATATTATTGATATTTTTACCAATCCGATGAAGCAACTAAGCCATGTAGTGTTTTATTGGGTATAAAAGAGGATGCATTAGGGCCTTTATATACCACTAGGGTCTCTATGTATACACAGATACATGGTCAAATGTTTAAGCAATACAGTGAAATTGAAAGACCTTTCAATCTTCCCTTTCTGAAACTGGCACCAGAGAATATCACGCTGGGGTCCTCTTGCATCACTCTTCAATGGTCTGGACTGAAAGTGTTGGCGTTTACCTAAATGTAAATAGCAAGCATTTAAAGTTTAGTATGACATGTATTTGAAAAAGAAACAATGCAATTTATCAGAGCGGAGAGGAACAGTCTATACGTATATGCCAGGGAGACGGAAAGATGTCCAGAAAGAACTAGGGAGGAGAGAGAACTTAGCAAACAGGGAGGAGGAAGAAAAATTATGGGATTACATTCATGTTCTTGGCCTTGGGAGAAATGTTTAAAACTCATTTGGGAGGAGGGAGAAAAAATCGAAAACTAGGGATGAGTTATAACACCAGAAATTTTAGCTGAGAATGAGATACAAGACTTTCAGACTTTAGCAAATATATATTTCCCACTTAATAAGCTTATAAGCTTATAGAATCAAAAGAAACGTTACAACAAGCAATGGAATTCAACACTTACTTGATGTACATGTATTGTAGGCTGTTGCTAGAGCTAGGGTTCCTTGTTGAAACCTTTCGCATCGGCAACTCGGCGATACTCTGGAGGAGTAATATTTCGCTATTTGAAAGGCCTTTCATCCCAAAAGTTTTCTTGTTCTATAGCACATACGTGGAGCGATTCCATTCTCTTCCTTGCACTTTTTCGGCCTCGGAGATGGCGACTAAATGCCTGCCGTTCTACACGTACTAAGGCCGTATTTTAGTTGAAAATATATAACATACACACGAAGACTGATAATTCTGAAAAACAACTTGATGATACAATTGACTTTAACGTAAACATTTAGGCCGATGGAAACAGATTTTCCTCTTATACTGCTAAACTCTATGCGGATTCGCACTTGTGATCGCGCAATGCATTTTGGATGACTCGGATTCTTTATTAATGACTGGCCCCGAGGGCGAGAGAAACAGTGAGTTTTGTTTCCCCGAGAACATCGAGGGGAAACAAAACTCACTGATTCCCGAAGGGACAGTCATTAAGTGATTTGTTATATAGACATAAGTTGTACTCGAGGCAAAGTTGTGCATAGATACAGGACATACCTGATACGAGCGAGGTTTCGGGAAGCTGCTTTTCAACACAAAACGCTGTCAGCGTCGCTACGTCATTTTTTAGTATCGTTTTGTGTTTTCTTGCATTCTTTTTTAGCTACCAATTTCTCACTCTCGCGCTTGATAATGATGTAGATTGTTTCTTTTGAGCTGGTTCCATTTTGAACGCTTTCTTTCGACGAAAAATGGTCAGCTTTTGATGAAGATCTAGACATTTTGGTAAACAAATATTTCCCGCCTTTAGCTAGCCAGTGGCGCGCGCGACACATTTTCTGTCACGATGTGATCACATGACGGGCAACAATTGATGAATGGATTTTGATGACTGTCACGTGATCCTGAATCAGCCAATGAGAACGTGCGTTGTGGCTGGAAAACGTATGGCTGTGTAACAAGGACAAATGTTTCATTGCTCGTATGAATTCCATGTGAAACCCATATGTATGGGAATTATATGGGCATATACGATAATAGCCCTCACGATCCCCATGATATGGCAAAGATATGGGCAGTAGATGGGATTTGTCTGGGCAAAAATAACGCAAACAGGAATATGCGTATGTTGTATATAACCGGCTTTATAATTGAATTGGTATTATTTTTCACTTTGATTGTTTAGATTAATATATATGACTAATGCCGACCGATCCAGCGTAAGCGCAAAATTATTGCAACACAAACTTAGATCACGGACTGATATGCTAATAACTGATATGCTAATAAGAGCAATCGTTTTACCTTTTGCAACAGTATGCATCGATCTGTATTCAAAACACGATCCTCTGAGATTTGATTGGTCGCTTTTCTTGATTCGCTCTGTACATGCACTTCGTGGGGATCCTGGTAGTAAATTTTGTTGTTGTCGACAATCGCTGGTCAGGTACCCCGCGCGGCTTAACTTTAGGGCGAAGGGTGGTTACCCCAGGAGCCTTTCGACGGTTACCCAGCAGACTTTGACGGCCGGGCAGTCTACCCCAGCTGGTTCAAGGCTCTCTACCAATTTATAAGCGTCACTTTGGAGAAACAAAATGCTTTGTCGTGTCGTCGCAAGGCTAGAATTGCGTGGCAATCGCATTCAAAAGAAAGAGCAACCCGTTCTGCTGGGATTCTATGGAGGAATTGTGGCGGCCACAATATTTTGAACTGAAATATTTCGGTTGAAGTGGCGGGCCCTCGCGAAACTAGTGTGCTGCCTTGTCTTTTTTCTTAGGAATGGGAGCAGAGGAAATGAAAACTCGCTAAAATCGCTTCATGTCAACCCTGTTACCACACAGACAGCAAGTATTACACTATGGAAACAAGGTAAGGAATTTTATTGATAAATTCTTTCGTATTTCTAGCTCGTTGAAATTCCCATACAAACGCTGTTAGTATGAGCTAGATATTTAGAGCTTGGGCTGCCTGTGTCTACACAAAGCTTTCATTGTAATTCAGTTCATCAATTCGCTAATTCTACTCATTCTATCGAGTAAATGTGTAGTCTTACGGACGATTCTTTATAGCAGAAAATGGGGCAAATTGCTCCTCGAATGACTGCATGCGTGTTACTGTTAAAAATATTTAGAAAACTCAAGTTATTTTTCTTATTATACTTCTTTCCAGGCCTTTAGTTACTCACTGTAATGATCTGTGCATTACTAGGTAAGTAACAAGATGGCGGACCCTGCTAAGGATGTATACAGATAGCCCGAGTGGCCACAGGGAGCCCAATATCATTACATCTTCCTTTCTCTTAACAAAACAATAACGCATAACGATGAAACTAACTGTGGAATGTTCATGCGACAGTCCTGCAATAAAGTCAATAGATTAATATTTAACATAGTCCTTCATCCAGGCAGGTTCACTTCTGATACGGCTACTCCGTTGGCCTTTCGGAGGCCACTCCTGAGCAGCTGTACTTTCTTGCTCCTCTTCCTGGCCTTGGTCATCGGAGCTCAAGTTGTCACCCTCCTGCAGGCAACTGGGTGCCACTGGAAATAGCTGCTGTCGATTTCTGCGATAAATGTCACCTTGAGCATTCTCCACTTTATACGATCTAGGGGCAACCTCTTCTATTACTTTTGCCTTCTCCGACCACATACCCCCTCTCTAATTCTTACTGTATCTCCGGTTTGAAGTGGAGGATGCACTACAGTTCCCCGGTTATAATACTTGCTCTGATTCTCCTGTTGGTGAGCCTTTGAATGCACCTGTTCCGATGAGCGCGAGCCTACGATACCAGAGAATCTGCTTAACCTGGTACTAACGAATCGACCCTTGAACAGTATGTCAGTTGGGGACTTCCCACATTCCATTGGTGCTGTTCTGTAGTTTAACAGGGCTATATATGGGTCTTCCTTTACATATATGGCCTTCTTCAGCAAACGCTTCACTGTTTTAACACCATTTTCCGCCATCCCATTCGATTTCGGATAATAGGGGCTAGATGACTGATGGTGGAACCCATAACACCTTGAAAATTCAGCGAACTCCTGACTCGCAAACTGAGGACCGTTATCGCTTCTGACAATTTGAGGAATACCATGGCGTGCGAAAATACTCTTCATGTGCGAAATGACTGCACTACTAGTAGTACTGGTGAGTAGACATGTCTCTGGATAGTTGCTGCGGTAATCGTTCACTACCAAATAGTCCCTACCCTTTATAGAGAACAGGTCAGCCGCGGCCATACCCCATGGGATTCCTGCTGCAGCCTCTGTGGTAGGTATTAGTGGTTCTTTTCTCTGCTGATATTGGTGTACCTCGCACGTCTCACACTTTGCTACCTTCTGCTTAATTGCTTCATTCAGTCCCGGCCAGAATACTGCCCTCCTAGCTCGTCACTTGCACTTCTCCATTCCTAGGTGTCCTTCGTGTATGACATCTAAGATCTGTGGCCTCATGTTTTCCGGAATCACTACTCGAGTTCCTCTCATTAGCAGTCCATCCACAACAGGCAGATCTTCGGCAAAGTCCTGATAGCGTTTACTATTGATTCTCCTGCCATTTAGCAAGTTGGCAACAACTCTGCCTAGTATTTCGTCTGCAGCCGTAGCTTCAGCTACCTGCTTGGCCTTCTCTTCTGGCAGGCTAGACTGCACTACCATTCGAACATGGAGCTCTATCTCTTCCTCCAGGTCTCCCCGGCTTTCGCTCGCGGGCAGGTAAGACCTGGAAAGTGCATCGGCTAGAACAAGCCTTTTTCCAGGCAGATACTCCCACTGTAGATCATAGCGTTGCATTCTCATCATCATTCGCTGGATTCTAGGGGACATACTATCAAAGTCCTTCTCCGCTATAGCTATGAGAGGCTTGTGATGTGTCTCAGCAATCACTAGATGGCCATACACATAATCATGAAATCGAGACAGTCCAAACAGCATGCCAAGGGTTCCTTCTCTATCTGAGCGTACTTTACCTCGGTTGGTGTCAAAGCCCGAGACGCATACATTACTGGCAGCCATTCATCCCCATGTCTCTGCAACAAAACGGCACCCAAGCCGGTCTTACTGGCATCCGTCGAGACCTTGGTCTGTTTCGACGGGTCGTAAAACTGGAGCACTGGTTCTGAGCAGAGGTATCCAGTGACGTCTGTCCATTCCCCTTCAGCCTTGCTGCTCCACTGGAAACTTGTACCATCTCTCGCAAGAGATCTCAACTCCTTAGTAGCATCAGAAACATGAGGTATGAACTTACCCAAGTAGTTCACAAGTACTAAGGCCCGTCTCAGTCCTTCTTTATCTACCGGTTTCGGCATTTCCTTGACGGCCTTCACCTTCTCAGGAGAGGGGCGAAATGCAATCTCTATCTCCTGAAAGGCACAGTTATCAAGATTCAATCGCATGTTTGCACCCTTAAGACGCTGCAGCACAGATTCTAATCTACTATTGTGTTCCTCAAGGGTACTTCCCCAGACTATGATGTCATCACCAAAATTGCGCACGCCCTCAAGTCCTTCTATGACTTGGCTGACTGTCCTGTGAAAGACCTCTGGAGAGGAAGTCAAGCCCTTTGGTAGGCGCTTGAAGTAAAATCTACCAAAGGGTGTACCAAATGTACACAACTTGGTCGACTCCTCTTCAAGTTCAATCTGGAAAAATCCATTAGCAGCATCTAGCTTGCTAAAGTACTTAGCCCCTGTCATTTTCGTCTCTATTTCTTCCCGGTGGGCAGCTGGTAATGTTCCCTCTTAACGGCCTTATTCAGATCTCTAGGATCTATGCAAATACGGAGGGACCCGGACTTCTTTCTTTCCCATTTGGTTAACCCAGTCTGTGGGTTCTTCTATCTTAGAAATTATCCCTTTCTCTAAGAGTCGACCCAGCTCCTTCTTTAATTCATCCCTGATGTCAACTGGGCACCTCCTAGGTGGCTTGATTACTGGGCAGGCGTTTTCCTCCAATTTAATCGTATGCTTTACTGGGAGACAACCAATACCTGTAAACAACTCTGGATATTTAGCTGCCACTTGTTCCTTCACATTGTTTGTAACCTGATAGACCCTGGTGACTAGCCCCACCCTCTCTGAATCAGCCGCTCCCATAATGCTAATGCCTTCCTTTGCTATCATCATATCCACCTCTTGTTCCCTCCCCTTCCTCTCAATTTTCACGGTACAGACTCCAATTACTGGAATTGGTTCACCATTGTAGGCTTTCAGTCGGCGACTGCTAGGTTTAACAGCGGGCTTTTGCTCGTCGAGTCTGTCATAGTCCCGAAGAGAGAGGATATTAGCCCGAGACCCTGTTTCTATCAGAAACGTTATCAATGTTCCATTGGTATGGAGAGCCTCTTTCCAGGGGTCACTGTGATCAGGGTCGGACTGCACATGTCCTACAAATATATCCTCATCACTACTTGCTTCATCGTCTACTACTCTTACACTCCCACTAGCAGCCCCACTGTTCCTCCTAACCCTACACTGCTGGGCGTAGTGGTTTAGCTTCCCACAAAAATCTCAGGTTTTCCCATATGCTGGACACTGCAATCTGAGGTGATTCCCCCCACAATACCCACAATTTTTGATCATTCGTTTAGCTTGGCCATTTCCACTGGCGCATTTTGGTCTCCCTCCCTGCTTCTTCCCATGTCCCACTACGTTAACCATGCCTTCATCTTGGGCCATTTGTTTAGTCTGCGTCTTTACTAGTTCATTAGCCTTACATATAGCAATGGCTTTCTTCAATTCTAACTTCTCGGTCTTCAACAATTTCTCCCTCAGTTTGCTCTCTCTTATCCCGACCACTATCTGGTCTCGAATCATTGAATCCTTCAAATCTCCAAATCCACAAGACTTTCTTCCTAAGCTCAGTTAGAAATTGTTCAAATGACTGACCTTCTTATTGCGTCGTGCACCGAAGTTTATACGTTTCCACTGTCCCAGCGATCTTCGAATTTCTCCAGCACAACTTTATAATCCTTGTCCTCACCGTCCTCAAATGTGAAAGTCGCAAACACTTCTCGAGCCTCTGGGCCAGCCACGGTAAGCAAGATGGCTATCTTGCGAGTCGCACTTGCCTTTTCAAGGTCTTTCGCCGCTAAATACCAGCCAAACTCACGCTTGAACTTAATCCAATTCTCCTGAAGACATCCACTGAGATCTAGTCGAGCCGGCTTCTCAAATTCCTCCATTGCAGCGTACTTTTTTTTAAAGCGAGATTCACTCCTGGTACCATGTAATGATCTGTGCTTTACTAGGTAAGTAACAAGATGGCGGACCCTGCTAAGGACCCAGATGAATACAGATAGCCCGAGTGGCCACAGGGAGCCCAATATCATTACACACACCAAAAGCTTTTGTATGATATAAACAGAGCTTCTATATAGAGCTGTCAGTCCTGTGGTCAACTAAAAGTGCCTTGAATATATGATCAATTCAACATCACTCATCAACATGCATGATCTGGCCAACAATGGCATACATGTATATGTACTAGATCGTTCAAGTTTTGAATGGTAAGGAAAGTATAGGCACTCCTTCTAAACTGTGCAAAATGTCTCCATTATAACTCAGGTGTATTTAGACTCATTCTATTCTTGAATGATTTTGGGGTGGTTAGGGATTTTGATTTTTTGGGGGGGAAGTTTTTAGAAGGTTTGTTTGAGGATTTGAGAACATGCATTATTAATGACCTGCAGTGCCAAAGTATTCTGAATTTACTGGTACTCCAAATAAAGCTCTGGAAGTGAAGACATTAGTTGTGGTTACACACCGTGGTAAAAGTAATTTCCCTGGGTAATTTTCCACATAGTCGATTTATCCTGGTTTTTAAATTACCAAGGGGAATGCGGTCACACATAGGTTTCTGTCCCGTGGTGAACTGTTGACCCGTGTTCTAAAGGTGAATGAATTCAACGATTTACAGTTACATCGAAGCACGAAATCCAGCCATAAATGAGATCCAGCTGGTGAAAGCGACGATCTCAGAGAAATTATACTCGACTAGGACCGAAATAGCACACAAAATGATTTTACAAGACAAGAACAAGACAAGTACTAAACAAGAACGAGACAAGAACGAGATATGCACGGGAGTATTTTCTGAGTCTTGTCAAATACATGCTCGTGATTGGTTAAGTCATCTTGGGGATCCTAAAAACCTTGCTCACGAGGTAGGTACAGTACCGCCTGGAACTATAGGTACATTTATCGCGAGCAAATGTACGCAGTCGACTACATTTCAACCGTTGTCTGGAAAAATACAACGTGAAAACTCCAAAGTTTACGTTTACAAGAGAGCGCAAACGTAAGAAAGTAAATCACTCTGTTTTTCGTTCGGCGTGAGCAAAACTTTATGCTTATCATATTTTTCGAAGACCTGGTTGTGAAACGTAATTAAAAGTGAATAAAGGAACTAGTAAACACCAGATTTCGGGAGAAAACACTTCTCTACCTCACGTCGTCACTGCCGTCGCCGTCCTGGTTGCTTAAGGTCCCTAATATTAAGCTTCGCCAGACCGAGGCTATTTGACGGTTGGTCCTAACCGGTACCGGCACTTCCGGCGTCCAACTTCGTTGGCTGCCAACCTCGAAGGACTTGAAAATGGGCGACAAATTGTTTGATTTCTCCAGACTGTGGTATCGCTGGATCTTAAAATTGGGGTAGGGATGAGTTCATTTATCATTCTATGGCCTGCCGTAGTTTGGAGTTATTTGGAGTGAGCGAAGTGTGATTTTCGTGGCAAAGATTGCAGGTTATGCATCGTATATTTGTCGGTTGTTTCCAGCCTTTTCCTATTATTAGGAGGTGAGGGAAAGAGGTTCGAAAAAAACAGCGGAAACGACCCTAGAAGAGCTCATAGGTATAAATAACCACAACTGAAACATTGTAGGATGAAGTCGTGTATTTATTTGTCTAACATACATGTTTTGGAAGGATTATAATATGAACTATTCAAGCGATATTTGTAAGCGTATAAATACACAAATCTTGAGATTGGGCTGCCTGTGACGCAACCCCACTCAAGACCTTTCTTTTGGTGACCCTTTGATATTTATATTTCTAACGGGACCTGAAACAACCATGTATGTGGCTGATCAAATAATCTGCAGATCGAATTGGAATTTACTGTATTGGTTTTTGTGGGGGGAGGAAAACCAGAGGACCTCGGAACAAGGGCGAGATTACAACAAACTTAACTCACATGTGGCGCCGCGTGCGATAGAATATTTTGGCTAACCATCAGAGAGTTGTTCAAGACCATCCGTTCGAATGTTTTGATGAACCATTAGATACAAAATGTAGTCAAGACCACCAAGGAACATTCGTTGCGGATTTGAAGACTGTAGCTTCAAAAGCTTCATTTAATTGCTACATGTGCGTAATGGCGTGATCGAGACTGACCCTGCCGCTTGGCCGGATTTTTGCCGTTCATCGTATGATATAAACCTCTCTGTCTCGAATTAATACTTGTTCCCCTGCATTGGGTTTAGGATCCTGGATTGACACTCTTTCACTAATAAAAAGTTCAGCCTGTGTTCAAGTGGAACGTACACGTAAATTTTATGGACCCAAAAGGTTTGTGGAAATGTTCATAAGCAGGCATTTTGTTTCCCGGCTGTAGACTGCGACTGATGATCGCGATCATCCAGTGATCGCAGTCAGATCGCGAGCAAGGTGCGAGCAGATCGCGAGCAAGGTGAGAGCAGATCGCGAGCAAGGTGCGAGCAGATCGCGAGCAAGGTGCGAGCAGATCAGATCGCGGTCAGTACACGCAATTTGATCGCGACTCGATCGCGATCTAATGTACCTATAGTTCCAGGCGGTACAATGTTAATTAGTAAATGTCATGGGATTTTCTATTGTTATTTTTGATGTATCCATGGAAATTTACCAAGGGAAAGTTACCTTGGGAAATTACGATCACACACCGAGACAACTTTAATAATAATAATAATAATAATATTTATTTACCCACGATAAATTTACAGCGTTGCTGATGTGGTCGTGCTTATAACTACGCTATTCTACCCTAATAATAATAATAATAGTAATATAAAACTAATTAACTTATACTAATTAACTTATTCTATTCAGTTATTTACAGTAGTTCAGTGTTTCTTTTAAGATTAATTTTAAAACTATTAAGTGATGCAGTTCACCTTAGGTCATTACCGAGACTGTTCCAAAGCCTCGTACCTCTGTACGTTATTGACAATTTCAGGTAGTTGGTTTTCGGTGTGGGTAGACTGATACAGTGAGTGTTACGTAAGGAGTATGTAAGTATTCTCTTAGGAAAGGCATTACATAGTACAGGAGGAGCTAGGTTGTGAAAACATTTATGTACAAAACAGGCAAGTCTTAGGTTATAGTAATAGTTCAGTGGCTTCCATTTGGCAGAGGCAGTTACATCCTCACGTGGTGTTAGCCAATGGAGTCCAAAAATTATCCTTGCAGCCCGGTAATGAATTCGGTTTAATGATTCTAAAAGTGTTGTATTACACGATCCCCAACATAGAAATCCATAAGTGATAGCAGGAAGGATAACCTTGAAGTAGAAGTCTAACTTAGCATGCTCAGGAAGAAAATACAGGGACTTTAGGAGGTTTAGCTTCTGGACATACGATTTAATTAGGTCAGTTAAGTGCTTGGACCAGCCTAATTTGTCATCTATAGATAACCCGAGGCAGCGTGTGCAGGATACCCTTCTTAAGTTGGAAGATCCAAACCTAACGGCTGCAATGGGTCCCGTAAAAGAGCCTCTGTGTAATAGCATATATTCACATTTTTCCGGGTGAGCTGTCATTCGATTTGACATACACCAAATGGCTATTTACCACTGGAAATAGCTGTGTGTAACCGCAACAAATGATTTAGTAATACAAATAATAGAGACATACATGTACGTGGTTCTGGTTACACTTGTATAAATAATTTAAAATACATTGTAGGTAGGTTGATGATATGACCGGTAAGTTAAGGGTCCCTGCATGACATTTACAAAAGTCATGTGATGAGGGCTTTACATAATTGATGTGAGCCTAACCCCTGCCCCTGATATATTGCTTGTTGTTTTAATTGTCATTTGATAGTGGTCATATGATAAAAAAACATAGGCTGGAAGCTATTTGCAATGTGCGTGTTATGCAAACTGCACTTTATTTTTTTGATAGGAGGATGAAAAATGTTAGAATAATTGAGGCTGGCACTGCCAACAGGACTCGGGCCAATAGATATCATTAGAATGCAGCTTTGCCAAAATGTTAGAGAAAATAATAAAACAGCCCCTCGCAGACCTAGTTGGGTTCCCTGTGGCCTCCGACGGTGTTAGCTCAGATTTTTAGTCCAATCACCAAAGTTAAGCCTGATCGGGCGAGGTTAGTAACTGGATGGGTGACGGCCTGGGAATACCTCGTGCTGTTGCAATTTATTTTTTCTTGTTTTCTTGTTTCTTCCCCCCCCCCCCCCCCCCCCCCGGGTTTGTTTTTTCATGTAGTGTATACCTTTAAAAAGCGAATTGGAAGCCCTAAATTATATTTAGTTAGGATAATTGAAATTATATATAATTACTGGCCTTGAGAGCAATATTTTTATTAAACATTCAACATTAATAAGTCATAATAACTTGTTATCTCGTACAAGCGGCTTACTTCGTAAATTAAACACATTTTATAGAACTGCCTGCATGCTTATAATCAAGGAAAATGGCACATGCAACTTGGTGCTTGGTACAAGATTGTAACAGTGTTTAGAAAATACTGTAGTAGTTTGATGCACTCATGTAAATTTATAATAATTTTCTTCTGTGTAGTACATAGATTATTAGACATCTACAAACGTACATATATGTGTGTTTATACCATGGTATCGATGAAAATAAAGACATTTTTGAATTATGGTTGAGAGTTCTAATATTTATATGAATTACATGTATAGCAAATGATTTGGTACATTGTACAGCTCCTAGAGTATACTTGGGGTGGGAAAACAAAGGGTGCATTCGATTGACCGTATTCTGGAATATTAATACACAGAATGATCACTACAAATCGCTTATATCGGGATTTTTTAGTCACTGGAACACTAAACGTATCCTGAATATCACATTTCAGCAATCATTAGTAGTTTACAGTGTAAAATGTGCCTGAACCAGTGATTTCCAGAGATTATTCCATCTATTTTTATTCCGGAATACGGTCAATCGAACGCGCCCAAAATGTATGGGAACTGTATGGTAATGACATGGGTATTGTATGGCAGATGTATGGTAATGACATGGGTGTTGTATGGAGATTGTATGATAATGACATGGGTTTTGTATGGCAGATGTATGGTAATGACATGGGTGTTGTATGGAGAATGTATGATAATGACTTGGGTTTTGTATGGCAGATGTATGGTAATGACATGGATGTTGTATGAAGTATGTATGATAATGACATGGGTTTTGTATGGCAGATGTATGGTAATGACATGGGTGTTGTATGGAGTTGTATGATAATGACATGGGTTTTGTATGGCAGATGTATGGTAATGACATGGGTGTTGTATGGAGTTTGTATGATAATGACATGGGTTTCGTATGGAAGATGTATGGTAATGACATGGGTGTTGTATGGAGATTGTATGATAATGACATGGGTTTTGTATGGCAGATGTATGGTAATGACATGGGTGTTGTATGAAGTATGTATGATAATGACATGGGTTTTGTATGGCAGATGTATGGTAATGACATGAATATTGTATGGTAATGATATGGGTATTGTAGGGAGATGTATGGTAATGACATGGGTGTTGTATGGAGAATGTATGATAATGACATGGGTTTTGGCTCGGTCAGCGGTAGGTCATGGAGTGAAGACGTGTTGTAAAGAGCTCCTCTCTCTGCCAATATCTTTTAATTTAAAACATGTCATAATATGCCCATTGAAACGAGGAAAATGTCTACATCCAAAGCTAAACAAGTTTCATCAAAAGATGATGACACCAACACGTGTCGCATGGCCGACATCTTAGAAGAAATACGCGACCTGAAGCAAACGCTTCACAAAGAAACGATGGAGTCAAGGGAAGAAATGAAAACAATTCTACTGGAATTCCGCTCCTCGCTAGAATTCACCCAAGCTGAAGTGGATAAATTGAAAGAAAGTGTCACTGACATAAAATCTGAACTCTCTACTACGAAGGAAACTAACCAATGTTTGATGGACGCTAACGAAGCACTTAGCGAGAAAGTAAACATTCTACACGAGAGGCTCAATCACCAGGAATGGTATTCTCGAAGTTTTAATCTTAGAATCGGCGGTATTCCTGAAACGGAAGACGAAAATAGCTTTGTTCTGGTCCAAACCGCCTTGGATAAATTAGGATATGATGAAGAATATTATCAAGACTAGATTGAGAATGCACACCGCGCTGGGAAAAAGTCTAACCGTGGCCCCCGTCAAATTTTATTCAAATGTTATCGTCGTCCATTTCGCCATGAAGTTCTCCGCAAAGCGAAAAGGTTGAGAAATACGGATCAACTTGAGAATATGTTCTTCCTTGAAGATCTCATAAAGGAGGATTACGAGTTAAAGAAACGTGCACGCCCACTAATGACTGAGGCGTTCAAGGATGGCAAAAGAGTTAGCTTCAGGTCAGGAAAACTAATCATTAACGGCCAAGAAATTCCTATTCCAGATAAAACCTGAAGACTGCCATCAGACGGTAAAACTATCCATACAAACACATTATTGAGATACATGTATGTACACGTAGGCCCACTAACATTAATTTTTGGCAAGAGAGGCTGTCTCCAACCGTAGCTTATTGCATAGTTTGCTTCTTTAATAGCTTACTTATTATTACGTACTACTAAGTACTATTATTTTTGTTTTTAATTTCTTTTTCACATATAAGATCTATTTACTTACTACATTGATACTAGCTTTAACAATACTTTATGGTTAATTCACCACTATGCTCTGTTTGTAATCATAAAGTATTCAATAATTCGAGAGCAATTTTTTGCGATACTTGTTATAATTGGATTCACCTGAAATGCTCGAAGCTTGATATTTCTGATTATAAATCTCTAGCTGTAAGTAAAGACCCTCGGTTCTGCTCTCCTTGTCTATCTGAAATGCTCCCATTCAACCACTATTCTGATGATAATGATTTCTACTTTGCACTTTATGATTCTCACTCTAATTTAAATTATCACTCTAATTATGATCTGCTCAAAGGCAAATACTATAATCCTTTTTTAGAAGATTCTGATACACGTCACTTAGTACTTAACAAAGCTGATCTTGATCCTAATACAAACATATTTTCTCAGAGTTCTGAGATACTTTCAAGTTGTATTTATTATACTACTAAGGAATTCAATAACATATTCACCAACACTCCCCATTGTTTCTCCACACTCCACATAAATATTAGAAGTCTTAAGAAACACTTCAATGACTTTACAGAGTATCTATCCACCATTTATTTACCTTTTTCTGTCATTGCTTTATCAGAAACATGGTTAGATGAATCGACTAATGACACTTACTCTCTTCAAGGCTATAATTTTGTAACAAAATACAGAAGACATAAACAAGGAGGTGGTGTGGGAATTTTCTTTCATTCTGCATTTGATTTCAAAACTCGTGTAGATCTTGAATCTATTAATCAAGAAGTAGTTGAGTCGGTCTTCGTTGAATTGATTCAACCTAATGATAAAAATATAATTATTGGTTGCATTTATAAACCCCCTGATGTCAATGTCTCAACATTTAATGAATCTTTGAATCAAATCATTACTAAAATTAGCTTTGAAAATAAATTATGTTATATGATGGGTGACTATAATATAAACCTACTCAACTCTGACTCCCACAAACCTACTAATGACTTCATTGATCTTCTTTTAGCTAATAGTCTGTATCCAACTATATCTAAACCAACTAGAATTACATATCATTCTGCTACTATAATTGACAATATCTTTACTAACAATTTAGACCATGACTTGGCAAGTGGAATTTTATATACTGATCTTTCTGATCATCTTCCTATTTTCCAAATTACTAACCTTAAATTAACAACAACAAAATTACCTAGAAGTTATAAAATAAGACATATAACACCTAATGCCATTGAAAATTTCCATGCTAAACTATGCAATATTAACTGGGATATTGTTGCTTCCTACACTTCCCCCAACGATTGTTATAACTCCTTTTCCGATTTATTCTTACCATTGTACAATAATTGTTTTCCACTAAAAACTATTAACACACAAACTCGAAAGAAGTATACCCCTTGGTTCTCGGCAGGACTTCAAAACTCTTGTAGGGAAAAAAATCAACTTTATAAGAATTACCTAAAATATCTTACAGAGACATCCAAACTCAAGTATACTAAGTATCGAAATAAATATAATTATATTGTGAAACTTATGAGAAAGAAGTATTACCATGATAAACTCGAACAACAAAAGTCTGATCTAAAAGCAACATGGTCTACTATCAAATCAGTTATTGGTATTAAACGTAAAACAACCACCCCGTCATCAATGAAAGATACTAATAGTGAATATAATGACCCTCTTATAATCGCCAATAAATTTAATGATTTTTTTACTAATGTAGGGCCTTCACTGTCAAAAAGGTTTCCTAAATCTAATACCAAGCATAAAGAATACTTAACTGGTTCCTGCCTACCTCTCAATCTGAAATTATATCAATTGTTAACTCCCTAAAAAAAAAAACAGCAAAAGTGAAGGAGTTGACGGTATAAATATATCAGTCATAAAATCTAATATTGATTTGCTTTCTTTGCCTTTATCAATTATTTTTAACGCTTCAATCTCTACTGGCATAGTACCTGACAAACTAAAAATTGCCAAAGTCATACCTGTTTTCAAAAGTGAGGATTGTCATGTATTTTCCAACTTTAGACCAATTTCTATTTTACCTTGTCTATCAAAAATACTTGAAAAATATTATATAAGAGATTCCTTGATTTTCTAAATAAGCATAATATTTTGTTCAATCATCAATACGGATTTAGGAAAAATCATTCAACTTTTATGGCCATTCTAGAACTGGTTGACAACATATCCCAAGCTTTTGAAAATAATAAATTTACTATTGGTTTATTCGTAGACCTAAAAAAAGCATTCGACACTGTTAATCATACAATACTACTAGATAAATTAGCCTTTTATGGATTTCGAGGAATAGCTCATTTATGGCTTACAAGTTACCTCGAAAATAGATATCAATGTGTTCAAATTGATGGTATTCAATCTAATTGCAAACTAATTAAATGTGGTGTACCTCAGCATCCATCTTAGGCCCACTTCTTTTTCTTATTTATATCAAAGATATTTGCTATTCTTCAAGATCCTTATCATTTATACTTTTTGCGGACGATACTAACATATTCTTCAGTGGCAATGATATTCAATCACTTTTCAATTTTATGAACCATGAACTTGAGAAAGTTCTTAAATGGTTTAATGCTAATAAACTCTCTCTTCACCCAGATAAAACTAAATATATATTTTTCCATCCAAGTAAAAAAAAAGTTAATCTCGATGATCTTAATATTCAGATTAATGGGTGTAAAATTAACAGGACTCTACAGACTAAATTCCTAGGTATTATCATTCACCAACACCTATCCTGGACTGCTCATATTCAAACTATTACTTCCAAAATTTCTAAAACAATTGGAATTATATCAAAATCTCGACAATTTTATGGAAAAGTCACTCTCTCTGTTTTATATAGCTCACTTGTTTTGCCACACTTACAATACTGTACTTTAATCTGGGCAGCAACCTATAAGTCACACCTACAACCATTATTACTTTGTCAAAAAACAGTTGCTCGTATTATAACTCACTCTCCTCCACTCGCACATTCTAATCCACTATTCAAACAGTTAAATATTCTAACTATATTTGATATTTATAACTATCAAGTGTGTTGCTTCGTTTTTCAACATGTTAATAATGTTCTACCTCAACCCATATTTTTACTATTTGATCTAAATATTACAATTCACCATCATAATACCAGACAGAAATACGATCTTCATTTTACTTTTCATAAATACTCATTTTCAATTCGATCACAAGGTCCTAGAATATGGAATTCAATTCCACTAGCACTTCGTAACTCTATGAAAATCTATAATTATAAAACTATATTAAAGAATTATTACCTCTCTCTCTAAGGGATTATTAGTAAGTAAATATATCTTAATTAATTAATATCTGACTCGCATTTATTCTTTAATTTATTCTATCAACCAAATTTATCGTAATAGAAACCTAATTTATAGAAACAATGTAATTTGCTAAATTTATCTATCCTTCTAATAACAAGAATTTCTGACTACATTTGTAAATTTACTTCTGACCTGACACTACTGCCAAATAAGCCTCTGGCTTCGGCTATGTAAAAAAACACAATGTAAAACTGGGGGATATCATAAATAAAACCGATTATTGTATGGCAGATGTATGGTAATGACATGGATGTTGTATGAAGTATGTATGATAATGACATGGGTTTTGTATGGCAGATGTATGGTAATGACATGGGTGTTGTATGAAGTATGTATGATAATGACATGGGTTTTGTATGGCAGATGTATGGTAATAACATGGGTGTTGTATGGAGAATGTATGATAATGACATGGGTTTTGTATGGCAGATGTATGGTAATGACATGGGTGTTGTATGGAGAATGTATGATAATGACTTGGGTTTTGTATGGCAGATGTATCGTAATGACATGGGTGTTGTATGAAGTATGTATGATAATGACATGGGTTTTGTATGACAGATGTATGGTAATGACATGAGTGTTGTATGGAGTTTGTATGATAATGACATGGGTTTTGTATGGCAGATGTATGGTAATGACATGGGTGTTGTATGGAGATTGTATGATAATGACATGGGTTTTGTATGGCAGATGTATGGTAAAGACATGGGTGTTGTATGGAAATTGTATGATAACGACATGGGTTTTGTATGGCAGATGTATGGTAATGACATGAGTATTGTATGGTAATGATATGGGTATTGTAGGCAGATGTATGGTAATGACATGGGTATTGTATGGATATATGGTAATTATGTGGGTACTGTATGGTAATTACATGGATGGTGTCTTGTAAAGGCATGGGTATCATGGCAAAGGTATGGGTAAGATATGGTAATGTTATTGGCAAATTTGCAAAGAATGTGAATATAATGGATATTGTATGCCATTTATATGGCAAACCTATGGATTCTGTATGGGAAAAGAATGGCAAGTGTGTGGTTTTTATATGGAAAAAGTTTGGGACAATGGAAACTCCCATATATTCACCATATCACTCCCATACTTCTCCCATATGCTACCCATAGTATTACCATGCACAACCCATTTATTACCCATCCCTAAATATTATAAATAATTATTCTTACCCATATACTCCCCATATATGAAAACCATATGGCCATATATGGGAACCATATGGATTTTAGACAAATCCATACTTTTCCCATATACTTTTATATGGGTAATGTATGGCCCAGATATGGACCACGTATGGGTTTGAAAATATTTCCATTTAGACAGCATGTAACCCATATATGGGAATCATATGTCCCATACAAATCCCATGCAAAACCCATCACATACCCCTATATGGAACTTGAATGGGCCATACAAAACCCATACAAGGGCCATATATGGCCAATATCAGACATGTTGGTAATTTGTTTTGCACTTTGTGTTGCTGTCAAACACACTAGTACACATGAAACAGCTTGGCCTATGCCCTAACACTGCAAATGTGACAACGCGCCCAATATTGATGGGATTTACGGTGCAATAGAAATAAATTGACCTGCAGGCATCAGTGTTAATAAGAAAACTAGATATTTAGTTTAATTCGCGAGATACCACTGTTATTTCTAAGTCCAAATATAAATGATATGCTCTGTGTGTTGTATTGAACCTGTGTAATTCATCTCTTTGCAGTGGTGAATTCCCTGTTAAACTTAAGATCGCCAAAGTAATACCTATATATAAAAACGATGAAGTTAGTTACTTTTCAAATTACAGACCTATCTCTATCTTATCTACTTTTTTCCAAAATTCTGGAAAAGTTTGTCTATGTTAGACTTTCTCACTAAATTTAATGTCTTGAATTCTCACCAATATGGCTTTAGAAAAAAGCATTCAACATATATGGCTGTCCTTGAATTAGTTGATCAAATTCATGAAGCCTTCCAAAATAATGAATTTACAATAGGTATTTTTATCGACCTTAAAAAGGGATTTTCTTAAATAAGCTTGAATTTTATGGAATTAGAGGTATACCCTTAAACTGGTTCAAACGTTATCTGAGTATATAGACAACAGTATGTTGTAATTAATAACTTTAACTCTCCACTCAAGAACATTAGTTCTGCCAGAGTACCTCACTGTTCAGTATTAGGTCCCTTCTCTTTCTTTTATATATAAACGACGTATACCACAGTTCCAAACATTTATCATTTGTCCTCTTTGCTGACGATACCAATATTTTTACAGTCACAAAAATATTGCCAATCTTGTGAATATCTTAAACGACGAGCGTACCCATGTTGCAACGTGGTTTAATGCTAATAAATTAACCCTCCACCCTGATAAGACTAAGTTAATAATATTTTTTCCCTACTAAAAAGAAAGTAAATTTGAAATACATCATTATTTCTATCAATATTAATACAATTAATAGAACTGAATGTAGTATATTCTTATGAGTCATTATCCATCAAAACGTACATCATGGAAACCCCACATTCATGCCATTACTAATACGATTTCCAAAACCATTGGTATAATTACTAAATCACGTCAATTTTTGGCTTTTAATTCTCTCAAAGTTTTATATAATACACTTATTTTACCATACCTACAATATTGTACCCGGACTTGGGCTTCTACTTCTAGTATTCGTATCATTACTCATTCATTACTCATTATTTAATCAGCTCAAAATACTAACCATCCATAATATTCATAAGTTTCAGATTTCATGCTTTGTTTTTTTCTCACATCAATAACCTCTTAACTGATTCTCTATCTGCCCTTTTCAAATTAAGTTTAGAAATCCATGATCACTTTACAAGACATCGTTCTAAATCGTAATCCCAAATGCCAGACATTTTTTCAGTTCCCGAAGAGAAATTGGTCATGTCCGAATGAAGATGTTTGGTATGAAAACCGCTGCTTCGGCGTAAACAAGCTGGGAGACATGAAGGTATTGAGTAAATCCGCCAAGCTCTCAAAGATCTACAATAATCATTCTGTCAGGGCAACTGCTGTCACATTGTGGGCTAATGCAGGGCTCTCCAACCGCCATATCATGGCCATTTCAGGTCACCAAAATGAGCAGTCACTGCACAGCTACAACTTACGGCCATCGTCAAACCAGCTTCGACAGGGCGCTACATCCAACTACAGCGAATCAGCTGCAGCTCCAAGCAACCGGATATATCTAAGGAGAAACCAGCAAATACAGGCCAGTGCTTCTGAAACCAGTAATGTGGCTCATAATAATATCTTCACAAGACAAGAAAGGTTCAACTTCGCCACCATATTTTCAGGCTGCTCCATTGGTTCTGTCCACGTCTCATTCAGCAAGGACGACGATCATTCTCAAAATGTACACTTTTCTGAATCCCAATCACATTTTACTTATTTTTTTTGATTGAGACATTCCTTTAGCATAACTTTGTTCTTACTGATGTCTCACGGTTTCTTTTGAAGTAATATTCGTTCGCGATCGGCGAAATCTCTTCCCTCAGCATATAATTTTTTGAGCGATGCTGATTGGCTCTTACGGCAAAAGTGTAACGTAAGGAGAATTGAGATGGTCATATCAGTATAATAAAATCTTTCTCTTCGTATATTTGCTGTTTCATTTAAAGTATTATTTTATAAAAGATATAAAACACATCTTCCGAGTATGCACAGCCTAATGCGGTCTCGTGTTTGTTCTGCTCTCGAATTCTCCCAAACATACCTCGGTTTGCATTAGCCTGTGCAAACACGGAAGCTCTGTTTTATTTCTTAAAAATGTACGTACGTACAACTCCTAGTACTAAATCTAAACTTATTGCACAGCTACGATGTGGTTCCTAGATATTTTTTATACATATAGACTTCATTGTCTCGGACTCTGACACACTGACCTTCGATCTTACTTTTTTCACACTGTTTTTTTGAATTATATTAAAGGCCTTCGTTTAATTTCCAGCGTGAAGGCAGCCATCTTGGATGTTCTCTTAGTTATCGTGTCAACTAAAGATCCAATCCAAATAGAAGCGACTGACCAATAACAGGGCTTCTTAAACCGAACTAATTGACACTTGACATCGGACGCGCTACGCGCATGCTCAGTAGTGTTAACCTGTAGTCAGCCATCTCGAAATCTAGTAAAAACCTCGTGCTCGGCTCAGTTGTCTTTGTAGTCATTACAAAACAGCACACTGCGGACTCGTGTTATTTTGTTAGCTTTTAACCGTTAATTGAACTTGCACACTAATGATTACCAATACTATAGTAAGTTTACTAGTAACTTCACAAGTAAGTTACTAGTAACTTCACAAAATAAATAGAAGTGAAGGATCCTGGGTTAATATTAAACTTATTAACGTATTTAGTGAATAAACTGCTTCACAAGACAGATATCGTGTTCGCGTCTAGTGTTGGAGTGACTTGGCAGCACATGCGGCCCCCGAAATATATTTCTGATCTGCTACAGAGATATAAGCCAGCCCCTACTTTAAATTCCTCTAGTCATCACTTGTTGTCCATACCAAAGTCAAATACTGTGTATTACGGTGATAGAGCGTTATCGATCCGCCCCGCGCTCCAAGACTTTGGAACTCTCTTTCGTCTAAGTGGCGCCAGTTACATAGTCGCACTGTAAATAGTGCTGGTGCAATCAGCTTAGTGCAACTGATTAGTGTC
Source organism: Actinernus sp. WN-2022 (assembly GCA_030867875.1). Lineage (NCBI taxonomy): Eukaryota > Metazoa > Cnidaria > Anthozoa > Actiniaria > Actinernidae > Actinernus > Actinernus sp. WN-2022. The sequence goes on from JAOWCC010000577.1 coordinate 125,801,755, forward strand.
GATAAGTTGACGGACGAACAGAACACAGAAAATAACGGGTACCTGTTATCGGGATTATCTTGTGTGATTTATCGGCAGCTAAATCCTTTCTAACTTAATAACAAACACTTTGTTTAATAAATAAGACCGCTTCTTTCGAATTGCGACTCCAGCGATAAAATGCTGGAAAGTATACCGGTGCAAAACTAAAGCTATTAAAATGAATGTAATGTGAAATCTAGCTTCATTTCTAGCAGGTCGGTGTGGTTGAGTCATGTTCTGTTTTAATACTGCGAGCCTGTTCTGACTCTGTTCTATCGTAAACCATCGATTAGAATGTTGGACCGTGGCTGAAGAAAAAGCAAATTGTATTTAAATTGGAGTATTGTACACTTCAAATTACAGTCACATGATCGTGACATGCCGCGACAAACGCTTGGTCTCTTTTTCGTTCTATTTGGTTTGGCCAGCGAGGTAAGTGACATATTTTCAAAAATTAAAACTGACTTATCGCACCAGTTTTCCTTTTAAATACTGGACTAAATATTCGCTGAAGTGATGTATAGCTAGAAACCGCACTACATGTACATACCACGGCTTTGTATACTGAAAATGTTTATTATGGCTTATTCCTATATATTATTATCACTTTTCAAGGAAACAATCCTATTTTAAAATTAGTTGTGTGAATTTCGCCTTGAACTGTCCCAATTGTCCGTTATTAACTTTGTTATTCCGTGAATATATTGTTTTTAGGTTTGTAACTTTTCGTTGCCAAAAGCAGTCGTTTCCTCAAGTGTGATTCACCAAGGCGGTAAGTGATTGATCTCATGATATGTTATTGTAAAGTAGCGGTGGCACGAGGCCTTTTTGTTATATGGCAGCTCAGTTAGCGGTCGAGATGACTCTGAATGATGCAATCTGATTGGTTGCTCAGCGGGCAAGGGTTTTTCGTCTTGCCCGCTCAGGATTTTCCGAATTCACTCACAACTCTTCGTAAACAAATAGCGATAAAACCCGTGCCTTTTGAAAGAAACTAACCAATTTGTGACATGAAATCAAATACTGATTTAAAAATCTTTCTGCTTTTTAGAGCGATTAATGCAGTTTCGCAAGTTTGATGAAAATAACTGCAGCAAAAACGACTGAACTAAATGAAGCTGGATAAGTGGAGAAAAATTACTTTATTATACATTTTACTCACTATCTCAATTGCGATTGGTTGAGAACACACAGCTAATTCTCGGTAGCCAATTACGTTCCCAGAGCCCGCGCGTTTTTCGGTATTATATGTAGGTTGTGACGTCACACCCCTATTTTCTGTAGGTATTTATATGTATGTAGACTCGATGATAAGCAAGTACGACCATTTTGCGCTAGACAGTAGATAAAATATTTCGCTTTTTTTCTGCCATTTTGTTATTTTAAGCACTGAGCTATTTTCCAGTCTTGTCCTTTCTTTTTCCCTAAACTTGTAAATAAAAGCAATTTGTAGCTCGACTAAGAAACAAAACATCTTGAAATTCAATCGTAAATAACCCAATTCACGGCGTTTCATTTAGCTTTGTTTTCGCTAGCTTATTTTTGCCAAAACGTTTGCTTAAATTGTATAATAAAACAACTATTGAAGTCGGTTTTCGTATGAGAGCGAAAATTATCACGACCTCGGTCCGTTATCAGCCTCAGCCTTCGGCTTCCGATCGGTAGATAACACAGACCTCTGAACAACAGACCTAACTGACATATGGTGCCCGAGCCGGGAATCGAACCCGGAACCACAGCGGTGAGACAGTGAGAGGCGAGTGTTTTACCACTGCGCCAATCTGCATCCCCACTTAAGGTTTATTAGCATGTTACTGTCACACACGGGTTTCCACACTGATTAAACAGCATTGATAATTAACAATTAGACTGACGAGGGGCGCTGCCCAGCTGAGTAAACTATCAAAGCCGATACAAACCAAGAGCGAGCTAGTCTAATTGTTCTAGCAAAACCAAGCTACCGTTCTAGCAACTTAGCGATCGAGAACACTGTGAAAACTCGCAAAAAGCATTTATCTAAGTGATTTTTGTCTGCAGTACGCTCACGGTAGACTGTTTGACAATTATCTTGCAGTATTGCGCGGAATATCGCCAGATACTTAGCCGACGAGGGCCGATTAAAATCAGGCGATATTCCGCAAGATCGAGCAGGATAATCGTTTTATTATTCAACACATCGATAACAAAACGCAATCTTTACAAAAATACTCGCAAAGAATACCCGCTCTATTTCATAAAACGATTTTGGCGGGAATCTAGTGGCGCACGCCATTGTTTGTACACAATTTTGGCGCCTTTTGCCGACTTTGAGCAAAGTAAAACGTTTTGAAACTCAAAGTGAAAGTATCTTTCAGTTCATAAGACTCTAAGTTAAAGGTAATAAGTTATTTGAAATGTTAAAAAGGGAATCCATGGCTGCTAGTTATTCGCATGAAGATTCACATGAAATGCTGCTGACTTCTGTCTTGAGCCGCTTGACTTTCTCCACTTGAAGCCATACAGAGTTGAGCTTCTTTGCCTTCGAGAAACGTTGAAAACATGTTGGACATTTTCTGGAACTGTCAAAGGTATGATCAATATCTCAGGACAGAAATTCTTCGATTCACGAATTCGCATCAACTTTTCGAATTTGTGGTCGAAAACACTTAAACAGTCGACTTTGGGATTCAGATGAAGAAAGTAGAACTTCTTGGCACTTTTACGAGCAAGTTAACTGCAAACGAGGTAATTTACTTGTTATTTTCTTCATGTAATAAATGTATTCGAGCAGAAACAATCAGTATGAAATCTGATTTGAGCATTTGCGAGGTGATTTACGATTCAAAATGAGTATCGAAACACTAGTGAGATCATCAATGCTTACACTAAGAATATCATGGAACTACAGGTAATCAACGGATCTGGTGCACGACAGGTAAGGGTTTCTACAAGGAGCTGACAGTCAATGTACACAGTTTGGACACGTTAGGGTAGTTGGATGATGTAAAGGGAAATGTCAGATCTACGCTTTATTCTCACCGGGAGCTCCGCATACAATGGCCATATTAATACTTATTAAATAACCCGGACAAGCGGAATTCTGTCCGTAGGAATGTGTTACGCAACCAGATCACGTTTTCAGTATATATAGAGCCTCGCCTTGTTCAGTAAGTCATCTTCAGTCTTGTCAACTAGACACGCAAGTCCGCTGCTACGCTTATTGCTCAATGTCCTGTTCATCGCTGCGCCTCCGTTGGTGCCCACGTTGGTCGAAGCTTCAAGCTATCCTCGCTACCAGATGTACCAGCCCCAGTTCAGGCTACAATTTGACCTCCTGTTCATCTTGCCACTGAAAAATATTGATATCGTTTTTATGCATTGTTCCAGGAGCAGTTTTGACAGGTTCGTTATTCAAAATTGCCTTATATATCGTTCGTCATTTTATAAGCATGTCTCGCCTGTATATGTGTATATATCTATTTCTTATCTTGTATCGGTGATTGGATTATACAGCTAGGGAGCGAGTGGGTCTCGCTTAACGAATGTGTTTCGCTATTGAGCTAGGGAGCGAGTATATCTCGCTAGCGAGTGTGTCTCGCTATTTAGACTAGGGAGCGAGTCTCGGTCTCGCTGGCGACACACACTCGCCATTTAGACTATAGGGAGCGAGTCTCGATCTCGCTGGCGAGTGTGTATCGCCAAATTACAAAGAGAATTCTTTGTAATTGTCCATGTATGTCAAGAAAATTGCTTTGTAATTAACCACCCAGACGCGGCTGCGCTCCGTGGGCCATGGTAACAATATTATACTTCCGGCTTCACATAAAATGAAACTCACTTCGTGAAACAATGTCCTTGGCCATTCTTTTAACAGTTCCAGCCAATGTCCAAAACTTTTTCATCGTTTCTCGAAGGCAAAGAAGCAAGTCCTGCTCAACTTTGTACGCCGTCAAGTGGAGAAAGTCAAGTTCAAATGCAAGCGACTCAGACAAAAATGCCAGCACCTCATGTGTCAGAATCTTCATGCGAATAACTAGCAGCAACTGGATTCCCTTTTGCTCGTCTTTTAACATTTCAAATAACTTAGTACTTTTAACTAAAAGTCTTATGAACTGGAAAATACTTTGAATCCGAATAAAAGAGCATTCGAGGGCTATTTCCAACTGTTTTCTAACCATCAACTCACTTTGAAAAATGTTTACTATGCTCAAAGTCAGCAAAAGGCGCCAAAATGTGTACAAACATGGCGAGCGCTACTAGATTCCCGCCAAAATCGTTTTATGAAATAATTAAGGATGTACCCTTTGCCTGTGTTTTGGTATAATAAACTGTTTTATTATCGATGTGTTGAATAATAAAGCAATTTTCCTGCTCAATCTTGCGGAATATCGCCTGGTTTAGCCAACTCGAGCCTATCGGCCCTCGTCGGCTAAGTATCTGGCGATATTCTGCGCGATCTTGCAGGATATTTGTTAAATATTTGCTAAATTGGCTCCCAGTAGATAAGCTAGTGTATTTTAGAAGTGCCACTCTGGCATTCAAATGTATGACTGATTCCGCACCAGGTTATTTAATATCTAAATTCACGAAGCGCTTCAATATTAGTGGTCGTGAAACTCGAAACTCGCAATTATTACAAATCCCCTTATTCAAATCTGCGAGTGGTCAGAGAAGTTTTTATTACAGAACAGTAAAAATATGGAACTCATTAGATAATGAACTGAAATTAAGTAAAGATGTTTTAAGTTTCAAGCGAAAGCTGAAGAGCAAATTATATCAAACTCAAAATAGGTTAAATTAATAGATGTAATTCAAATTATCATGTACACTGTAGTTGTATTGTATTTGTATTTTGTCTTTGAAAAGCCTTTTTAAGGAAAGATAAATAAAGTATGAAGTATGAAGTATGAAGTAAATAGACGGCGCCCGGCTAGCCAATCAGATGGCGAGTCTGACTCCTAATAGACGGTGGCTGGGTTATTCTAACACTGGATCGATACTTCGTTCCATAAAACAAACTACGTGCTAATTCTGAAAGTATCTCAACAGGTGTGAGACGAGACGGAATACTCGACGAAGTGCAATCGCTACCTACTAGCCATCCCTCTCTAACTCAACAACCTGATGCGGACATCAATATCCATGGATTTCGAAAAGTTCTACCTGCAAAAACTACGAAGATCTCATTAGTCAAGAACGGAAACACGACAAATGTACCTTTTCTACCGCGACAGGCGAGCAAAAAGCTTGTAGACTAGGCGAGATTTCGGAAAATCGTAAGTCATGAGGCATTTCTTAGTAAAAGTTGGCGACAGGTGCGTTTTTATGTGATTTTTGACGCTGAATCCGAATTTTATTGTCGCCAACACTGATTTTACGTTTTTTTTTAGCGGGAAAATGACGTCACAACTTTTGCGCAATAGTAAATCTGAAGTTAAAAGATATAAAACGTTTGAGGACATTTCTTATCGAATTTCATCACGTTTGAATCTTGAATCACAAATATCTTTCATGTTTTTGTTGATTGCGAGAAAAATGAATAAATTAAGGGTTCTCATGACGTCATATGGTGACGTCATAGGCGATCATAAATCCTACTGTAGGTTATCATTGAATGTCTAAATAACGTGAGAAAAATGCCGAATATACTACTGCTTAATTACAAAGCAATATTGTGCGCCCGGGAGGCGAAATAATACGAAAACTCGTACATTTTGCTGGTATGGTAGCAACGCTGCACTACACTGTTTACTTCTCGCATTTGTTCTTGCAGGAAATGTTTTGGTTCGCAGAGCAGCTGCAAACGCCAGTACAGAACAATTTTGCTTTCTTGCAGCCACAGCGCAGAGTCGTTCACCCGCTTTTACAAGAGCAGCATATGATCTCCTTGCACGCGTTCGGGATAGGTTCCTTTGTCATAAGGAGTGGAACAAGTTTACTGTCGCCATCTGTCACCCATCCCATTCCGTCTGGGTTTGGCAGGGAAGGTTGCTGACATGAAGCTTGTTTCCATATCAGTGCTTGGTAGTGCACGCGTTTGATGTGCAGCTCCAGTGCGTCCTTTGTCGGGGGTAATGCTTCGGGTTTCGCGGTCTTCGAAAATAGAAGAACCCGTGCATCGTTCGCAGATTCAATGTTCCCACAATTGTAAACTGCGCAGATGAACTTCTCGGCATCCCTGATCTTGTTGACCGTCAGCTCTCCTTCACCTAGCGACGCGAGAAGGTGGTGTTTCTCTATAAAGATCTTCCACGCTGACACTTTGGTGTGGTTGCAGATATACGATGTTGTGTCGCAACCAGTCAGCGCGTGGAAAGGGAGGAGCGCGTACAGTGATCCTGCCGGGAGATTGTTGCTAATAGCCGTGATATTAAATAACTTGCGCTTGGCCGCTGTTCCAGCCATCATCCACACATTTGCAGCTGGAATATTCGGCGAATGCGCCACTAGAAGTAAAAGTACGTCGGTATCTCTTGCCGACACAACTACCGTGTCGCAATTGTTGGCGATGGAGTGTAGAATCATTCTAGTATCGGCCTCTTCGTGATCTGCACAAAACACTGAAGGATCAACCACTTGGTTAGACGACTGCGCTTCTTTCCGATCTGTGAATCCACCAGCGACAACAATGACTTTGTCTTGCGGTGCATTTGCAATCAAATGCTCGGATACGAATCTGGCCAAGTCTGCCTTGTTCTCTGGTAAAGCTAAAAAGTTTGACCAGTTGTTCGGGAGCGGAACGTGCTTGTTATCAATAACACGACGAATGGGGCGAATAGTTCTGGTACGCCGTTCTCTCGTGCCTGCTTTGATTGAACTCTTATCATATCTATCAAACACTACGTGGATCTGCTGATAATGCGAACCTGCTCTTAATACTGCAGCTTGGAAGCTATCTGCATAGGCTCCGAACGTTTGGGCGTCGGCAGTCTTTCCTATTGCTGCCACTAACGCCATTCCGTCTATCAGCAAGCACGCACTCCCTTGCAACTCGATCGCATTCGGACACTCCATTCCCTTGGTAATAACATCAGCCAATAGCGCTTTCTGGCCGGTTCTAAGTTTACCATTCGTCTCTGCCAGTGATATCGGAACTGGCATTAACTCGTGCGAAAGGACATTAAGCAAATCTACTTGTCGACCAGCTCCATAAGCAACGATAAGACGCTGTAAAACACTCCTGTCTGCCCGTAAAATTGTGTTATTTTCATTCTCTTTACTTCCTTTGACGACTTGATATAATGTGTCGAAAGTAAGAGCATTGTTCTTGTGCATTGCGTCCGAGAACTGAACCTTGGTTTTCTCTTGTTCGTCATTAGGTTGCTGTGCCTGTTGAAGCGGTGCAATCAACCGTTGCTGCACAAATCCTTTGACCTGTTTCTGTCCTAGATCTTTCGCGCCTAATAGTGACTCCTGAATATTGTCGGTGACAAGATCTTTGGTAGCAATGTTATAAAGACAATCTGGATGAGATGTCGGTGAAAACAAGTTATGCTGCTCCAAGACGGAAACCAGTGATTCCTCATCCTTGTTGTCGCGAAGAATCCTCCCTGGTGCAGACTCGTTGTGAGAAAACGTGTCTTCTTGTAGTAGTCCAAACAAGTCATGAGTTTTCTCGGCTATCTCCGACCGCAAATTATATGAAAGGGCCCACCTAGGAAATTCCAAATTTTAAAAAGAGAACATAATAAATTAATATGCCATCCAGTACAGGAACTGAATAAATATGTATTATAAACCAAGCTCTTCAACTCACCTGCTCAAGGCTGAAGATGTCTTGGTTATGCCGACGATTCCACCTCCTCGTTTACCGATTCCGTTCAGCCACTCAAGGCCGTGGTCAGCGCTCACCTCGTTGAACTTGCCCTCGCTCCACTTAACAACGAAGTTACCCTTCTGGAACTCCTGTAGAACTTCATGCGGCAGCTGCTCCATATCCGCGATAAAAACCGATCCCCACTTGGCGTAATTCAGATGGTCGTATCTGACAAAGTGTGGAAGCATGCAGCGGAAGCTATCCAAATACAACTCCCAGTTGCCCTCCCGTTGCGCGCGGGTAAAATCAAGTAGGGTAGACACCATCTCAATATAGCTCCACCAAAACTGAAAGTTTACATTTTCCTGAGACTTCTGCGCCACGAACGCATCAAACACCGTTTGAAATTCTGGGGACTTCAAAGATGTAATCAGCTCATTGACTTGCGCTGAAGACAATAGATGCGAAATCTGCCGAGCAAGATCAGCGTTCGACCTTTCACAAGATCTTAGTAACAACGGCATCAACATGCGCCATAATGCTTGCAGTGTTATCTTATGCGCGCGCATTGCTCTTTTATATGCCTTGCCGTTCATCGCATGCTCAGCTGCATTTGGTCCAAGGAGACCACTCTCCACCCACGAATCAACAAGCCCCGATCCCTTCATATGATCTCCAATCGTCTTAAGAAAGTTCATAGATATATGGAGACCGCCGAGTTGTACGACAAGTCTCTCTTGATATTGTGGAACTTGCCATTTCAACTCGACTAACTTGCAGTACAGCGCTTGATCTACGGTGATAATAGTGTAGCGCTGTCCAAGCGCGGCGGACACATGCATACATTTCTTAACGACTGTGTTCAAGGTGTCCATTTCGTGCGCGGGTGCTTGAATGATTGGCATGTACCCCACCTTTGTTACTTCTGGTTGTTCTTCTCGTGATAACGACTGGTTAAACCCCGTACATCCCCTACTGATAACGCCTTTGCATCGTAACATCTTCAATGCCAAATCCGTTGCTTTGGCAGCTTGCTTAGCTCTTTTGTTGTCTTGAGCCACATACCACGTCGTTTTAACTGCCTTGATAAAGACAGGGTTGCTCCGGCTTTTTCTCACATCAATCGCTTCAATCTTATCTAACGATTCCGGAACACTAAGGCTGCGTTTCTTGGACGGACTTACACAGTCAAGTAATGACATATTTTCCGTCCCGCGTTGCCATGCAGCAATTTGTGTTGCGTGAAATGTGTTTTTACCGTCCATCGTTTCATCTAAAATGTCAATGTTATCGGCAGAGAAGTGCCCAAACCTGCCTTGCACCAGATTAGGCGGAATTACAGTACCACTCTCTTCATCTAAAGTCTTTAGAACACTCTCAGCTAAACCTGTGTCAACTTGGTCGTAACTCAGAATGTGGCCTGCCTTGTGAAAAAGTTTTACCAGATCTTTGGACCTTGTGACTTGGTGAAGGGTGCTCCCTAGTCCAATGTGCTTGGGTGTCCATTTATTTCCATTGCTTACTCCGTAGACGATGTCTTGAGCAACAGCAACCGCTTTGCTACGCACCTAAGCCTCTTTCTCCTCGATCGTTTCCTCGTCTAAAAGTCGTTCACCGCCGAACAAAAGATGTAAAAACAGTTGCAGACTTTCGGGAACGCAATCACTGGCATCGAGCGCGCTGATATTCAGCCCTTGGTAACCAGGGATTTCTCTTAGCTAGGTCAGCGCGTATCTTCAGCGCAACACGAACAAGTGACAGAAATATATCGCCATCTTGTTGGTGATAACCTGGCAGAGCGTGCAATTCGTCATCTTCGTCAGCTGGACTCTGACCTACTATCTGGGACAGAGCCATGTTGACGCACTTCTTGGGAATGAGCAGGGTGTGTCGCTCAGAAGGCCCCCTATCATGTGACTGCACACACTCTACAATGTCCCCAACCATATGCATGAGTTTATCTTTGAATGTTGCCCTGCGACTTATCAAAGAAGGGGAGATCGTAATTCCCGCCTTTTCAGCCAGAGTGGTATATCTATCCCATACATCATTAAGTTTGATAACATGGCCCTTGTCAGCCGCATATTCTAATTCCCCGCGCAGCCAAACCAATGCTAAGGCATTGTCTTTCATTTCACTCTTTATCTTATCCCTGGATCTCTTGAATGCACTAAAGCATGATAGGTTGTACTTGCCTTCGGCCGCTATTAGATCCGACACGCCCGCTAATCGAACGCGTAGTTTATAGTCAAACTTTTGCTGTAAGCGCTGAATTTTATCCTTGCTTGTAAACAGAGAATAGCACTTGGCATGTCAAACAATTGAAACCTCAGTATTACCTATGATTTCTTCCAGCCGACTGATTGTTTCCCTGTTCTCGACATCTCTACACTTGGTCCGCAAATTCATAGCCTCGCGAACTACGGTTCTGCTATAGTCATAAGCCGCTCTCAAATTATCATCTCTATGACGCCGCTGGCAGAAAATACACGCCTTTAAATCGACTTCTGAAGGTCTTTTTAACGCTAAAACGGGATCCATCGTTGCAGCTCGAACGTGAAAGACCAAGCAAACAAGCAAACTGATAGAAGAGATTTCCCACGCCGACTAATTAAGTAAACAAACACTGGCGAGACAATGATGCCAGAAAAATCCTCACTTTAAAAAATAGATGCAGATGTACGGCAAAAAAAATCAAAATAACAAAGTTTGTTACTCGCGTAACCAAATTCAATCGAGATTCAATTTTAAAGTTTCAATTTAAAAAACTTAAAAGTTAACATTTAATGAACTTAAAAGTTTCCTAAATCAGACGATGGAAATTTATTATCGCAAATTTATTTCATGTCTTCATATTTTCCTTTGAAAAGGTGTAATATATTATATCAAGATAGCAATAAAGCTTTTCACATATCTTTTACAAATTAGACAAGCGCGACTAGAAATTTCATTTCATTGAATCAAAACAGCCAGGGCGCCGCCAACATTCTTTCATATTTTTTTAAATATGAAATGTAACGCCCCCTAATATTGTAAAACGTTTTAAAATAGTTTCAAACTCAAATTGTAAATAAGTATTTTGCTCTGCTAGTTGCTAAAAGTTTACTAGAATTTTATAAGACTAAAATTGCTACCTTCACTAGACACAAAAACAGCACTGAGGGAAATACGACTTTATGCTTGCATTTCCGGTTATAAGGGTTTGGTCTTTACATATATATTTTTTATTGAATTGGTAAATTCGTGCTCCACACAAATCTTATTCGTTTCTTCCGTTTTGAGCTTTTTTTTGCAATTCACAACAACATAATGACGTTTTGCGGTTTGGAAATAAAAACGCACAAGAAAGACAATGTCACTTTAACTGTCAATCATTATGACGTCATTTTCCCGCTAAAAACGGAAAATCAGCGTTGGCGACCACGAAATTCGGATTCAGCATCAAAAATCACACAAGAAGACACCTGTCGCCAACTTTTACTAAAAAATGCCTCATGCACTCTAAATATTGGACTTCTTGAATTTTTCGCCTAGTCTATTGCACAAATGCTGTATGATTTGATCAAAAACAATAATGGACCAGCTTCGACTCGGAGTGCTAATAACCAGCCAAACTTGAGAAAATTTTCTCTGATAAAACCCGAACCATTTTCGAAGCCGACAAGTATTCCATCAATAGGAAAGCTCCTAGAAACCGCTTCGCCAACCTCACGAATCGATACGATTAAGAATCGAATGATGAGCTTCGAGAAACCCTCGGCTCTTCGGCCGATCAGTGATCAGATGGTTGCAGCCGAGAATATTTCGAAGATCGAAGATATGCCGGAAATGCCAAAGATTGATCCGATGGACGATTTTGTGAAGGAGGAATTCGGAGACAAATTATTGAAGAAGAAGAATGAGATTGCAGCTGCGCGTTTGGAGGGAATTACAGACTTGAGAAAAAGAAAGCATGGAAATAAACTGTTGATGAAATCTAGTAAAGATGCTTCATCGGCAATGAAAACGTCTACAAAGTCAAAAAGAAAAGAAAAGCATCAAAACCTAATCGTAAAAATATTTCAACAGAGAAACATGGACGGGAAATCGCCCTGCAACAAAGGGAACTATAATTATCGTTTAAAAATGTCGCATAACGAATCCTGGTTTTCTAAATTGAAATCTAGAGCGCAAAGGAAGAGTCATATCATAACAACTGCAAAACGAATTAAAAACAATTTACGTAGATTGTCTCAACATGAAGGGGATAAAAAGGTGGTTATTCCTCCACCGACGCCGATAAAGCTAGAAACTCTGTTGCCATTCGAGAGAGCGAAGGATGTTGAGGACATTGGAACACAGACGATCCAAATAGAAACACCTCCGGCTATTGAAAGCATAGATAAACATTTACAAAATGTTGAGACTCAGCCTGATATTAAACCAATATCAGAGCAACTGATTAAAAATGAGCCAATCACTAACATTGGCCCAATAAAGGAACACATGGATCAACAGGGCACATAAAAACTGTACATGGTGGGTTTGGAAGGTAATATTGAGTTCCCGCTTAATATTGAAACAATATTGGAATATGAAAATCACCGATGCTCCACCTGATTTTAAATGGGACACAATGATAATATCTGAAATTGAGACGAGCCCTATATTGGACTGATATCGGAACAGTAAACAAAGCACGTAACTTACATTAGACCAATACCGAAGCTACGCTCTGCATGGATATTTGACCAATAAGGGATCATATTAACCACTGAGGCTAAGAGTTGGAATGATGTGGTTGGAAAATGTTTTAAGGTCTTTTGCTAGGGCAGTAGTTCTTCTTTCTTTCTCCCTAATTTTTTTATTTTTACTAGCCATGGCATACCTACTTTCTAATTTACATATCCATGTATGTACTTGTATAGTGTTCACAGTTAGCTGTTCAAACTAAATACGTTGACACATGAATATCGTTTTACTCTACTGCTGCTGCTACTACAACTGCTACTACTACTTTAGTACTACTGCTACTGCTACTGCTACTGCTACTGCTACTGATACTGCTGCTGCTGCTACTACTACTGCTGCTTTACTTTTATTACTACTGTTACTGCTTTACTATTACTACTGCCGACCGGACTGAACTCTATCAAGGAACATCTATTAGCTTGATTATTTGTAACCTGACTTTTATGTCTCTTTGTCTCTTACTCTGGTTCTAGCTCAACCCAACATGGCCGCCCTATTCCAAGTCACGTGACCCCTCGATTGGCGGGAAACAACACAACATTCCTCCCTTGTAGATACAGAACATACTTGGGAGGCTATAACTAAATAATTTAAAACCGTTCATAAGTCCAGTCTTTCTGGTGGCTTGACCACTCTTCCAGATCTAGTACTTATGGAAGTATGGAGCCTTGTGAGTGCTGGAGTATCTGGACTACATGTAGTAGCTTGAGGAAGCTCAGCCGCAACCGGAACCACATCAGAACGTCCTAGTTCTGTCTGTAACTCTTGTGGTCTGGCCTTCACTGGACTAGTAGGTAATGATTGGGTAAGGCTGTCTGCGAGTACAGCACTTACAGTAAAGCACAGTACAGCATAGCTGCTCCTGTAGATGTAGTTAGGATCGAGAGATCATGACTGTCTGCATAGGGAAAGGTCATGGTCTTTTCTTCTGAGGCGTATATTTTCACATCACTTCTGCAGGTGTCATCATGCATTAGATGATCTGCGTGTACGAAACTCCGTAGATTTCCTGGGACTCTTACAAGGTATGCATTAGGACCCTTAATTTCAACAACTGTTCCTGAAATCCACTTTTCTTTTCCCCCTCGGACATTTCTCACCTTGACTGGTTGATATAGATCATAGAATCTCATTTGTGGATTTCCCCCATCTCTTTTGAACTTTGAGGCCACTTGGCTGCTTTCTACCTTTTCTTGCAAGCTTGGTTTGACTAGTGACAGCAGAGTTTGGGGGTTCCTCTTCAGAAACAACTCTGCTGGTGTTCTCCCAGTGGTAGAATGGGGAATATTTCTGTAGCAAAACAATAAATTTGCCATTCGATGTTGCAGAGGCAGCTGTGGGTCTGACTTAGCAAACATACGTTTAAAGGTCTGGACATGACGTTCAGACAAGCCATTAGTGGCAGAATGATAAGGGGGGCATAAAGTATGCTTCCCATGGTTGGCTTTCAAGAACTTCTTCAACTCCTCTGCAATGAACTGGGGTCCATTGTCCGTGACTACCTGGTTTGGAAAACAAATCTGGCAAACAGGGTTCTCAGTGCAGTAATAGTAGCATTTGCAGTGGTGCTGTTCATGGGAAAAACTTCCAGCCATTTAGAATGACTATCTACAATGAGGAGAAACTGTTGACCCTTAATCTCACAGTAGTCTATGTGTATCATTTGCCATGGTTCTGTTGCCCAAGGCCACAGTAGCAGTGGTACTGACTTTGGTGATTTCTGATTGTTAGTGCATGAAGAACAAGCTCTAACCATGTCATCAACATCTTGATCTAGACCTGGCCACCATACAAATGATCGGGCAAGTGCCTTCATCTTATTCATACCAGGGTGGCCTGCATGCAATTCAGCTAGTATGTGATTCTGCAGTTCTCCTGGTATGACTACCCGTCGCCCCCATAGTAAGCATCCATCTTCAACTGACAGTTCGTGTCTTCTATCCCAGTATACCTGAAGGTGCGGCTCATTGCAGCAGGCAGACCATCCAGACATTGTGTATTCATAAACTTTGGCTAGTGTCGTATCTCTACTTGTGTGCCTTGCAATATCATCTGCTGTTACAGGTAATGTATCACATACTGTGCTGAATACATAATTCTCGTCTGGGTCAGCATCTCTTAGGGATCCGACTGGTAGACGACTTAACAAATCTGCATTAGCATTTGCAGCTGAGGAACGATATTCAATTCTATACTGATAGCCAGATAGCATTCTGGCTGCTGCTAGAGGAGGTATGCCTGACTTGGGACCAAAAATACGAGTGTGGGGTTTATGGTCTGTGACCAACGTAAATTCCTTGCCAAATAAGTATAGATTGAACTTCTTGAGGCCAAATATTATGGCCAGACCCTCTTTCTCAATTTGTGCATAGTTGGTTTCTGCAGCACTGAGAGTTCTGGAAGCAAAAGCTACAGGTCGTTCAACACCGTCTTCATACCAATGGCTCAACACTGCACCAAGTCCATATGGACTTGCATCAACACTGAGAATCAAGGGCTTGCTAGGATCATAGTGAACCAAAACTTGATCTCCAGACAGGATTTCTTTAGCATGATTAAATGCAGCTTCACAGTTCTGAGCCCATTTCCACTCTGCAGAATGATGAAGTAAGCCATACAAGGGATGTAGGCTGGTGGCCAGATTGGGGACAAACTTTCCATAGTAATTAACCATGCCCAAGAACGATTTTAGCTCTTACACATTCCTAGGTCTAGGCGCCTTCTGAATGGCCTCAACCTTACTTTGTAGTGGTCGAATACCATCAGCACTCAGAGCATGACCTAAATAGGTTACCTCTGACTTGAAGAACTCGCACTTGTCACCATTTAATCGAACATTGTGTTGATCCAATCTGCCAAATACCTCATTAAGCAATCTCTGGTGTTCTTCTGCATCATTAGTGGCTACCAAAATATCATCAATATAACAGAAAACTTTATCAACTCCTGTGAGAATCTTGTCCATGCATGCCTGGAAAAGAGCTGGAGCTGTTTTCACTTCAAAGCTAACTAAAGACGCTTAGTGGCCAACAGTCCCTTTTGTGTATTTAGCACAAGCAGTTTTGCTGACTCTTCATCTAAAACCAACTGGTTAAATGCTCCAGACAAATCAATATTTGAGTACACCATTGGTTGACTTCAATTCTGAGTGATTTTTGCAAAAAGATCCTGTATAGTAGGCAGCTTATATCCGTCATCTTCGATCAGCTCATTCACTCTCTTCTAGTCTCCACAAACTCGGACAGAACCTTGGGCCTTTGGCACATGAACCACTGGAGATACCCACTCACTGGAGGTGATGGGGTATAGAATGTCAGCATGTACTAATCTGTCATATTCCCTCTCAACTACACTGGTAAGAGAGTATGGTACTGGCCTAGCCTTTTGATAGACTGGCCTTGCATCTGGCTTTAGCTTCAGGGAAGCTTTCACTCCACTAATGCCATTTCCGTCAGTGTTAAACAGCCTTCCATGTTTGTGGAGTAGGTCATTGAAATCAGGTGGATAATCTTGAGAGGTTGGTACATGTACTTGGCCTCTCTTCTTCTTATGCTCAGACAGATCAAAAATGTTCTGCCAGTTTAGCCTAATCTTGCAAAAGCAGTCCCTACCAAACAAGGTAGGACATTTTCCTTTCACCACAATCAAATATAACACATGCGTAGGGTTTGAACCATATTGAACTGGAATGCTCACAACTCCAAGAATGGGTACTAGTTCCCCAGTATAGCTACGTAAACATATGTCACATACCTTCAATTGGTATTCTGCCAACAAAGCCTTATAGACAGATTCAGAGATGGTAGACCTAGATGCACCAGTGTCCAGTTGCATATCAATGTTGTTATCTCCCACTTTAACACTTACTATGTAGGGCTCACATGTTGTGTTATCAGTCATCACATTATATATTCCCAGACCGGCTCCACCTTCATCACATCCAAAGGCACTGTTTTCATAATCATTTGAAGCAGTCACTATATCCTCTGATATGTACTGGTTAAAGTGTGTACCCCTATTTGGCATACCTCTTCCTCTGCCCTCCCATCTTTCCTTTGTGGGACATACTCGATCCGGTCTCTGTAAATGATCCTTCTGGTTGCATTCATGGCAAACCAAATGCTTTAATTTGCATCTTTCTGTAGGGTGATTGTAACCACAACACTTGCACTTGGCCTGGCTCCTCTTCTCCTGTTGAACTTTGTTGATTTCCTCAGCCTGTGGTGTCTTTGATGACTCTCCCATATGTTTTCGATTAGCTTTACCTGCCATTTCATCGGCTATACACTTCGTCTTGCTGTCCGGCTCGAATGTAAGCTCTCTTTCCGACAACAACTTTTTCTGGGTTGTAGTCATCTTGGGATGTAAACCAGATACTAATCTATCTCTCAAAGCCTCCTTCAAAAACGAGCCAAAAGCGCAGTTGGAGGCCAGAGTTTTCAATCTTACAATGAAGTTTACCACGGATTCATTTTCTTCTTGGCTTGCCGTCCAAAACCTGTGTCTCTCCGCAATAACGATAGGCTTCGCCTCAAAATGGTCTTGCAGCAATTCTTTAAGCTCTTTGTAAGATTTAGAACTCGGAGCATCTGGGCTACATACGTTTTTTAGCACTCTGAAGGTCTCTGGTCCCACTGAAGCCAGGAATAAACACGTTTCACTTTCCTCCTTGATGTCGTTGACGATCATAAATGCGTCCATACGATCGCAATAATCTTCAAAATTTTCAGATTTTTCTACAAAAGCGCCAATACTACCGTACACAGCCATCGTACTTTGTTTTCTTGTCCGTTTATAATGATCCTCGTCGCCAGTTTTATGTCTCTTTGTCTCTTACTCTGGTTCTAGCTCAACCCAACATGGCCGTCCTATTCCAAGTCACGTGACCCCCCGATTGGCGGGAAACAACACAACACTTACCACCCCGCAGAGAAGCATAGTCCGCCTTTGTTAGTATTCTGGATTCCTGTGTCAGTAATAGGTATCGTCCCACTTCAATGGACATTGAAGTTATAATACAGTGTTACTCATTCACAGTTTGGTACAACACAACTACAAGAAATGACTCACCAAGAACTCGGCGATAACTTTAATACTCCTGTACTTTTATGCTGAAGGCAGAACAGTGAATGGCAGAGTACAATACAGGGTTTCTCTGGTTTCCTGTAGAAATCGTTTAAGAGGATCCTGAATGTTCGTGAATGAAAAACGGACGATAAAAATTGCAAAGAACCCAGAATTTCGAAAGCTCTATAATCGAACTGAGCCTCAAAAGCTACGCAACTGAATGCCATCAGAGCAGCAGTTAAACACTGTTCCTTGGGATAATGAAAATATCCTTCTTCAGACCACATAATAAATAGCCAGTGTCTGACAACGATGCAGTTGTTTTAGAAAATATAGTCGGGAACCTTTCTCTATGAATGTTTTTTCCATCAGGCATTTTCAACACTATCACAATGTGCAGATTAACTTCTCTTGTGCTGACCATACCTTGTAAAAAGAAAGCACTTTGTATTTCCTGCAACAGTTTTGATCAGTTGAAAATTTTAAAGCCCCTTTGCGACCGGCAGTCTTCCAATTTCTGTCTTTCACTTTTATCAATCGACATTTTCTTTTTATAGCAGGTTATTTTATCCAATAAGAAACGAGCTTTCAGATCGTCAATGTCAAGCTGTCAGAATTGAACCAATCAGCGACGAGAAATGTTGTAAACAAGTCAAGTACAGTAAAATGGGGGTTTCGCTGTCGTCAGTTTGCTTAGTAGAATTTTATGTGGGTTCTTAAAATTAGATAGCTTACTTTCCTTCGTCTAGATTAAAGTTTATATTATAAAATAAATAAAGGATGGTTCTCCTTGTTCTATAACAAAATAATGTACTTTCGAGGTCTTGAAGTGCTGCTAAATGCACCCGCGTTCTGCTCTTGGAATATGTAAGGTTAGAGACTGTTTGTGAGTGCTTTATCGATAAATACAGGCACGCGCTGACTGTACGATGAACGAAAAATAATAATTCCTAACGATAAACATAGAAATAATACAATCATTAAATAATTAATTAATTAATTAATTAAATAAATAATTAATGTTCGGTATCTAGCGCATAGTTAAGGGAATTTTGATGTATTACTCGCGCAAATGAAGTTCAGGGGGGGTTAAGGCGGTTTTTCTCTCGTTTTGCTTGGCCGAGCGGGGCCTGGGCAACTGTTTAACGTCAATTCTGTCGTTCGGTGTTGAACATGAAAACTTAGAAACCGATCAGTTTTGTCATAAATGACATTCCGGAGACGTTTTGCTAACACAAATGGGTATACCATTTCGAGGGGGAGTGGGGTAGGAAATAATTATAATTTATGGCTTAATGTTTGATATGTTGCACATAATTAGGAGAAATAAAATCCAGCCTATCTGATGTAATTTCGCCCAGCGAGATTAAAGTTTTGATGTATTACTCGCGCAAATGAAGTTCAGGGGGGGGGGGGGTTAAGCCGTTTTGAAATTTTATTTTGGCTGTCATTTCTCCCCCTGAACTTTAATGTCAACCAAATGAAGAAGACTACCTGCAGTTTTCCATGGGTAACATTTTGGTGAAAACCCCATGTCTCTACGATGTTTCTTTCTAGCCGTAAAAACCCATCGCCCTTTTGGTTTTGGCCGCAAAGCATGCTGGGACAGTTTCATTTGCTATTTCCGAGTCCAGAACTGGATTAAACAAGAGCCCATCTGGGCTTCCACTCTGGCCACACGAGATTGAAGATGAAATACACTTTCATTTGAAATCCTCTTAGTAATAACCAAAGGGAAGAATTATTAACTGAATTTAGAAGTTTTTAGGAGTGGCCGGTAGCGCGGTGACTTTCATTCTCTGCTCCCCAAGTATATATGTAATTTAATATTTTTCTTTTTCTCGTATGTAAATTAAAGAAGTTAACATTTTAATTTAAACACTACTTATTCAAGTAACACACATTAGGAAGTCTTCTGTTCTGTTATACTGCAGGTTCCGATTGTCTCAAATGTATGCATGACGAGCCGCAAGCCTTGGATACTTATTTACCGGTCATCTGAAATGACCGATTTAAAGGGCCAGAACAAAGGTGGCGTTGACATATCTCACCACTGGAACCATCGATTATATGTCATCACACCAATTTCGCAGCAAGAAATGTTTTTATTAGATTAATGAAACTGGAGGCATAATCGCATTTTGTCTCATATATCACTGATATTCGGCCACGTTGAAAGCGCCAACTAAAGCAACAACTGGTCTGTTTTGTTCTATTTTGAGATTTTATTCAAACATTTTAAAAGCTTGTCCACTGAGCTTGGTTCATTCTCAAATTAAATGTGTTTATATATCTACAAACACACACGGTCGAAAGAGTTATATATATACATTTTATTATGCATTAGTACGATGAATTGACAGTGAATAAAAGGAACATTGATAAACTCAACACACACGATCAAACTACATGTAGTTATATATATTCAGCTTTAGTACCATGAATAAAAGGAACATTAACAAACTCCTTAATATTTTGCATATTTGCAAATCGTATCAGTCGGGTACATTCAGGTTAACATGCAGTATTGGATCGTTCATGACTTGATGATTTCTTCTGTTGTTGGCCTTTCGATAAAGGAGAGCATGAAATTATCTTATCCACTACGGTAGCAAGAATCCTATAGCAAAAAAAACGCAGGAATCGCAAAAATAACAAAAGTATCCAGAAGTATATTTCTTTGACTACATAGCACTGAATATCAGAGAGCGGGACTCGTGGTTCAATGTACGTGGTCATAATATTTAAACAGACCGGATGTCCTATCGCCACGGATCCACTGATGTATAGAATCTCCAAGAGCGACCAAAATGCAGTATGATTTTACAGTGTACTTTCCTTTAGACTGTGTGAATTTCATTCTCTGGCTACAGGATAAATCACTCGGTGTTAACCTGAAATGCAGGATACCAAAACATACTTGATTCAGCTTCGTCCCAATACATAACACTAAATTATGCCGATGGCCGATCAAACAGTCAAAGCCAAGGATGTAGTTGTTTTGGATCCCTTATATATTATATGATTTGTCCGAACAATCCAAAAGCCTCTCGGACGAAATTTCCTTGGGTGCTTGTATTAAACGAACCTAGTAAGCGAAACTTTTACCCAGCCAGAGATTTTCCCGGTAAAAGAAGAGTCGCTCTTTGTAAGCCGAGAGAGGGGCCGCGAAGAAACGACCTCGTGGACATCAAAATGCTAATTTCCGATTGGGAAAAGGCGCATGCTTGTTGAAGGAATGACCGAGGCCATCCGAGTGCTGTAGGCTCAAGAATAAATACAGTCGTTCTAGAGCGGACCAGGATCATAGTCGTTTCAATAAAATAGTATAGTATTAGAGTTCCAACAGCCGCGCATGATTTTTTTTCAGTATCGAAAATTGACATGTCATTCTGTTCTCCCAAATCACACGAGAGATACTTCGAGAAAACATAACGCTTTCAGTTTTCGCCAATATTAATCTTCTCCATATCAGTTATTGTAGTGATACATTTTGACCTAAATGATGTAACAGATATATTGTACAGTCGATATGAATAAACAAGGAGCCGACATGGGTTCCTGACAGACAGATTATCGGTGCTAACAGATTTAGAGGTGTCTGTGTGTCAGTTTGCCAGAGCGTCTGTAGCAACTACGAATTCCTGCTGGGTCAAAAAATCAGGCGCTGCGGCTCCTCATGTTATATTTGTACCATATTATAAGTTGTATCCTGTCCATCCTGTGATGGAGCTAGCTATGTCAATTTGTGTGCCTCTATGTAACTTTATCTGCTGTTCTTGCTATAGCGATACTACATGTAAACACAACGTCATTTATATATTTGCATATATAATGTGGTTTGGCAAAAAAACGCGTATTTGTATGACTTGTATGGACTGTATGGGAACTAGCGATTTGGGACTCACAAAATACATCTAAACTGCTTCCAAGTCCAAACATGGTTATCAAGCTAAATGAAGGATATATTCTTCCGTTTTCCCCATATTAACATACATGTAACAGTATCTTAATCCAGTAGACTCTCTCTAGCTAGGTTATTCTGTCGTAAAACATGCCTTAGCTGTGTAGTTGACCTGACCCAAACTGTCAACAGTTTTACCATTGACAGATTGCCTAATGTTATGCCAGAGAATAGATTTCTGACAATGACTCATTGATCTATATCTCCTTGTCTCGTAATGACAACAAGAGGCCAAGTACAACCTCAACAACAAGTCTTTAAAATAACACATGCAATGTTCATTTTAACTTCCTCCCAGTGATTTAGCATTCAGTTTTGAACTGTATCAGTAGCTTTGCATATTTACTGGCAGCTACCACAGCAGTGTTATGCATGTATCAGTGGACATTATTACTACATAAAACATAATCGTGACTACTGGATTTAGCCTGTATATTTATAATATATAAAATGTATATAGTGGCACCAAGGGAACTAGTACTACTACTACTAACAGAAGAGAAAGTCAATGTATTTAGCATGGTATTGCTATAATTGGGGATAAATATATTTACTCTCGATAATTATCTATACAACTATATAATTCCACTACACTTGAGGGTGGTCACTACCAGAGATTTGGTTGCATTCTCAGTGTTGCATGGCCTACAATTTAACATTGTGATCCAAGAAGACACAAAGCTTTTAGAACCATTTGCAGATGTCAGAGCATTAAGGCATGCAGTACCAGTTCTCCCAGTTATTTTAAGGTCCTTTATACCTGGATTTGAACTCTGCATGCATAATTATAATGGACTACCTCCTGCACAACAGACTGACACTTAACCACTGAGCTTACTGGTTCTGTGATGGGCCAAATTTTGTTCAGATAAAATTAATCGAATTCTATTAAAAATACATCTGAGACATTGAATAAATGTAGTCCATGGAGTTTTAGCATAGTTTTTGTCATAAATAAATGTTATTATTATAGCCAGAGAATAATACTGGTTCACTACTCATGCTCTTGCGATAAGTGATAATGGATATATAATGAACTACAACTGCCAAATGCTGCACATTTGCCCGGGGGGAGGGGTGTTGTTAATATATTGTAACCAGGACTGATCAGTATTATTTTCATTCTGGATGAGATAGGACGTATTTCTCAGCAAGTAGCTTTTATGCATTTTGTAAAAGTATAAATCTATTATGCTAGAGAAAATAAGACTGAGTTTGTACCCTTTCTCTTCATATTTATTTATTTACTAGAAGTAATCATAGTGCATTCAACATATTTTTGAAAGAGAAAGGACTGTGGTAACAGTCTGAAAAGATGAAAATTGCTGCAATGAAGTGGACGGTGTACGTAATATAATCCTGATCAAAAGTGCTTGTTTTTTAACTAATGTGGAAATTTTGATGTCTTGACTTATATGTTCATATACAAGGGGATGCATCTGGGTATAAAACTGTAATTATCTTTGTGTAACATTAAATCATTGGATGCGATGCTTATGGGGCTATATGTATACATGTGTGTTTTATATGGTTATGGCATTGATTTGAGAATTAGTAGCACATTTTGCTGTGTGGTATATACAGTGTAAAGCAATAATTGAAGTTAGTGTAGAACACAAATCAACTCAGGCTTTACATACATACATGAACTTTATTTGAGTGTCAATAGTATTTAGCTGTAAAGCTAATTGGGGACACTATATTACAGGATATATAAAGGGTTTAATATAAAGTACGTATAAATAAATATTACTATTCAGATGTGTATAAACTGAATTCCAGTTCCTAGAACATAAACTATATATGGATGTGTATAAAGTACAGCACATGCAGTTCCTTCGATTTGAACAGATCGTTCACATTACGTTTCCCGGGTATTTTTCAAGTGAGAACAAGGTTGGTTGCAGAATATTGAGCGCCATTGTTGTTCCAGAATAATGTATGGTCGCTTTGATCAGCCTTGTTTCAGGTCCGTTAGAAATTCAGTGTAGATTAATTGAACACAGCAATGAAGTCAGTACTTTAAATTTCCCTCACCTTGTACTGTGTTGATATTCCAGTTCCTTGGCATATCAAAGTGTCGGTATAGATTAACTCTCTGTCTGATTGTAGTGTTAATTTGAATCCGTTAATTTGTATAACCAAGATGTACACAGTGTCGCAACTCGACACACAAGATACGCCGATTACGGGTGTCTAGAAAACTCAGACCTTGTTTCTCTTCAGCCAGGTCATCTTACTGTTTGTAGTTTCGGTATCTGTATGTACAGCGAAAAGCAGAATCCAGTACAGCGAGCAAGCCAACAGAATTCACTCGGTTGTTTACAAATTATGGTGAGTTGATATTTGACTTAGTTCTCTGTTCAACTTCGCTGGTGTCGTCACCGCGCCGACAAAACAGACCATGTTTGACTTAAACCACCACGATGCACACGTGTATTTTTTTTAAAGCTTTTTCACAACTCACACTGAAATATTCATATCCATGTATTTCTCTTCAGCCTTCAGGTATGATTTATAGCATCTTGACCATTTGCAGTTTTGGTATCGGCAAACCGAACAGCACAATTCAAAATTATGCAGCGAGCAAGCCAAGCATATTTTTCGATCGCACATTTACTCGGGTTCAGCATAAATAAATAACAAGTATCCTGAGCCTGTTGGAAGGCTTTCGCACGAGTGAAGTTAAATAAAACATTAAAGTGCTTACACTCCAAATTAGAGAGAAAGTTCCTCGCGGGTCCGCCGCCATCTCGATTTACTGTATTCAATTATGTAAATACATTAACCTGACGATTGTTGCGTGACCAGCACAGTGCAATGTGATTGGTGTGAATTTGACCTTTAACGCGTGCGCAGACCGCGTGCTACATGAAATAAATAAAAAATAAAAACGACTTGCATTTTAAGACTCGTCGCTGCCACAGGCAGCCCGAGTAATAACGTTGCAGCGTTAAAATCATAGTTTTGGTAGTTAACACGACGAACACAACATATTGGTTGCAAATGTGGGATAAGAAATGCGAACCTTGCAAAACTGAGGGGGGAGGGGTGGAAAATCCTATGCGGCCTTTCCTGTTAATAATGGTGCCCTCCCCATTAGAAATGGCTTGAATGAAGTTGCAGCGCTAAAATCATAGTGTTGGTAGTAAACACGACGAACACAACATATTGGTTGCAAATGTGGGGTAAGAAATGCGACCTTGCAAAACTGAGGGAGGAGGGGTGGAAAATCCTATGCCTTTCCTGTTAATAATGAAACCCTCCCCCTTTTAGAAGTGGCTAGAATGAGGTTGCAGCTTCAAATCACAATGAATCAAGTGATGTGGCAGAGTTAAATCCATGGTTTCTGTAGTCGACGCGACGACTGCCATGCGGCATGAACTGCGGAAGGCTGTCGATTCGCGAGCTTGTGATGACATTCAATGCACTTGGATGGAAAATAACAATCGTTTCAAGGAGAAACTTTTTTGGCTGACGTTTAGGCCACTTATTTCCACGAGAAGTGCTCCAAAATTACAGTTGAGCCTTATTGGTGAAAAATAACCACACATCCACGATCACTACCATGCAAGTTGCATGGCACTACCCAACACGCGCTATGACGTAGCTAACATCTAACACGCATGTTGGATTATCGTTAGCGGTATCTACTTGTTCCTAACGATAAACATAGAAATAATACAATCATTAAATAATTAATTAATTAATTAATGTTCGGTATCTAGCGCATAGTTAATGGCATAAAAACCAGCCTATCTTATATAATTTCACTCAACTAGATGAAATGTTTGGGTTAACGCTCGCGCAAATGAAGTTCAGGGGGGGTTAAGGCGTTTTTTTCTCCGATTTTCGTTCGCCGAGCGGGGCCTGGGCAATCGTTTAACTCTAATTATGTGGTTCTGTGTTGAACTTGAAATCAAAGAAACCGATCAGTTTTGTCATAAATGACATTCCGGAGACGTTTTGCTGACACAAATGGGTATACCATTTCGAGGGGGAGTGGGGTAGGGAATAATTATAATTTATGGCTTAATGTTTGATATGTTGCACATAATTAGGAGAAATAAAATCCAGCCTATCTGATGTAATTTCGCCCAGCGAGATTAAAGTTTTGATGTATTACTCGCGCAAATGAAGTTCAGGGGGGGGGGGGGGGGGGTTAAGCCGTTTTGAAATTTTATTTTGGCTGTCATTTCTCCCCCTGAACTTTAATGTCACCAAATGAAGAAGACCCCCTGCAGTTTTCCATGGGTAACATTTTGGTGAAAACCCCATGTCTCTACGATGTTCCTTTCTAGCCGTAAAAATCCATCGCCCTTTTGGTTTTGACCGCAAAGCATGCTGGGACAGTTTCATTTGCTATTTCCGAGTCCAGAACTGGATTAAATAACGTTGCAGCGTTAAAATCATAGTTTTGGTAGTTAACACGACGAACACAACATAGTGGTTGCAAATGTGGGGTAAGAAATGCGAACCTTGCAAAACTGAGGGGGGAGGGGTGGAAAATCCTATGCCTTTCCTGTTAATAACGGTGCCCTCCCCATTAGAAATGGCTTGAATGAAGTTGCAGCGCTAAAATCATAGTGTTGGTAGTAAACACGACGAACACAACATTGGTTGCAAATATGGGGTGAGAAATGCGACCTTGCAAAACTGAGGGGGGAGGGGTGTAAAATCCTATGCCTTTCCTGTTAATAATGAAACCCTCCGCTTCAAATCACAATGGATCAAGTGATGTGGCAGAGTTAAATCCATGGTTTCTGTAGTCGACGCGACGACTGCCATGCGGCATGAACTGCGGAAGGCTGTCGGTTCGCGAGCTTGTGATGACATTCAATGCACTTGGATGGAAAATAACAATCGTTTCAAGGAGAAACTTTTTTGGCTGACGTTTAGGCCACTTATTTCCACGAAAAGTGCTCCAAAGTTCCAGTTGAGCCTTAATATTTGTGGAAAATAACCACACACCCACGATCACTACCATGCAAGTTGCATGGCACTACCCAACACGCGCTATGACGTAGCTAACATCTAACACGCATGTTGGATTATCGTTAGCGGTATCTACTAGTTCCTAACGATAAACATAGAAATAATACAATCATTAAATAATTAATTAATTAATTAATGTTCGGTATCTAGCGCATAGTTAATGGCATAAAAACCAGCCTATCTTATGTAATTTCACTCAACTAGATGAAATGTTTGGGTTAACGCTCGCGCAAATGAAGTTCAGGGGGGGTTAAGGCGTTTTTTCTCCGTTTTTCGTTGGCCGAGCGGGGCCTGGGCAACCGTTTAACTCTAATTATGTGGTTCTGTGTTGAACTTGAAATCTTAGAAACCGATCAGTTTTGTCATGAATGACATTCCGGAGACGTTTTCCTAACACAAATGGTTATACCATTTCCAGGGGGAGTGGGGTAGGGATTAATTGTAATTTATAGCTTGGAGGTGTTAATGTTCGGTACGTTGCGCTATGTTAATGCGAATTAAAAGAAGCCAATAATATGTAATTCCATCCAGCTAGATTATTTTTTTGATGTAATATTCGCGCAAATGAAGTTCAGGGGGGGTTAAGCCGTTTTGAAATTCAACCAAATAAAGAAGACCCCCTGCAGTTTTCCATGGGAAACATTTTGGTGAAAACTCCATGTCTCTACGATGTTCTTTTCTACCCATAAAAATCCATCGCCCTTTCCGTTTTGGCCGCAAAGCATGCTGGGACAGTTTCATTTGCTATTTCCGAGTCCAGAACTGGATGAAATAACGTTGCAGCGTTAAAATCTTAGTTTGGGTGGTAAACACGACGAACACAACATATTGCTTGAAAATTTGGGGTAAGAAATGCGAACCCTGCAAAACTGAGGGGGGGGGGGGTGGAAAATCCCATGCCTTTCCTGTTAATAATGGAACCCTCCCCATTTAGAAGTGGCTAGAATGAGTTTGCAGCTTAAAATCACAATGGATGAAGTGATGTGGCAGAGTTAAAACCATGGTTTCTGTACTCGACACGACACTTGCCACACGCGGCATGAACTGCGGATGGCTGTCGGTTCGCGAGCTTGTGATGACATTCCATGCACTTGGATGGAAAATAACGATCGTTTCAAGGGGAAACTTTTTCGGCGGATGTTTTGGCCAGTTATTTCCACGAGAAGTGCTCCAAAATTCCAGTTGAGCCTTAGTAGGTGGAAAAAACACCATACACCCAGGACCACTACCATGCACGGTTGCATGGCACTACCCAAAACGCGCTATGACCAAGTGTGACACTATCTATAATAAGCGAGACACTACCACAAGACTTTAACTTGTGAGCACTTCCAATGAACATAAAGTTCGACTTTTTGATGTTCAGAGTCAAACGATTGTCATTAAACCAATTTGCAACATTGGCTAAATCACTATTTAGCTTCATTTCGATATCCTTGGGAGATGACGAGGAGTAATATATAATAGTGTCGTCGGCGTACATGGAAACTTCACACGAGTTGAGACAGTTTGGCAAACTATTGATGTAAATAAGAAACATCAAAGAGCCGAGTATACTTTCTGAGGCACCCCGACTGGGACGTGATTACAAGATGAATGATTGTTGTCGACAACTGTGACTTGGCGTCTGTTTGACAAATAGGAGTCGAACCAATCAGTAACGTGATCTGAGGCCAATAGATTCGAGCTTGGAAAAGAGCAGTTTATGATCGACAGTGTCGAACGCCTTGGACAAATCCAAGAATGCTGCGCCGGTTATGCGGCCCTTATCCATATTCTGCAGAATACTATCGGTGATGTGGGCAAGCGCAACAGCAGTAGATAGCTTCTCCCTAAATCCAAATTGCTTACACGTCAAAAGGTTATTCTTATTCAGGAAATCATAAACTTGAGTGTGAACTGCTTTTTCGAGAATCTTGCTTATTGTTGGTAGTACAGTAATCGGACGATAATTATTTACATCGGTATGGCTACCACTCTTGAATAAAGCAGAAACGTTGCCCATTTTCCAGACATCTGGGAAGGTTCCGCATAGAAGAGAGCGATTAAATAAGCGTGTGAGAGATGTAGTTATGACTCCAGATGTGTCCTTAAGCAATCTTGCACTAATCCGATCTAACCCAATAGCTTTGTTGATCTTAAGTTCCTTCAGCCGCTTTAAAACAAAACTCTCCGTAATTGATTGAAAAACAAACTTGGCTCCACGCCCGTTATCTGTTATCGGTAAAGTGTGGCGATCAGAAATGCCGCATCCTAATCTGGACTTCAGCTGATTGGCTAATTTTAATCCAATAGTAGAAAAATGTAAATTCAACGTTTCTGCAATCGTTTTTGGCTCAGTCCTAGTTACGCCATCAGCAACAATGCATGTAGGCCTTGAGACATTCTTGCGACCAGTGATGTCATTTAGAGTATTCCCCAAACTGCTAGGATTGCTTTTGTTCTTCTCAAACAGATCAGGATAATATTCCGACTTACGCTTCCGAACTTGTTTGTTGACGTAGAGCCTTGATTTTCTATACATTTCCCATTGATAAGTTGACTGAGTTTTAATTGCTTTACGGTGATAATATTCACGGTCTTGCTGGCACTGACTCAAGTCGGACGTCATCCATGGGATTTGGATACCTTTGACGCGGGATCGTTTAATTGGAGCGTGGCGATTTGCTGTAGTAGTGAACATATCATTCCAACACTTTACTGCTGAGTCAATATCAGGCATATATAGTATCAACAGTGTCCCAATCAATACCGAATGAAATTGTTCTTATCATAATGTTTATATGAACGATACTCTATAGTTTTCCCGGGGGCTTTTGGAACACCGGCTTTAGCGACACAAAAGACCATAAAATGGTCACTAAGAGACAATGGAATTATGCCATGGTCAATGATGCGGTGGCTTGTGTTAGAAAACACTTAGTCAATCAAAGTGGAAGAATTCTCAGTTACTCTTGTCGCCTCTTGAATTAGTTTGATTTTGAGGTCCAGTTCAGGTTGAAATCCCCCGTCAATATTAATTCCACTGAGTCGGAAATATGCTTGAGCGACGAATCTAACTCTTCAATAAATAAGTCCAGACGTACATCAGGGGCTCTGTAAATAGTCCAGATAATCATCTTCTTGGTTTTAGGACGGGATATTTCAATAACACAAGACTCGGAGTAAACAAAAGCGGGATCGGTTCTTCGACAATACGGAATTCCGTCTCGAATATAGACCATAGTTCCTCCACCGCCCTTATGTAATCTGTCCTTTCTGACACAGGAGTAGACAGGAATAAATACTTCGTTATCCAGAATAGATGGTTTGAGAAAAGTCTCCGTAATCGTTAAGACATAAACACAAACATAAACACAAACATAAGCTTTTAATAGTCAAACTGAGTGCACTGTCATTGACCTGTATGAGTACCATATAGGTCAATAACAATCTCATAAAGAAGCAGGAACACCCAACGGTAAAACTTCATAAAAACAAACATTCTGACGTTTTTATAACAAATCAGATGTATTTAAACATATTTAAGGGAATTGTTTTTCAGCTGGCAGACGAACAGCTGTTCTGCAGCGCCAGCCAGCCTAAAGTTCATGAAGAATTTCTAAATTTCCCAGCTGAAATATTTAAGTGCAGAATTTGCCAGCAGCAAAAATATTTTTTTGAATATATTCCCAGCTGAAATATTTAAGTGCAGAATTTGCCAGCAGCAAAACATTTTTTTACGTATATTCCCAGCTGAAAAATACAAGTGAAGAATATGCCAGCTAATAAAAATGCACGATATCTATTCCAATACTGGTATGATCAATTAAAAGTCAATTAAGCTATACTAACGGCCGTGAGCCACGAGTAGCAGCTGACGTTTCAAGCGTTTAAGCACAAGCAACATACGCAGACTCAGTGACTGATCATTAGCGGCGCTTGTTCTACTCACTGATGTGATCACTGAGTCTCCGTATGTTACTTGTGCTGATGTCGCTAGTGTGAACCAGCCGGTCGTAACACTCGAAATATCAGCTGCTACTATACTTTTAGCTGATTGTATCAGTATTTATCTCCCATCAACGCAGATCAGTTTCATTTTAGCAGTTCAAATATCCAAAGAATCTTTCGAGAACCAGATATTGTCTGATAATCATGATTTTTTCTTTCTGAAAACAAAAATAGTGGAAACTGTAGTAATTTACAGTACCAATACAGCAGTAAAAGTGAATCAAGACAAAACTTCAAAGCCGCTTGAAATGTTTAATGTGTACTTTCATACCGTTTAGGTGTTTCCCAAACACTTAGTATCGAGGAAGAAACTGAGAGATTCACAAGTGAAAATTTCCACTTTCGCATAACTTAGTATATTTTATAATATATGAACCGCGTGGGACCACGCCTTCATCGATGCAGCAGTCCGTGCTAAACTGCATTGTGGTAAAGAAAAATGCATGATTCACTGCTCGCTTGATGTGTTTTGTGCAAACAAGCCT
The DNA here is from genome assembly GCA_030867875.1 of Actinernus sp. WN-2022. Lineage (NCBI taxonomy): Eukaryota > Metazoa > Cnidaria > Anthozoa > Actiniaria > Actinernidae > Actinernus > Actinernus sp. WN-2022. Next base: position 125,832,746 of record JAOWCC010000577.1, read on the forward strand.
ACTGTAATGACCGAGTGCTGATTGTGCTTTTGATTTAAAGTGCTAACGGAAACTGCTTTTGAGCCGATTTTCAGCGCATTGAAAGATACAGCTAGATAGTTTATTTAAAAACTGAAAACACCTCGCAGTGAAACGATACTGAATTGCGTGTCTTTACAAAGTTGATTAATAAACTGAGGGTACAAAGGTTGCACATTTCTAAGCACTGATCATAGTGAATACCCGGATATATGATGATATAACCGGCCTCTTTTGAGTTAGCTCAATATATCGTTTTCACTCCATCCCCAGAGATTCAAATAACAAAGGGCATGGCGGCCATGTTGGTGTACCTAACAAAAGACGCTAACGAAGAATCTATTGTTTAAGGTACACCAATATGGCGGTTATGACGTCATGTGAAAACAAACTATAGCGGCGGAAAGATAGTGAAAGAATAATGAAAAACTTGGCAACTGTACTCAAGTACAGGTCTGACGCAGGTACAATAAAATGCGATAATATCCGAGGCTGGAACCTTTGCGCGATGAAATTGTACAATAAAGTAAACGGGGTATCAAAATTAATCAAACTTTAAAACGGGGTATCAAAATTAACACGAAACTACTCTTAAACGGGGTCGACATTTGATGACCAGGGCGGTACATACCCCTCCCCTGGGGACTGTTTTTAAATGATTTCTATATTTCAACACCTTTCACCATTTTAAACCTGTTTCAAGATCGGCTCCAACACTAAATATTGTTCCGATGTTGAAACGGTTTGTACAGGGCTTAACTGAAATATAGAACGCTATATTTTTATTTTAAGAATAAAAACCTGAGCTAACCTGCAGAATTCGGTATTTTTAAAAACCTGTGAAACAACAGGTACGTGCAGAATTTGCCAGCTGAGAAATATCGCTCTGTTATATTATTATTATGTAATTATATCGGACTGCAGAATTTACCAGCTGACAAATATCGCTCCGTTATATTATTATTTAGTATCAGACTGCAGAATTTGCCAGCCAAGAAATTCCAAAGTGCAGAATTTGCCAGCCGAGTGGCCCAGAAGAACAGTTATTTTGCAGAACAGTTCGTTGGGTATTCCTGAAGAAACCCAATATTTCGCATGAATTAAATCATTTTACGGTAAATATCTCCACAAAGAAATGTTATTTCAATAGACAATGAATAAAAACAGGATATTTAATATCCAACTAAGAAGATAGCTATGCAAAGAATATTTTACTTTGGCATTCGGTCAGTTTAGGTGACGCCTTGCGACTATGATTTGTACATTGTACATTTAAAAACGTTTCTCTTGGAGCCATGTATTCAAATATCAAGTATTTAGCCGGCTTAACTCCTAGATAGTCTACTTTCTTTAATAGTTTCTTTCATTCGAAAATAACTAACCTGCAGATTCCAGTGAAATGAAATCTTGAAACCGGCCTCCGTGTGCTCGGCTCTGATGCAAACTTTTTCCCAAACAAATAATCCTAGGTTTTAGAACCATCCACTGAAGTGTCGCTTCATTGTCTCCTCCTATTGACAGAGGAAGGTCTCGGAAATAAAATTCATTTCTTCAGTAGGACTACTAGAGTGTTGTAGAAGCTTTTGTTTTCTCGGACACATATTGATTTGTTGAGTTGTACTTCCATTTGTTGAGTTGTACTTCCATTTCCAACGAGCGATTATGCAAACGTTCGCCTCAAAATATATATCTTCTGTCACACAGGAAACAGAGTTCAATCCTGCGTTACCTTTCTAGTAATTGTCTACATTTTCACTGTTAAATAGGCGATTGTAATGAGGTTTTGCACGCCCTCCAAACACGTAACTAAGCGAATGCTCACTCAGTCACTGTATCAGGTTTCCCTTTCCCTAGGTAAGAGAGGGTCTGGGTAGAGTGCTTTCGTCACCAATAATGCACGCTCATTAGCCAATCACTTGCCTGGATTTTGTACAATGCACGAAATTTGAACATTAATCTTTTTATAGAACAAGGGAAACCATCTTTTATTTGTTAAGTATTGTGTTGCGTTCTACTGTATTTCATTTTTTGTATTGAATTATATTGTGCTTTATTGTATTGTATTTTTTTGTAGAAATGCATGTCGTCCTACATGATCATATTTAGGAATTGTCACTTGCGAGTCCTCACAGTGACATCATTGTAATGGCGGATTCGGTTCCAGGCCCCGGACAGTTTTAAGCATTTGAATGGGCAAAAAGAGTCCTTTCCGTAGCCGGAATTGAAAAATAAATATACTCTTGATAATCAGAAAATAATGACCTTTATTATTCTGCAATCAAATAAAGGTGCAAAATTTGGTTTCATCTTCAACGGTGTATCCCAGATTTTTGAAGTCTCAAGCTTTCTAACGAATTTTAAGAACTAGTGAAGGCAAACAAAAATCTATCTGAAATAACCAAAACTTCAGCCTTTATTTGACGGCAGAAGAGTTCATTTAATTTACCCCCAGATTAGCGGAAATTGCAGCGTAACATATCTTCTTTAAAATTCCGTGTTTACATTTTTGTCGACAACAATTTTTAAACCCCAAATTCGGCAATAGTTTCAGGGCATAGACCAGGTTGAGGTAGTTTTCTTTGTTATTTGGCATGTGCGCTGGAGCAGAAATTTAAACCCAGCGCGTTAGCTCGTGTCACGTGACTAAGTATTGTCGCCTGATTGTGCCCGATGCCCTAGGACAGCTGACAGGCTATCGTCACATGCAGCCAGTGCCAAGTTGTGTTCAACCTATACACAGTTATAGCAACCCCAGGAGACTTGACAGTCTGTCGTCACAGCAAGTATCAAGTTCAGTTGAGCCTATACCAAGTTATAGCATCCCTAGGGTGGTTGAGTTCGCCATTGTCAAGTTCTGTACAGTCTATACCCAGCTATGGTACCTATGGTCTGTCAAACCCAACAATCCCTGACATCCGGTCACACTCTGTCCCACACCCTAACAGCAGAGAGTCGGAAGCTACCTTTTCCACCACTAATGCCCACACCTCATTGGTCCAGCTCACCACTAATGCCCACACCTCATCGGTCCAGCTCACCCTGGAGAGGGAATTGGGGTCCACCTGGGCATATGGTACCACCTACACCTAGCCTAATCAGAAAAGCGCCCCAGTTACAAGACGTTTGGGCCCATATCCCTGCTTTCGTAGGCCCGCCTCAAGATTATTGGATTTATAAGCTTGATGAATTATGCGCCAATCAACAAGTGAGGAGAATCCGACATCCCACCTGTGGGTCTTCAGACTTTGAACAGTCGTTACCAAAAATTGAACTTAGCAAATTCGATGGGTCAGCCCTGGCATGGCCAGACTGGATTAGTCGGTTCATAGGTATTGTGCATGATCAACACTTTCTCAACAACAACCAGCGTCTAGCATATATCCAGAACTTGGCCACTGGCTCTGCAAAGGCCGAAATACAGTATTCAGGTGAAGATGGTATGAACTACGTATTAGCACTCAGAGTAATGAAGAGCAGATTTGTTGATGCAGGAAGATAGCACCAGAAGCTACCAAAACACACACCCTCGCCCCACCTTAATGATGATGCTATCCTTATCAAGTTGTATCAGCCACTGAGGTCAATCATTGTGACACTGCATAGACAGATTCATTGCAGATTTGTTAAGTGAAACTAACCTATCAATGATAGTTGAAAATATTCCATATATCCTAGCCACTAAGCGGGCCATGGAAGTTCAAAGACATGAATGCCAAGGCAGACCGAACCTTCGATCTGGATATGTGGCTTTCCGAGCAAGTTAGATGCACACAACACTTAGCTCGGAAATAAACATGTAATCCTCACCCCAGCCCAAGGCTTACTTCACAGAGAAAGGTTTCACAACGCAAATATATCTGGCTACTACAGTGGAACAAATTCCAAAGTCTGCGGAGAAAGATCAAAGCTACATCTCCAAGAATTGCCCTTGCTGTAACCCCGATCATTCGATTTACCTATGCAATGAATTTAAGAAGAAGTCCATAACTGAGCGTCGTGATATAGTGAATAACATTGGTATCTGCTTTAATTCTCTGAAGGCTGGACATTAAGTTAAGGACTGCGATTCTAAGAACCATTGCAAAGTCGCTAGCTGCAAGAAGTGCCATCATAGTATCCTACATGACGAGAATAAGAATAATCTAAAATTCGTGTTGATTTAAGCTTTGATGATTTTGAGACTGTGGAATCTTTATTCGTTGAGATCAGTAGACCCCAGGAGAAAAACATAATTGTTGGCGTCATCTATAGACCACCAAATCAGAATGTGAATGAATTTTTGAAAAAATTCAATGACATGATTGGAAAGATTTCTAAAGAAAACAAAATATGTTACTTAATGGGCGATTTCAATTTGAACCTAATGAACTATCAATGTCATGCACCTACCGGCGAATTCTTAGATGGAATGTAATCCAGTATGCTTCTTCCGTTGATTACTCGTCCTTCTAGAATAACATCTCACACGGCAACGCTAATTGATAACATATTTACCAACCATTTTCATAATCACTCGAGAAATGGTCTATTGTTTTCTGACATTTCCGACCATTTACCGTTTTTTTCGATTTGTTCCGATGACACGCTGTATCATAACCCAAATGATTATATTCTTGTTCGTGACAAAAGCCAAAACAACTAAGAAAGCATACAATAGCTTCTTAAAAGAATACACTTCTACTTATAACGCGTGCTTTCCGTTACGAAGAATAAAGGCAAAACGCCGCCATGGTTATCAAAAGGCCTCCTTAAGTCCATAAAAAGAAAAAAAAAGTTATATAAAAAATACCTGCGTTTTCCAACTCCTAATCACGAACTGTCTTATAAAGATTACAAAAACAAATTAAATCATTCTCTGAGAATTGCTAAACGCCTGTATTACGAAAAAATATTAGAAGACAATAAGTCAAACATTAAAGCCACCTGGAGTATTCTTAATGAAGTTATCAACAAAAAAAGGTCGAAGCCTAAATTAACCTCGACGTTTAAAGATGACGACCATGAAATTTCTGATCCTGTCGAAATTGCTAATAGATTTTGTAATTATTTCACTAATATTGGGCCTAACTTAGCTAAAAAAAATACAGCCTTCAGCCATGTCTCATCAGAATTTTCTTTCCGGCTTTTTTTCGAGTTCAGTGTTTTTTAATCCAACAACCAAAGAAGAGATGATAGAAACTGCCAACAGCTTTAAACCAGGAAACGCCTCTGGGTATGACAACATACCTATGTCTATAATAAAACAATCTATTGATATTATTTCTGAACCCTTGACTCACATTATCAATTTATCCATTAGTCATGGTATTGTTCCTGATGAAATGAAAATTGCTCGCGTGATTCCTCTGTTTAAAGCTGATAAACAAGATTTGTTCACCAATTATAGACCAGTCTCAATTCTACCAAGCTTCTCTAAATTTTTGGAAAGAGTAATTTATAACCGCCTATTGATATACATTAATAAATGTAATATTTTAAATGATAATCAGTTCGGTTTCAGAAAAAATCACTCTACAGCGCTTGCTTTGATTGACATATATGATAAAATTTCATCTGCAATTGATCGTAAAGAAATTGCTGTTGGGATTTTTCTAGATTTATCAAAAGCCTTCGACACTGTTAACCACAGCATTCTTTTTGACAAACTTGAACATTACGGGATTCGTGGCATAGCATTAGATTGGATTAAAAGTTACTTTTCCAACAGAACACAATTCGTTCATTTTAATGAGCACTGCTCTTCTCCTAAAAAGATTTGCTGTGGGGTACCTCAGACTCAATTCTTGGTCCTTTAATTTTTTTATTGTATATCAATGACTTGAATAATGTTTCTAATGTATTAGAGCTTATTCTATTTGCTGATGACACAAATATATTTTTCTCTCACAAAGAGCCTGTTTACCTGATCAATACTCTGAATGCTGAAATAAACAAATTATCAGATTGGTTCAAGGCAAATAAACTCTCATTGAATTTAACAAAGACAAAATTCATGATATTTAAACCCAGACAAAATAGGCAATGTCATAATCTTCAGTTGGTTATAAACAACCAGATAATTGATCAAGTAAAAGAAACCATGTTTCTAGGGGTAATACTAGATGAACACTTATCTTGGAAACCATATATATCTCATATAGCCAACAAAATATCGAAATCTGTAGGAATCATTTTTAAATCTAGTTTTTACCTTTCCAAAACGTCTTTACGAACACTGTATTATGCAATGATTTATCCTTACCTTCAATATTGTAATTTAGTCTGGGCTTCTACTTACCCATCCAATCTTCGTCGTATAGTACTACTTCAAAAACGTGTCATTAGAATCCTAATGAAGACTAAATTTGATGCTCACACTGATCCTATTTTCAAAGAACTAAACATAATTAAATTCCATAACATTCTTTTGTTACAGATAGGTCAATTTATGTACTCCTACAAAAATGGTCTTTTGCCAATTAAATTTAACAACATGTTTTTAACAAATGATCAAGTCAATAATTACAACACTAGAAATGCTCCAGCTTTTCGCACTCCCTTATGTAAAACCAACATAAGGCAGTTTTCTGTATACTTTCAAGGTCCAAAGTTATTTAATTCACTTGATACTGAACTTATTAACTCCGCCTCCCTTTCTCTTTTCAAAGTAAATTTTAAATCCTATCTCTTTTGTAAATATTAATTATGATTAATTATTATTAAGAATACAGGTAACGCAAAAAATAACAAGGAAAAAACGCCAGTTCGTCATAGTTACTCGTTATGTCTATCCACTTGCTGTTATTTTAATAGGAAGCCTAAATTCACATAAGCCCTTAATGGTTTCTTTTTAGGCTTCCTCGCCATTAACCTTTATATATATTTACTTTGTATTATCTACTTTGTAACTTCTATTAGTGGCGAATAAAATACAATACAATACAATACAAAATAAGCAAAATTAAGAATCCTCACATCAGGAAGAATCTAGTGTTGCGGCATCACTCCAAAGTATGAAATGAGATACAGCAGTTCATATCGGTGCTGCAACTGCATCCACCAGAGAACAGCTGCAGAGAAATAAAACAATCTACTTCCGGATTGTCCCCGTCCGAATCCAATGCAACAACGGGGTGGCCTCAGTAGACACATACAGTCTATGCCATCGTAGACGATGGAAGTTCGGATATGCAGATCCTACAGGATATCACAGAACAGTTACAGCTAGATGGTCCACAGAAGCAGCTCACACTGGGAAATATTGAAAGTAGCGGTATCCAAAGGCTCTCAAGATTGGTCAACATCCCCACAGACAAATGGTCTGTTAACAGACCAATAAACATTGAACAGGTGTGGACAGTTCCTAGATTGAATGTACCATCGAGAAGACTCCTGAAAGAAAAAGACATCCCTGCAGTATCTACCAATCAAGTTGGCTTGCTAATCGGAGTAGAGATTGTTGAAGCTATGGTCCAACACGAATGTAGAAGTGGGCCCAAAGGTCAATTGTATGCAATAAGGACATATTTTGGATGGGCGGTTTCAGGAGCTGATAGAGGTGTGTTAAAGGCTAAACTCGATCGGCTTCATGTTGGACATGCATGTCAACGCGCAGGAAGAGTTGCTGCAAAGGCAAGTAGAACAATGGTGGAAGACAGTCCTTTGGTACTAAGCATAACCGACATGAGTTAAGATTGATAGAAGATGAAAGAGCATTGGAGCAGATGAAAAAGAATACAAAATTCAGATCTGATCTTCAACACTACGAAACCGGTCTTCTCTGAAAGGACGAAACTGTCAAACTACCTAATAATATCGCACTGGCCAAGGCTCGCCCAGATGAAGCAAAACTTGGATAAGAATGAAGATAAAGCTAAAGCCTACTATGCTACCATGGAGAGTTATATTTCCAAGGGGTATGCGAAGAAGCTGAGTGAAGCTGAGGCAGCATGCGAACCTGAATCGGATTCTAGGATTCGCATCACCACTGATTTGTTCTAAGAGCAAAGATTATCATGTAAGAACTATGGCGGCAGCAGTATGGATGGTATGATCCAATATCTGGACCTTTACTTGATGCATGGGAAGCTTGGAAGTCAGAACTGTCAGGACTATTCACGTTTTCAGTACCGAGATGCTACTTAAAGGATACAATAAGAGTCTGAAACATGCACTAGAAGATTGTACATTTCACAGCTCGCTCGTGTTAGGCAAGGCAAGGCTAGCACCTGTTAAACCACTAACCATCCCAAGATTAGAGCTGCAAGTCGCAGTCATGGCAGTGAGAATGAGAGAAACTATCATGACGGAATTGGATATCAAACCAAATCAGATAGCATACTGGACCGATTCGCTGACAGTTCTTCAGTATATTAAGAGTGAGAGAAGTCGATTACACAAGTTTGTAGCCAACAGAGTTGCTGAGCTAAGAGACACATCAGACCCAAACAGCTGGAAACATGTCCCAGGTCAGCACGATTCGTAATCAACCTCAAGAAAGCCAGACAAGACTTGCCGTTAACCTCTGGACCACTTCGCGTGGAGGAAATCGAGAGTGCTGAAAGTCTCTGAACTAAAAGGGCTCAAGCCTACCCATGTCAAAATAGAGGCGGGACAGAGGTGGGATCCCGCCAATCCCAGCTGGGATCCCAGGTGGGATTGGCGGGATCCCATGTCATCTGCTGGGATCCCAGCTATCCCGCCTGGGATGGTAAGAAATCCCACCCGGGATCCCACCTCTAAAGCCGGGATCCCAGGTGGGACATATGGGATCCCAGGTGGGATGGTGGGATCCCACCTATCCCGCCTGGCATGAAAACAAAATCCCACCTGGGATCCTTACTCTAAAGCCGGGATCCCTCCTCAAAGCCGGGATCCCAGGTGGGACATATGGATTTCAGGTGGGATGGAGGGATCCCACCTGGCATGAATATAAAATCCCACCTGGGATCCCACCTCTAAAGCCGGGATAGCTGATGGGATCCTGGCATTCCCATGCAGCTATCTGTCTGGGATATATATGACAACAAACTTCCACCTGGAAAGTAAATTACAGCAATCAGTACATATATTTTAATATATAATTTCCAATGAAATACCAGTGTATACACTACTATAGTGCAATATCCTATGAAGACCACATGAAAAGGCTATAAAACTAGGCCAACCTATGACATATCCCAAGAAATATTTTCATAGCACTAGTACCGGTACCTTAATTTCATAGCCTCTTGTTTATATACTAATAGTCTGATTTCATAGGATGTAAATTTCAAAGCAAAAAATTCATAGGGTACTATGAAAATACTATGAAAACTGTATGTTACAGTGTAAATACTAAATCTTTTCATAGGATATAGTCATATACATGTGGAAAGTTATATGCAGCACTTGCTTCCAAATTTGCCCTAATATTTATTGTTGTGGATTTCACAAGGCAAAGTTTGTTTGGCACCTTACCACCTGACAGATCCATGTCCAGAGGAAACATACACTCAAACAATATTCTTGACAGAACAAATTGGAACTCCAACCAATAATAAATTGGCTTTCAAACGATCTAAAGTTACTTACAGAAGCGCAGATTTCATAACTTTCTCCGAGAAAGAGGAACGTTGATGACTGGCTGAAACATTACAAGATTTATACAGAAATGAAGTACAAGGAATCCAGTACAAGTTGCACGAGTTGTCAGTTTATTTAAACTTGATGTTTACGAGGTACATGCTCAGCAATCGATCGAGTGAAAAATGGACTCGACTTACATGTATAATAATTTCGTTAGAAACAGCAAAGTCCTGATACAGCCTTGGCCTTGGCCTTGGGTGTTAAAATGGCCTTACGACTTACATGCTTTCCAGGCAGACACAGCAAAACAGATGAGGAGTTCGTTGACCAGTTCATTAGCGTTTAGATTCCTTGAATATATAGCCAGACCATTTCGCAAATTAATCCTCAGATGAAGCACTCCCGCGGTCCGCCAGCTCTGCTCTGGTAAAGTTCTCAACAACAAACAAAGATGGCGGCTGTGAACTGATCCCAGGATGCATTGCTTATCTAAAGACCACTGACATGAATTGTGCGGGCACATAGCGCCATTTTTAAAACTAACAACTTAGATTCGGCGGCATGACATGCGATTTCTTGCATAATATGGCTTCCAGACTGAGCAAAGGGTTTTCAAAACGCATGGGAGATAAGAAAACTATAAAGGTAAGATGTGATCATTCAATTGTTGTGGATTGTAACAAGAAAAGGGAATATAGCGCTTGGTTATCATACTTTTAGTTCAGCTGTTGCTTGAACGGTTTCGATTATTTCTCGTGCACGTGGTCTGCTTGTAGTTGTATCTTATCCATTTTCAATGACGAAATCCATACAAAAAGTTTACCAAGGTTATGTAGAGTGTAGAGTGAATCTTTTAGTTAAAGGATTGATCGAAATCTTGTAATCATGGAGTACTACTGTTCAAAGGAATTCGGGCGAAACGACCGGTTACCGTTCAAAGAGAGTGAAATGTCTCACTTTTAATTTAAGACAGTGTCACTTTTACAACAAAAGGTAATATTGCTTTTTAGAAGTAAAATTGCACGTTTATATTTTATACATTGCAATTCAAACAAATTCAGTCAATACTTTAAGTTCTTCTGTAAATTAGTGGACATCGTGCATGTGAAATTTCACTTTATAGCTAGGCCTAGGGGTACATCTCTCGTATTCAATAACCTATAACACTCTACTTTCTTCCATCGGTTCCATCATAGGCACAGCGGATTTGGCACAGCACTTTGTCACTTGATCTCTTGCAAGTGCTTGAACAAGGAGAGGTCTATCGATTTGCAGATCAGATCAAGTACATGAGCTAGAAATTGTGAGGATTAAGTTTTAGTGAGCCTGAGTGCAGTATGACTATGAAACCATGAAATATAATGGACATTAAATAATTTATAACAGCAAGTTTGGTAGTTTGCAATTAAAATTCTGCCATGTTTTGTGGTAGAGGTCTTTTATTAGATTTTATATTACCATGCAGTCTATAGACAGGGGTTTAATCATACCAGAAGAGAGTATATTAACATGATTTTATGGTATAGACATAACCATTTCAGCTTTTTTGAGCCCTTCATCTCTTTATTAAATCGATTGAAACACTGGCTACCGTAAAAGCTTTCATATTAAGCTTTTTTTATACATTGTAGGACCCATCAACCCTATAGTATACATATAGCTATAGAATGTCCTATGTCATTCACTATATAATTTATTACCTGCCAATCATGTTAATTATCTGCTATCTCAATAGGATATATCATGCAGTATGTATATATATATAAATGTTTTCTATAAATTAAAGTTTACATACCAGTACAACATATATTATAATGCAAGTGAGAAATTGTGTTTAATTTCAATGGAATATTTTCATAGGTTGACTTTCCTGAAATTAAAAAAAATTCTAGTATGTATACAAACCATTTCATGGAATATGCTGGCTTTATAGAGGTGGGTCCCGGGTGGGATTTGTTACATCCCAGGCGGGCTAGCTGGGATCCCGCCAATCCCAGCTGGGATGGTGGGATCCAGCATTTGCATGGGATGGCAGAATCCCAGGTGGGATATGTCTAATAATCCCGGGCGGGATGGTGGGATCCCGGGTGGGATCCCGGTTGGGATGGCGGGATCCCGGGTGGGAAGGCGGGATCCCGGGTGGGAAGGCGGGATCCCGGGTGGGAAGGCGGGATCCCGGGTGGGACTTTCTGAGGCGGGATATGTCTAATAATCCCGGCTGGGATCTCACAAGATCCCGCCTGGGATCCCAGCTGTAAAAAAGGTGGGATCCCAGGTGGGATAGGTGGGATCCCGCCTTTCATTTTTACATGGGTAAGCCTACTCAAATGATCTACCAAGATTAAAGTCCAATGGGGAATTAAACCGAAGCAGTCCACTTCGTTCCTTGAATCCCTACATCGACGAGAGGAACATTTTGCGCGTTAGTGGTAGGATCAAATACGCACCAATACCTCACGAGACTAGACACCCTTCTATCCTGCCCAAGAACCACCACATCACCACACTCATCGTGTATGAATTGCGTCAGAAACTGAAGCATTTAGGTGTGGAACTAAGACAAAGGTTCTGGATACAACAAGTGAGACCAGTCGTGAAGAAAATTATCAAGTCCTGTCCCATCTGCAAGAGAAACAGCAGTCAGCTAGCCATTCCCACCCATGATAGCAAGTTTTCTGCCTAGTAGATTGCAACCGTTCACCCCTCCCTTTCACAACAGGATTATTTTCGGCCTGGGCTTGTTAAACAAGGGAGGTCAACTGTCAAGCAGTAAGGCTGTTTGTTTACCTACCTCGTCACAAGAGGAATACATCTCGAGGTTGCCCACTCGTTAGATACAGACAGCTTTATCATGGTTCTTAGGCAAATGACTGACAGAAGAGAAAATCCAAGGCATATCTTCAGCGACAATGACACTAATTTCGTAGGTCCAGAGAGAGTTAAGGAATGTCTAAACAGACTGGACCAGACAAAGTTCGCCGACACCTTGACGCAAGAGGGCATCCAGTGGACTTTAAACCCACCATAATCTCCTCACTTCGGTGGAGTATGGGAAAGACTTGTTAGGTCAGCCAAGAAAGCCCTCAATATAACTCTAAATGGTCAACTAGTCAACGACGAAACTCTGCCCACGTTCCTGGTAGAAGTAGAATTTCTGCTGAAATTTGCACCACTTACCCATGTCAGCGTTTATCCACAATATCTCGAGCTAATAACCCCGAACCACTTCCTTATTGGCAGAAGCAGCCCTAACATTGCACTAGATGTCTTTCATTTTTGTTATATGTATTTCAGCATAGCTGGTGGGAGCCTGCTTTCATCTCCACACACTCTCCCGACTACATTCATATATTTTTATTCATACTAACCTCAAGCTCACATGTTGATTGTTTTATTACGGAGGGAGAAAACCGGAGAAAACCCTCGCGGCAAGGGAAAGAACAACACAACAAACAAGCTCAACTCATATATGGCACCAAGTCCGACTCGAACTCGGGCCTCTTAGTAATAACCAAAGGGAATAATTATTAGCTGAATTTAGCAGTCTTTATGATGCGTGACCACCCACGTATTGGAAGAGATCCCCCCCAACCCCCAACCCCCAAGTGGTAAATGTGAGCATCCGCCTTGTTGAGAGATCACGAGCAATTTCATTTTCTGTGAACTGAAAATTCGAGTATGCGAGCACATTGATATTTTTCTGCGGGCAAATAAATGCAGAGAATAAATTAGGCGAGCAATCCTGAGTTTGGAGGCACCATATTTACCAACCCTGTTATAAGCCCCCTGGCTATAAGCCCTCTTGGTTATAAACCAACACAAAAACACTTGTATAAGCCCAGGGGTTATAACCAGGATTTTATGGCATAATGTGGTATAATATTATTATTTTGTTTTACAACATACTGTTTTGATCTGAAATAAATTGGGAACCTGGTACTTTTGGATGACAGCTGTTAGTTAATCTGTTCTGTGGAATCCTGCCACAAAAAAAAAACATCTGAGGAATAAGCCAGGAAACTCCATGCTGATGATTTCCACATTAATATGACTAGCAACACCAGTGCATAATTTCCCTGGGTATTGCTCAGACTTTCTTTTCTGCCAGGTAGCTGTTTACTCAGGCGAGCCTCTCACATGCTTTGTGAAGAACTGAAAATATGAAGTTAAATTAACTTCTGCAAATTTCAGGTTCCGTGTAGCTTGGGAGTTATAAGCATTTAAAAAAAATCCACACAAAAAAGAAAACAAGTAGTTGCCATCCTTTTATTCTTTAAACATTAAAAGTAAACAACTGCCAGTTTTGATTCAAAAATTAGAAGTAGATCGAAATGTCCAAGTCCAAGTGGAACAGCTGTTTTATTTAGCAGTGCAAGTGTGTCCAGTTAAGCTACATTGAGCTCTTCGAGTGTCGTATTATCACACCCTGCTGAATTTCGTTTTTTTTTCAATACAGAGCAATAACAACAGCGTTATCTGACAGATTCACAGTCAGTAGGCATGTCACATTTGTTTACTCTATCTGACAGCGAGAGCTAAGTCTGTCCCAATCTCTTCTTGTATTAACTTCATACAGCATACTGTAGCTGAAACCCATGCATGTGCCAATTTAGTCAAAATAGATCATGAATTGTCACTTATTTTCAAGTGGATCATTCTTAACACAACTCCATTCCTGTTGGCCATAAGCAGGACACACTTCTTGCATTCAACAGTTCAGTTATGGCATATTGTGATCTTTTTATGTTACCTCAATGAAGACCTCAGCCCAGCTCAATAACAAAGGTGCATGTAATTTGCTTTCTGAAACATCATATTTGATCAATGTGTAGGTAGGCATTGTATCAGTTACTTATTTGAAGCTCTCACATTATGGTATGTCACTATCTCTTGGGTTGAAGACTCAAGCTGTTTTACATTGTCTTGAGTTAGATTTGAGTAACCTGTAAAGGAGAACAGAATGGAAATTTGGGAAAAAATAATCACCAACCAATAATACATTACATCTGACCATGGTCTACTTGTATGAGGTTCATGTGAAGTCAATTATACAGTATCTCCCAGAAAGAAAGAGGATGTTTTATTATGCCCTACCCACATCATCTCTAATACCTCTGCTAAGAACATACCTGCATGTAGGCCATGATGTAATTCTTGAACATTGTGGGTGCACTGTATGTACAGTGCAATATATGCAATATTACTGTATTTTTATCATAATTAACTAAATAAGAGTATGACATGACTCTGAAATGACTATGAAATGTTAGAACATAAATATAAAATAGCTGTGTTACTACTGTAATACACAACAACATCCTTGGCCTAGCTAGGTTTTCTTATTCATTTTCAAATAACATTGCTTATTGTTTTTATAACTTAAAACTACGGACTTAAGGCAATCGTTGAACTGTTTTTGTTTTGTTTTATATAAACATGATCTAATAAGCTTTTAGCTGATATAAATGTTGTTTTTTGTAGAACTTGAGCTGATGATTAAAACATTACTATATTAAGCTAGTTCTTGTTTGTTTGATTTTTCTTCAGTAATTTTGTTTATTGAAGCCTAGTCTACTAATAAATAGTTAGGGTTATGTTGATATTTAAGATATTTACAAGATGCATTTTCCATAAGGTTAAGATTATTTTCAGGCAAAGGTTCGTCAAATTCAAACAGGTAATCGCTGTTTAAAACAAAACGTACAGAATATTAGATTATCTATGAGCATGACTGCGCCTTTCGGCGTTCCAGCCATGAATGAAAGCCAGATGAGATAGGAAATAGTTGAACTAAGCATTCGCTAATTAGCCTGGCTCTCCCTTGTCCATGTGTTTAGAAGGCGAACTGTTAGAGGCGGGAGTGCAAAAAATCCTCCGAGCGCATTGTCAACGCGATTTGTTTCAGAACAATTGCAAGTTGCAAGCAGACACACTCGATTGTGACGTTATTAACCGCGCGCGTTACGTCACTTAGTATTGCATAGAATTGTGCTTGGAATATTTCTTACAAGAAACCTTCAACAATCACTTGTATTTAGATACACACAGATACGTAATGCAAGATTTCTTTTGATCAATGGAAAAAACAAGTTTGCTAGGTTGTTTCCCATTTGACACTTTATTGGCTTTATTTAGCTTGGCGTTAACCTAGAGGATAATAAATATTATTTCGGAAGGAATCCGAGATTTCTGGCATTATTATGCCTCTGTTTTGAACAAATCCTGCTTTTTTCAACTCATATCTTTGAGTAATGAAGGAAAATGAAAAAGAGGAGAGATGAGGTTTGTCAGAAGACTTTTGAAAACGTATTAAATCTATGGCACTGCCCCGTCCAAAGTTTGTTTCTGTTTTCCAATGGTCAAATCAGCAAATTAAAGAAGACAATGGATATTCGGTCAACGGTGTAATGATCATGTTCGCCGCTCAGGTTCGCCGCTGTTTCCAATTTCACAATTTATTGGCTTTCTTAAAGACCCTGTGTCCGATCCCATGGTGCTTTGCGCCAATGTTATGATTAGTTTGTTTATCAACGGCCGTATAAATTAAAGGCCAGCTTTTAGGCGAACTAAAATGCTCTCGATTGTTTATCAGTTTCATAAAAGTACACATACATTTTGGATAACGAATTTCATCATTTCTACCGGATTAAAAACCCAATCGAGCCCACGAATTTTCCCCGGATGCTTCGAATATGATTTTAGCAGTACTCGGTAGGATGCCAGTTATTCTGTCTTTAGATTCTAATTAGGTTTACGAGTGCGACTTTTCACACACTACAAGCAAACACATACTCTTGCTACCTTGTTTTCGTGTCTCCAGTATTGCTTAGCTGTATTTGAAGATCTCTACTTTCCTTGTGAATGATATGTTTTGAGTGCAAAATAAAATGTCGTACGCGCGAGTCAAACTCACAGCGAAGTAACAGCTGAACTCAGCAGATTGGACTTTGACCCGCAAGACTTTCTCTGCTAATAAAAATGCAAAACGTATACAGATAAGTCTGTAACACCGCAGTGGAGATCAGCCGTGCGAAATTATAATTACGAATGATCTTGATGCCAGAAGTCGTTGCTTTGTGGCGCTTTGTATTTCCAACGAAGCCCGCCGGTCCCTTAGTGCAGCAAATCCCCGGGAAACTCACGTAGTAGTCCTTTTGAACCACAAGTGGTCTCTTGTAGACCTAGAGAAAGTAAAATGTGGACTGTTGAAGGATTATTTGTCGAGTTGCTTCGCCTCGCTGTCTCGGTCCTTTCTCCGGCATTCCTCTACTCGCCACTCTAGACCGGGATTCGAAGAAATATTCGAACTAAAGTTTCATTTAAAAAAGTATATATACAAAAGTTAAGATAAAATAAAGTCAGTTAAGCATATATACCTATGAATAATTACACGATGGCCCAAATTCTGGCTGGTGCCTGCATGTGGACTTTGTCACCCAAGCTTTGTGTTTGCTAGATTTAAACGAAACAGTACTTCTTGCTGTTTTCCCAGAAAAAAGGATGCTTGCAATGGTATCCATTCCTCTTCCCAGTTCCATTAGTGTTTACTTGATGTTTTTGAATCAGCAAAGGGGCATGTCTACTTGAGAAATGGAGATTCTTCAAGCACCATCACTTCTCTTGGTCTTCATTTTATTCTCCCCAGGCATGCAAGCACAAGCAAAGTGAGGCAAATATATATGTGTAGGATAATTGAAAGATATAAATAGCCTCCTTAGGAAACTACATGTACATGTATGAGAAGAAATATACATTTTTTTCATGTATACTTTATTTGAGAGTGACAATAAACTGTTAAAATTGTAAACCTGTTTTTAATTGTTACACGGTACAACATTGAAGGACTAAAAAGATTTTAAAAAAGTATTTGCTTTAATGTTATTTGCTTTAGTGTAAGTAAATAAATAATTAATTAATAATAGTTCTATTATAGTAATGATATCAATGCTAAGAATCTCTGCTTATGATCATGCATGTTCATTTAAAATTAAGGTTTAAAAAAGTTATTGAAAGTGTGCATTCTGTATTACAAACAGACCCCTTTTTAAATGGCTAGGAAGTCTGCTATTACCTAAAACTCAGGGATGCTCTGAGATGGTAAACTTTTTTCTGAATTTAAGGTTCAGATGCAAATATGTAATTGATTATAATCATATTTAGTATCATTGAAAGTATTATTATTTTATCAGTCTAAAATTTAACTTAAAATAATTAAAAACCCTTATGATTTGAATTAACATGAACATGCAATGTAAGTGTGAGCAGAGATTCTTAGTATTGATATCATTATTATATTAGAACTGTTTTTAATATTAATATTTTTATAATTAAGCAATATAACACGCTTTCCATGTCTTTGTTCTCTTATATAAACACGCGGGATATGTTGGGAGAACGCAGAAAAACTTGAAAATCACGAGCCGCTAGGCGAGTGATTTTCAAGTTTTTCTGCGTTCTCCCAACATATCCCAAGTGTTTATGTAAGAGAACAAAGATATGGAAAGCGTGTTATATTGCTTTTATAAAATAACGAACAGGAAAAACACGAGATAAAAATCTTACGCACGCACGATCAGAAGATCAATTCTCCTAACTGTAACAGTCGTCAGAAATCGACCGACGGTGAGTTTGCACAGCGCGGGAAATCCCCCAAGGCAGAACTGAGAGAAACGAAGGAATGCTCTGTGTCCTTTGGGTCAGTGTATGGCTCTATTTTAAAAACATCTGCTTCAACATTCCCCGAAAAGAATAACTCGGGATTCAAGACATGCTTTCCCGGAAATTTAAGGCGAAAGGCATTCAAGGAGTGGAGGAATTGAACTGGGTGTTTTTTGTCGCTGAATGACAGAGTGTAAATGAGGAAACATCATTCCCCTGTTGAACTTTTAGATGAATGAACATTTATTTTCGCCAAACTCAATGGAAATATCTAGCTGTTGGAACCTTCCTTCCAATGAGATGAGGCTAAGAGTGCAAGGTAAGAGGAAAAAGCTCATTTTGATTTTTGTTCTGTGAAAAAATCAACAAAATATCAACTTCACAACTGTCGCACGTGAGTTTGCAAAATTCATGTAGTTGTTCATAAAATGGCAAGGAGAAAGCTAAAACCCTTATCTGAATTATCTAAGACCAAGCAGGGTGAATGATAATAATTGGCCTTATATGAAGGCTTATTATTTCGTGACTTCGTCGCCGACAAAATTTCGGACTTGAACACTAAGCGTATGCGTATGTCCTTTTAGTTTTAGTTTGGGATAGAAAAAGACAGAGAGAGAAAATTGAAAGAGTGTTGCCTTGCTTTTCCCTCTCGTCTACTTCTAGTCTCTAGCTCGATTCCTCACTCTATTCGTCTATAAGGAGGTTGTTTAAAAACTAGACTTGTTAGCCGTTTGTGTGTTTTAGTTTTACCGTACGAAATATTAAGTTAAACGAAAAGTGGTTTTGACTTTTGTTTGTTGGATCCGCGAATAAAAATATCTTGGGCGGGATGGTTAGCAAATTTGATAACTTCGTCGGTTGGCTGTATTTTTGTTAAATATATATGTTGGTTTTGCTGATTACAATCATATTATTGAAAGTCAACGTTTGGTGAAGACATTCTTCCTTGTCGTTTGCCATTTTGATTTCATTCACAATCGCGTGCCAGCGAATTTCCATGTCTATGGACTCTCATATAAACACGGCTTTCAGCCAATCAGCGCGCGAGTTTCCTCTGGGTTATTTTATAATTAAAATTATATCATTAGTCAATTAGTTATTTTGTCATGTCTTGCATTTAAAAAAATATGTTCACCAACACATGTGTATCTGATTGTTAATGTTAGTATTATGAATGAAACCTCATTGGAATTAATCTCCCTAGCCATCACAAGTTTCCTTTCCCAAATACATTATCAAACCCATATAAACTGAATCAAATATTACATTCTTTCAATCAACACCTACAATGTTACCCTTCTAAACTCAAAATGTGAGTTACAACATCAACACATACATGATTTACCTCTTAATTAAATTTTATAGAATATATTTTCATATATTAAGAAAATTAGGTTAACTTATTTTTAATATTTACATGTTTCATAGATTTAAAGTACATACTACATACGTCTTCTTGTTTTTGGTAGAGAATAAAGATCAAGATAAGTGATGGTACTTAAGAGTATACATTTTTCAAGTCTTCCATATACTCATTTGTGTATGGGTCCAACTAATTATTTCATTCTTTTCTACAGTAAAAATAAACATTTAAAAAACACTGATAGTCTCAAATAATGATAAAGTATAGATGAAAACTATATAGTTAACATTTGTATTTATAAATATGCTCATAGTTTGCTATATTTGCCTGACTTTGCTTTTGCTTGGGGAGAATAGAGAAATTATTGTGTTTGCATGTCTGCATTTCTCGACAAGTAATCTGTATAACCAATTTCGGTCCAGATATTCAAAAACAGTAAACAGACACTGAGTCAATTGGGAAGAGAATCAAGTTTACTATTTTACAGGAAAATCAACAAGACCAGAGGTACTGCTTCTTTGTTTGATCTGCATAAAATGTGCAAAGCAAACAAAAAGCTTGGGTGAGAAAGTAGTCTACATGCAGGCTCTTCATTTCATACACCAACCACCTCTCTTCCAGAACTGCACAGAAGTCCAACACAATATCATTAGTGTCACTCCTCTTCTAACATGAACAAAATTAAATGAACACAAACCTGCTCTGCCAAAGGCATTCGATTACAACTAGGTTTTATTGTTGGCTTATGTGATACCATAATAACCAAATCAAGTGAAATGATATACAAGTTCCTGATAATAGCTCTGTACATTTACTTACAGTCTTTGGTAATGCGGATTGTTGTTCCAGGATTTGTACTGCAGTAGTGTAGACAGTCTAAACACTACTGTAACTTCAAATGCGTCGTTTGAAAAATGGTATGAAAATCTCGAATATGGTATTTTATATGTTGAAAACCATTACCTCCTTAGTTCTCTACCGAAGTATAAACCTTATATATTCACAAGTTTTCTTATTTTTGGCGTTTTTCCAGTCGCATAAGAACGTTTCGAAATGGTTCGTTTTACTTGAAGACAGAGTTGAACGAGCAATTGTAGCTTTCTTTCTGTGACCTGGATTATGTGTTATTTGAGCTCAGAGAAGTCACTGAAGAATATCAGTCCATGATGTGAAGTAATAAAGCAATCGTGGTATTTCTTGAGCTGTGAGAGGTCCCTGAAAAAGAGCTACCGATTCACTCCCGCTCGGCGGCCATCTTGATTCACTTTTAATAAAGTGCCTAGTGCGCATGCGCTACGTTTTACCGCTCTGTCATTGTGACGTTATTAACCGCGCGCGTTACGTCACTTAGTATTCAATAGAACTGTGCTTGGAATATTCCTTAAAAGAAACCTTGAACAATCACTTGTAGTTAGATATATAGAGATTACTTCATGGTTGGTGAGCGCGTACGATTTTTATTCACGAGTTGTGAAAGAATCACAAACGAACGAGCGAGTCCTCGATTTCTTTCAAATCAAACAATCAATAGTCAATATGAGTTTTATTCTCTCAAACTCAAAGGTATAAAAGTTCAACATTTTCTTTTCAAGTTTTTGCAAATTGAAAAAAAAGGAAATCATAAAGCAGCTTAATTTGCTTTGAACTATTCAAAATAATAATTAATGTTATTTAAAGTCAAGTCAACACTGTCGACCAAAGGCCTCACTCTCTTCCATCGTGTCGATGCTTCAGCAGTAGCTAAGTTAGATTCCTCTATAGTGTGCGCTTTGGTGATTGATTAACTGTATTTATCAGTGTTGATGGAAAAAGACAGCCCCGCTGAATAAAGCCATAGATTGCTGTGAGTCAGAATTGCTGTGAGTCAGAAGTGGATGGAGATATGGCTGGATAAATCTTAGCAGTTTCGTACGAGGATGTCTTTGTTGCTGTACCAGCTATAGCAGTGCTAAGAACTTTGGACATGTGCATTTGCTGTTTTGTTGACACTTTGCTGTAGTTTTCTATGCTATTTAAGTTTTTATGTCCTGATAGTTGAGCGATATGAGTCGGTGGAATATCATTATCGCTTAGAGATTTCGGAGGCGGTCGTTGTTGATACCTGCTTTTTGAGACATAGTTTTCATAAGATCTATAGCTAGACTCTTAAGTTTGTTTATGCCAACAGGACTACACTTGAACCAGTCTTTCGTTTCAAGCGAATCTGCCTTTAAGTTGTTATTGACAGCTTGATAAAAAGGAGAATCGTCTTCCTTCATTTTGTCAGGTCTCTTCTGAGCGAAGAGCTTCACTACAGGATCTTTTTCTGACCGTCGGTAGCAAACATTTTAGGCGGCATTGCCCTGACATCACGGCAGTCTGAACCGGTTCTTGTTTTCGTTTGTCTTTCATTAAACTCCAAAAACGCCTTGCCATCTGTTTTCTTCAACTTTACATCACCCCAGCACATATCTCTATTTTCTTTACAGCTTCTGAGTCCAAAATGTATGGTGTTATTTAACCAGAGTGTGTTCAGAAGCGCTTCAGGATTTCGTGTACCAAGAAGGCCTTTTTTCGTATAGCGTATTGACTTCATCTCTAGTTAAAGCTACCGAAGCGTTTGGTTTATTTCCTTTTCCTTTTTTCTTCAGCTCTTTCTGTTTGGAGAGAAGGACTTTCCTTGTCTTCTCAAATACGAGATCATTCATGATACTGGCGGAGTAGCTTTTCTTCTTCAGGTGTCGCTCAAAACTTGCTAATAAACTTCGGAGCGAAGACGGCTCGTAGTCTTTCCCTTCTTTTGTCCTGACCGAAATGACAAACTCACACAAGAATTCGTTCAGCTCCACAGCTGGAATTTCTTCAATTTTTCTAATCTCATTCTTGGTTTCTAAAAACTTTTGAAGAAGCTTTATGTCTCGTTGTGTTTTTTGTACAGTGGCTTTGTTTTCTTGTCCTGAAATAAAATCAGCAACCGAACCGGCAGCTGTCGCGCCAAGGATGACGTAGTTTCCGGTACGATATTTTTTCCCTAGTGAAGAAACATCGTTCGTCCAATCAGAAGCCGCGAACGATGTTTTTTCACTAGTGAAATTTAATCGTTCACGTCGCTTATTGGCTCTGCCCATAAACAGAACGAATGTTTCATCACTGTCATTTCTGTGAATAAATCTCAGTACTTATGGAATAAACACAGCTACGTAATGCAAGATTTCTGTTGATCAATGAAAATGCCAAGTTTGCTAGGTTGTTTCCCATTTGACACTTTATTGGCTTTCTTTAGCTTGGCGTTAACATAGAGGATGAATAAATATTATTTCCGAAGCAATCCGTTTTGAACAACTCCTGCTTTTTTCAGCTCATACCTTTGTAGTGATGAAGGAAAATGAAAAAGAGGAGAGATGCGGTTTGTCAGAACACTTTATAAAACATTTTTGAAACGTATTAAATCTGTGGCACTGCCCCAAGAGTGGTAAAACGTCACGTTAAGAGCCATCCTAGAGGCAGCGTTCGTCTGTACCACGTGATCGAAGTTTTGTATATACCACGTGCTGAAAATTATTGATTGTCTTTGCTAGCTTTTACGCTGAACGGCATGTTTGTTTATAAAAGCTGGGTCGATATTACGAGAGAGGGAAATGTATTAGCAAGGATTCGAGCTCAATAAACCGCCTTTCGCTGGAATAAGGCCGACAAGCCAAGAGATCAGACATTGCATGGTATGTAAAACTTCTATCACGTGGTACATACAAACGCTGCCATGGAGGCTGGGTCCCGACTGCACGTTTTACCACTCAAATAATTTGAATAGTTAATAAGTGCCATTACCGCTAAGTATGATGTATAATTGAAAGTTGAAAAAAAATATTCATGTAGAATCACTGGAAAACCCTTCTGTGTAGCCATGCAGCCACTCTTGGAAATGCAATTGTCTACACCTATTGGGAGAGAAACCCCACGCTCTTCAAGGAGCATGCAAGTACTCTAAAAACACATATGTTTAGAATATACTCAAACACAACGCAATGTCCGAAGCTTGTGTCAGAGTTTTTTCTCTTTCCCACGTAGGGCGTGCACACTTAGCACTACAGCTTACCACTTTACATCACATTCTTTACACATGCATATATAGTTAATTAATCCATGAAATACTCATTTACCTTTTGTTAGTATTATTAAGGGACCTCCTGATCATCATATCTACTTGTAGGTAAATTAGGGATTACTTTAAACTTACCGTCTATAATCTTCCCGGAACTGTACGTCTTGGTGAGTTCTTAGCTTGGTTCCAAAACTCTTAAACTAGTAACCTTCTGTAAATCCGCTGAAGTTGTAGGAAAAATGTTGTAGCCAAATATAAAATATATCGTAATAAACTAAATCATTTAATCCTACTGAGCAAAAACAATATTATAGCAATTATTTTACTGTCAATAAGAGCAACATTAAAAATACATGGAAAGGAATTAAGCAAATTATAAATCTAAAATCTCAGCAATTTAATATCCCAAATAAAATCATTAAGGATAGTCAACCATTAATTAATTCTAAAATCATAGCCAATGAATTTAATACTTAATTTCCTAACATAGGCCAGAACTTAACATTACTCCATAATAATGCTAACTGCACTATATCTTACAGTAACTATCTAATCCTCCACAACTGGAAAGTTTTTATCTCTTTCCTACATCATCAGTTGAAATTGAGAATATAATAATAGATTTAAAGTGTGGTAAATCTGTAGGTCCATTTAGCATCCCTGCATGTTCAATTACTAAAGCTACTTAAATCATTATTATCAAAACCTTTAGAGATATTATTTAATTATTCCTTTAGTACTGGAATTGTTCCTGATATATTTAAAAGTGCTCATGTAACTCCTATATATAAAAAAGTTTCCCGCACATCTATTATTAATTATCGTCCCATCTCACTTCTCTCTGTATTTAGCAAAATTCTTGAAAAATTAATGAAATCAAGACTTATGACATTTTTCACAAATACTTGTTGTCTCTACGATAGACAATTTGGCTTTCGCTCTAATCATAAGACAACGCAAGCTATACTTTTGATTAGATTCAAAGAGCTATCGATACTGGATCATATTGTTGTGGAATATTTTTAGACTTAAGTAAGGCCTTTGACACGGTCAACCATAAAATACTAATTAGCAAATTAGTGAATTACCGAATTAGAGGAACTCCTCTTGATTGGTTTATCTCCTACTTGTCTAACAGAAGTCAATATGTTTCAATTGGAAATTCAACATCTGATCATCATTCAATCTCTTGTGGTGTACCTTAGTATCCGTTCTCGGACTTTTACTGTTTCTGTTATATATTAATGACTTCTCCAATTGTACTAAAATTCTAAACATTCATCTCTTTGCTGATGATTCCAACTTGTTCTATGCTGACAAGTATCTTGCCAATCTAGAACAGGTAATTAATCAAGAATTACTTAAGGTCAATGATTGGCTCTGTGCAAATAAGTTGACTTTGAATATTGATCAATCAAATTATGTTCTCTTCTCTTCCCATCAGAAAAAGGCAAATTATAACTTTAAAATTGCCATTCAAAACAAGCCATTAGAACAAAAGAATGAGACCAAATATCTTGGTATTATGTTAGATCAACACTTAAATTTGAAAAGCCATATATATCAAATTTCAAAAAAGATAGTCAGAGGTATAGGTATCTTATCTCGTATAAGACATTTTGTAGATATTAATATTCTAATCCAGCTGTATTACTCAATGATCTATCCCTATCTTACCTACGGTCTTATTATTTGGGGAAATACTTATCAATATACTATTCACCCTATCCTTATTCTACAAAAGAAGGCAATTCGCTTAATCACCTATTCCAAATTCGATGAACATACAGGTCCATTATTTCACAGGCTTAAAATTCTAAAATTTAATGATCTGATTTTTTTCCATAATGCCTAATTTCTTTATCGGTTCCATGCAGGATTACTTCCTATCGCCTTTGATAATTTTGTTATACTAGTAAGAACTAGACATTCATATAACACTAGACTAGCTTCCAGATCCTCTTACTGTCTTCCTAAAATTCGAACTAATTACGGCAAATTTAACTTAAGGTTTCAAGGTGCTGTTATTTGGAATTCCATAAATGAACGAAA
Source organism: Actinernus sp. WN-2022 (assembly GCA_030867875.1). Taxonomy (NCBI): domain Eukaryota; kingdom Metazoa; phylum Cnidaria; class Anthozoa; order Actiniaria; family Actinernidae; genus Actinernus; species Actinernus sp. WN-2022. The sequence continues at coordinate 125,858,464 of JAOWCC010000577.1, forward strand.
CAAAGCCCTTAACAAACAAAATATGTTTTAACTCAAAGCAGACTTTATTGACTCCTACCTTAAATAATAATTACAATGGTTACATGTATAATTTATATATTTCAATAATGATAATTTGACTGTAAATCCTTTCATATATTCTTCTATATATACAATACTTGTATGTATCACGTTTTCCTCTTTTCAATATCCATTAGTCTACTCTTGATGTCTGTACTTGTACTTATCGTTATCTATGTTTAATTGTCCTGTTTCCGACTGCATATATTTATACAAATTGTCTAATATTTGCGTTACCTAGCTAGATTAGCTTTTTACTTACTCTAGGTAACCAATGCCTAACCCATTTCAATAATGAACGAATTTAGTTAACTTGTAATCTCCAGGTGTAAATAAAGTTGTTGTTGTTGAAAAGACCGCTCAGAAACTGCATGCTTCGTCGTGGAACCGTTAAAATCGTTCACCCGCCGAAACCCCGAAACCTGATATACTCATGAGCGTTGCTGCTGACCGATTACAGTACTGTAGTTACCAGTCTCTATACTTGTGTACCAGGAGACACGGTTGTACTCGCGGAACAACTGCGGACTAGATCGATTGATCTTCCGGACTATTTCCATATATTTTTTCGTACTATAGAATTGTTTTTCGTTTATTAATGCATAATCAATTTACATGCAACTTCCTCGCAAAGAAGATACTTTTTTTAAATACCCGGTTCTCCGCATCTGAGACAATTTCTGGACACTGCTTTATCATTTTACCCACTCGCTGCGATCTACGGCACACGAATCAGCTCATGACACTAGACTTCGGCACACCTATGTGGTTTCAAAGGGCTCTTAGTTAACTCCAAGGAAGAGTTAATGCAACTCCTTCGGTTGGGTGATTTTAACGCTTACATTTTACTCCAAAGTGGGAGTTATTTCAACTCTATCTCCGAAATCACAAGAGTAATCTTGTCAAATGGTTAATTGTTTTGTTTTAGTTTCAACAACCCTGCATGTAAAAATATTCCTAATTGAATGTACCTCATTTACTTGGTAAATAAGTTGAATATTTCAATTCTACCATTAAGAAACGGTTATTTATATCAATTTCTATGTATCATTACAACCATTTCCAAATGGGTAGATTGTACCATTATGATTGGCTAAAGTAACCATTTGTAATTGCATGTTTTGTCGTATTTAATACAACTATGGCTAACCAATTTAAAAAGGTTAATCTGACCATTCTAAAAAGGTTAATTTTACCATAGTTTTTTGGTTATATTTGGACCATTAATGATTGGTCAAAAGAACCATTAATAAATGTTTGCAACCATTAAAAGTGGTTGTTTCAACCATTTGGTTTTTACAGTGCTTTCTTTAGCTTAGCGTTAACATAGAGGATAATAAGTATAAATATTATTTCCGAAGGAATTCGGGATTTCTGGCATTATTTTGCCTCCGTCCAAAGTGTGTTTCTGTTTTCCAAATGTTTTACATCCCATTTCTCTTTCCTATAAACATCACAAGCAAAACCGGTTCAATATCTGTAAAGCTACGAAAACCAAAGCGACGGACTCGGGCATTTATATCGTCAAATTATTAAATTAAAGAAGACAATGGATATTCCGTCACCGGTGTAATGATCATGTTCGCCGCTCATGTTCGCCGCTCATGTTCGCCGTTGTTTCCCATTTCACATTTTATAGGCTTACTTTAGCTTAGCTTTAACATAGATGATATATATTTTTCCAAAAGGATCCGAGATTTCTGGCAATATCATGCCTCTGTTTTGAACAAGTGATGCTTTTTTTAACCCATTTCTTTGCAGTAATGAAAGAAAATGAAAAGAGTAGAGATGCTCTTTGACACCAGTCTTTATAAACATCCTGAAAAATATTAACTCTATGGCATTGCACGTCGATAGGTTTTTTTTCTGTTTCCCATATGTCCTATGGCTCGTTTTGCTTTCCGATAGACATGGCAAGGAAAACCGGCTAACTATTCGTAAAGAAACGAAAAGAAGAGCGACGGATTCGAGTATTTATATCGGCAAATTAGCTAATTTAACACGACAATGGTTATTCGATAATCGCTGTAATGACTCTGTTCCCCACTCAAACTAAGAAAAATCAACATCTATAAGAAATTAATACAAGCAACAGGGGAAGAGGAAGAGGTGATTTATATGTAGTAGTTTCTATTGCATTGCAGATCAGCTCAGTAAACGATATTTCAATCCGCCGTGTTGTCATCCCAGGCATTTGTTCTCCAGTGCACAGACCATCACTTACGACAAAGACCGGTTTATAGGGTCTATAGATAGCGCACCATAAACCATCGCAAACAGCTAGAACTATGACATTCGACACTCAATTGGAATCCAACCTTTAGTTATATTATCATTCCGCCAGAAATTATTCACCTCGTCACAACAAAGTTTGCTCACCTTACTTCTTCATCTGCAAAATGGTAAAATAACAACAGCGCCTTTCGAAAGAATGAATGAAAGCCAAATGAGATAGGAAATAGTTGAACTAAGCATTCGCTAATTAGCATGCTTCTCCTAATACTCACAGGCATCCTTGTCCATGTGTTTAGAAGGCGAACTGTTAGAGGCGGGAGTGCACAAAATGCTCCGAGCGCATTGTCAACGCGATTTGTTTCAGAACAAGTTGCAAGCAGACACACTCGATTGTGACGTTATTAACCGCGCGCGTTACGTCACTTAGTATTCCATAGAACTGTGTTCCGAATATTCCTTACAAGAAACCTTGAACAATCACTTGTATTTAGATTTATAATATAAATTATGGGATCATCCTAAGAACGTGCGATTTGACTGGATGCTCAGCGTGATTGATTTTGTTATAAATGCACGTTCAAGTAAAAATCAAGCACTGACGCTGAGCAAAACGTATCGGTGATTGTTTTTCGCGAGTTTGTATAGCTAACATAACTCACCAACAACTCGACGATAACTGTAATACGCCTGCTTTATACTGAAACCTGAACACTGAATTGCGAAGAATACAATGAGATTTCTCTGGTTTCATGTAGAAATTCGTTTGAAGGGTTCCTGAATGTTCCTGAATGAAAAACGGGCGATAAAACTTGCAAAGAACCCAGAACTGGCAGAATTTCAGAAGAGATCATCATTCGTGTATAGCGGCCATGCCAACGAATCGAGGCTCAAAAGCTACGCAACAAGGCCACCAGAGCAGCAGTTTAATATAACGCTGTTCCTTGGGATGAAGAAAATATCCTTCTTCAGACCACAGAATCAGTAATCAGTGTCAACTATGCAGTTGTTGAAGAAAATAGTCGGCAATACTCCGACTGACATGTGTCCAAGTCAACTGCCGCTAATTCGCTCGCGCTTTCTCTGTGAATGCTTTCCCAACAGGCATTTTCAACACCTTGCACTATCACAATGTGCAGATTAACTTCTCCTGTGCTGACCAGAAATTGTAAAAAGAAAGCACTTTTTTCCTGCAACAGTTTTGACCAGATGACAATATTACAACCCATTCATTTGCCGGCTATTGCAATTTTATCGATTGACATGTTCTATTCTCAGCAGGTTATTTCATCCAATAAGAAACGAGCCTTTCAGATCGTCAATGTCAAAGCTGTCACAATTGAACGAATAAGCGGTGGAAAATGTTGTAAACAAGTCAAGTACATTAAAATGGGTTTTCGCTGTCGTCAGTTTGCTTTTAGATTTTACGCGAGTTCTTAGGATGATAGCTTAATTTTCTTCGTCTACATTGAAGTTTATATTATAACACAACTAAAAGATGGTTCTCCTTGTTATATAACAAATTATAATATAAATTATGGGATCATCCTAAGAACGTGCAATTTGATTGGATGCTCAGCGTGCTTGATTTTGTTATAAATGCACGCTCAAGAAAATCAAGCACGCTGAGCATCCAATCAAAACAAAACGTATCGGTGATTGGTTTTCGCGAGTTTATATAGCTAACGGAGATAATTTCAAAGACTGGGAAGAAAACATGTCCGACTTTGAGTTGTTAAGATGTGTTGAAGAAGGTGAAAATAAAAGTCGCTTCCCAAAACTAAAAGAAAATGATCGGCGATAGAATTTAGCATCGGCTTCGTACTCTAAAGCGACCACTGTTACGTGATTGATGTATTTGATTAGGCTACTATGCCAGCTCTAATAATAGACTACATGTGATCACCATACTACCACAGCTATATGTAATTGAATACTGATTGAAGTTGATTCATTCCATTAAACGTCTTAGTATTGAACACACGTCTATAGTTATACTCTACATGTTACATGGTGACAAGCGGTTAATTCCTAAGCGAAACTCTGAAATAGTAGCTAGTAACGAGTAGGACAGAATAGTGTCTACAGAACGATGGGTGAACACAGGGAAGAACTGGAATGTCTACAAGCAACAGTGGAAGAACTACGCGATCCTGACGAAACTCAGCCTGCAGACGGAGGAGTATCCCGTAGCGTTGTTCCTATACTCCATCGGGAGCGAAGCGGTGAAGACCTTTAACAGTTTCGATATGACCGAAGAAAACAGAGAGAAGCTAGATGAAATTCTCAAGCAATTCTATGTATACGCGATCGGAGAAACCAACTAGACGTATGAGAGATACGTATTCAACAGGCGCGAGCAAAAGGACGGAGAGAGTATTGATAAATATGTCGCGTAACCCAGGACTTTAGCGCATTCTTGCAATTTTTGTGTTTGTTTACATGACTCGCTAATACGGGACCGACTAGTGTTGGGGATACGAGATGCCAACACACGAAAGCGCCTGCTGCGGCAATCGAAGCTTACTTACAGAAATGTATCGAGATCGTCAGAAGTGATGAGGTTTCCGCAGACCAAAACAGAGACATGGATCAAGGGAACAATGCTAAGAGATCCACAAACTAAAGTCTACAAGAAAGAGCCGAGAGCAGAAAAGCACGAAAACAAGGCCGCCAAACCGGAAAGCGGATGACAGCCGACAAAAGCCAGATACAAAACCATGCAGTTTTGTGGACGCAAACACCGAACCGGGCGTGACAACTGTCCAGCGTGGGGCCAAACATGTAACTCGTGTGGCAAGAAAAACCACTTCGCAAAGCAATGCTGGCAAGAGAAGACACATCAAGTTGAATACGAAACGGATGAGGACTCAAGCGATTTGGAATATGGCTACTCAGTGACCGTCAAATCGGAAACCGTAAACAGAGTCGGCGCGGCCCGTGCTGATAGTAAACAGATCTACGCTAACATGGTGATCGGCACAAACAAGATCAAGTTCCATGTTGACTGTGGTGCCACTTTTAATGTCTTGCCGAAAAGATACGTTGACAACACAGAGATAAGGCCCACCAAGAGAGTGTTACATATGTGGAACAAGACGGAGATAAAACCGGAAGGAACGTGTCGCGTGACTGTTGTAAACCCAAAGACTAAACGGAAGTGTGCAGTCGAATTTATAGTTGTCATGCAAAATTTGAACCCGTTGTTAGGCGCCAACGTAATACAGGGAATGGGTTTGATTCAAGTTCACAAAGAGAACTTTGAGATTATCTCCGCAACCAAACAGAGAAATAAACAACAGACCGCGCAAGAAATCATCAAGGAACACAAAGACGTGTTTGAAGGCGAGTTAGGGCCACTGGCGGGAGAACAACATCTGACTGTAGACCCAGCAGTGCCGCCTAACGTTGCGCCTTCGCGTAGAGTGCCGTTTGCAGTTAAGCCTAAACTAAAAACGGAACTTCAGAGGCTGACGGGGCTGGGAGTCTTAGCACCCGTTGATGAGCCAACTAACTGAGTTAGTAACCTAGTTATCGCCACGAAGGAATCAGGAGAACTGAGACTTTGTTTAGACCCGAAACAACTAAACAAAGCTCTTAAGAGTCATCGATGACGTGCTCGCGGTTCTCGCGCCCGTCAAAGTGTTCACAAAGGTGGACGCACCGAACGGCTACTAGTATGTGCAGTTGGATGACGAGTCAAGCCGCCTTACAACGTTGGACACGCCGTACGGGCAATACCGGTGGAAACGACTGCCGTTTGGTGTAAGCGTCGCGTCGGAGATTTTCCAGAAGAGACTGCACCAAGCGCTCGATAGACTGGACGGTCTTCTAACTGTACACGGTGATATGGTCATCTATGGAGTTGGAGACACCGAGGAAGTGGCAAGGGGAAGATCACAATGAGGACCTTACACAGTTCTTACAGCGTTGCAGAGAGACTGGTGTAAAGCTGAACAAGAGGAAACTAAAATTGCAGTGTAAGGAGATACCATACCTGGGTCACCTGATCACGGCTGAAGGACTGAAGCCTGATCCAGAGAAGGTGGAGGCAGTGAAAAAGATTCCAAAACCTGACAACGTCAAGTCAGTCAGGCGATTTTGCAGGTTTGTCAATTACCTTGCGAAATTCCTGCCTCCCCTAGCCCAAGTATTGGAGCCGAACCAGCAGCTGACACACAGGGAGGCCGAGTGGAAGTGGCGCCATGAACATGACGCAGCCTTGGTGAAGGATTTAGTGACCACTGCACCACTAATGAGGCACTATGACCCAGACCAAGAGCTATCAATACAATGTGACGCCAGCGAGAAGGGACTGGGAGCAGCCCTGATGCATAACGGGCAAACTATCGCCTTCGCAAGTCGCGCACTGACAGAGCCGGAGACTCTTGTTCAAAGGAGAGCGCCTGCTCATTCCAAAGTCCATGCGTCAAACGATGAAGGAGCGGCTACACAGCTCACACACAGGCGTGAACGGATGTCTAAGGCGAGGCAGAGAATGCATGTTTTGGCCCGGGATGACGGCCGAAATAAAGGAGCATGTCTCGCAGTGTGAAGCATGCACTACCTATGGAGCAAAGTAGCAGAAGGAGACTCTGATGAGCCATGAAGCAACAGAGCGTCCATGGGAAAAGATCGGCACTGATATCTACACGATCGATGGCAAGGAGTATTTGATCACTGTAGACTATTTCTCAAACTTCTGGGAAATTGACTACCTTCCTGACAATAAGGCAACCACAGTTATCAAGAAAACTGGTCTCATTTCGCAAGACAGGGGATACCAGACGTTGTTATAAGTGACAACGGGCCACAATTCCATTGTGAGAAATTCTCCAACTTTGCGCATGAGTTGGGTTTTGAACACCAGCCAGGAAGTCCAGAACACCAACAGAGCAATGGGAAGTCAGAAGCAGCGAATCAAAGACGCAAAGCGACTCCTGAGGAAGGCCAAGCAAATTAAACACAAGGTGACTTGTACCTGTCAGTACTTGCGCTAAGGAACACGCCAACTGAATCCATGGAAACCAGTCCAGCCCAGCGACTACTGGGGCGACGCTGCAAGACACAGCTACCTGTGACAGCACAGCTCCTGAAGCCACAAACGGTTCGTCCAGAGAAAGTCGTCAAGGAAACGAAGGCGAAACAAGCCAAATAGGTAAAATACTACAACAGAGGGGCACGCGACCTTCCTCCTCTAGAGGAAGGAGATATTGTAAGAATGAGGCCATTTAAGCTTGGTAAGAAGGACTGGGACAAGGCGACAGTTATCAAGAGATATGACGAGAGATCGTACGAAGTCGAGACGGACGAGAGAACATACCGGAGAAACCGACTGGACCTGAAAGAACAGAAGGATTCACCACAAACACCTACACCGCAGAAAACGGAACCAAAAGGAACAGAGATAGGACCGCCCCCGGACAATAAACAGGACCAACCAGTGACGCAGTATAAGGAGCAGCTGGAACCAATGATAGTACCGCCAGCTGTCACTCCACTACCGAAGAGGTCTACAAGGGAACCTGCCTGGCTCAAGGACTACGTAAAAGTTACGAAATATTAATATGATTTTTCATGATGAACACTTATTAATTATTTTAATTATTGGAATATGTTAATTATTTTGGAGATGTAGCTGACAAGATTAATTAGTACAACAAATGTTATTCAACCTCAAAGGAAGGGTACGGTGGACGAGAAGGGCCACTTCAAACTTCAAACTTCAAACTTCAAACTTCCTAGTTCGTATTAACACTGGAATACGAACTAAAAAGTAGAGGGCTGAATGATTGGAAAACGTCGTAACTTACTTCAATTTTTGTTTTTGTTTTTAATTTTTATAAACTTACGTTCCTTTTTGGAGACTGAAAAATCAAACTTCAAACATCAAACTTCAAACTTCAAACTTCAAACCGTTTCAAACTTCCAACTTCAAACTTCAAACTTCGAACTTCGAACTTCGAACTTCGAACTTCGAACTTCGAACTTCGAACTTCGAACTTCGAACTTCGAACTTCGAACTTCGAACTTCGAACTTCGAACTTCGAACTTCGAACTTCGAACTTCGAACTTCAAACTTCGAACTTCAAACTTGAAACTTCGAACTTCGAACTTCAAACTTCAAACTTCAAACTTCAAACTTCAAACTTCTCGTACCCAGACCCTGCTCATCAGGAAAATAACACAAGATGGAACAAGATGGCGGATGGTTTGTACAAAGTGTTGTTGTTTCTATTATCTTTAACAGTGCTGATACAGCTATGTGGCTGTGTTTTACCGCAGTACACTCCCGCTTTAAGTGGTAATGGAGGAAGTATTCAAGAGATAATACAAAAATACTTCCTACAAGGCCTAAGTAACGTGGGAATTATCGGGTTTCTGGCAACCATTCATAATTTGCCTATGAGTTTGCGTACTCTTAAACGCTGGTTGAATCGCATGAGGCTTAAGCGTGTGAATCGAAATACAGAGTCGCCTTTGTATGACATTGTAGATGCAATTTTAAAGGAAATCGAAGAATGTGTTGGGTCTTCGTCAGGATATCGAGACATGACAATGCGACTCAGAATAAAACATAAACTCAAAGTAAGAAGAGACACCGTAATGCAAGCTTTGCGAGTGATTGATCCTGAGGGTGTGCAGCTTCGTAAGAAACATATGTTAATCCGGGGCCAAATTTCCTCTGGCATATAGACGGCTGGACAAACTCAAGCCATTTGGCTTTTCCATTCATGGGTGTATGGATGGCTTTTCTAGACGATTGCTTTGGTTAGAAGTTAGCAGTACTAATAAGGATCCCCCAAAATTGTTGTGGAATATATTTTAGACACAGTAGACCAGCTTGGAGGGGTACCCAGGATAGTGAGAACAGATAAGGGTACAGAAAATGTTTGGATAGGTGTTATGCAAACTTTGTTTAGAAATATGGACAGGGGTGCTCCATGTGAAACAACTGTCATTCAGGGTAAGAGCAGCGCCAATCAAAGAATAGAAGCATACTGGTCCAAACTAAAACAAGATCTTAGAGATTCTGGTGTGTTGGAAGACCACACCCCTCTTCACATTGAATGCTTGAAGTACTGTTTCATGCCGGTAATAAGAAAAGAGCTTCATTCAATAGCACAGATGTGGAATGTGAAGAAGATACATGTTGGGAAGAACTCAGAATTACATGGAGGAAAGCCAGATGTAATATTTTTTCTTCACCAGGCATATGGGGCACAAAACTATCTAAAGAATGTTGATAAAGAGGATGTTGCTACATGCAAAAATATTTATGTTTCAACTGCTCCAGATTGTGCATTAGAATTTACAGAATTAGTTGAAATAATGTTCCCTGGAAATGGAGTGCCAGGGGACAGCAAGGAGGCATTGGCATTGTTTGTAAGAATAACTGAACATGTGAAACAGTACACTTAGATGACTACCCTAGAATCCTGGTTACAGGCTCCCTCCAAAATATAAGCCCTCCCAGCTAAAATAATCCATTCAGATTAAGAAGAGGGGTGCAAACCCCTGCTTGGCCAAATTTGTGCCCAAACATGTGAAAATATTCAATATAAAGTAGGGATTTCCTTTTTTATTACAAGGGTTACACCCTCTGGTTCCCTGTGTCAATATAGTCTTTATATTATTCTACGAGTTCATTGGTTTTGTTTAGGTTCACTGTACTTTAAATACATAATATATCTGTATTCTGGACTGTAATTATTTCAGTATGAAAAAATGAAGAAAAATAGAAAATATCAATAAAACTACCATCCAATACTATATATGGAATGCAATACTACATACCTCTTATTAACCGAGCGCAAGGTCCGTACGGGAAGTTATGGACGGAGGTTTTCTCCATGCCTTATGGCCCAAGCGCGTAGCGCGCGAGCCATAAAAAGTGGGGGAAAACGAGAATCCATGACTTCCTGTACGGACCGAGCAAGCGAGGTTAATAAGATATTTATTATATAGCTTTTCCTTGCTTTTCTGTTTTCAGCGGGCCGTACGGGAAGTTACGGCCCGCCAATCGACCAATAAGAGCGCGCGTAGTATCTGTGCTATATAATAATGTTGAGTATCCTCACTGTAAAATAAGCTTATTTGGTCTTATTTGAAAGAGGGGAATCACTTACTTTAATATATGTTAATTTAGAAAAACTAATTGAAAAAGACAACAATAGTCTACTGTCAAGATGACAATGAAACATTTCCCTTTCAATCAGTTTTTCTAGTAAATCACTTGTTTATACTGATAAATAGTTTATTGAAATAGACATACTTTTTTATTTCACTTTTTTTTCTATGGAATATTAATGTACAAGCCTTTTTTTATTATTATTTTTATCTTAGAGTGATTTCATTTAACCCGTGAAATAGATATTAGTCTAATACACCTTAGTAGTATCTAATTGCATTGTCTTCTTCTATTTTGTATTGACCATTATAGATTGACTATTAGATTTTGTTTCACGGGTTAAATGAAATTACTCTAATAAGAAGAAAGTTAAGTAATTAGGCTTTGCTTATTTAACAAAAACAAATGTTATATAATGCCTAGGTCCTAAGTTTGCATTAAGTTTTCGTGTTAGGACCTAGCGAAACATGAACTTAAAATTTCAATATTAACAAAATAACTATATTGTGACAATCTTATGTCTAATAATAAAGCTTTGATAATAATGCCTTTTATGCAAAAATATAAACAGAAGTATTTCTCTTGAAATATCTAAGTAGCCTGATTGCTAACAGAGCTTTTGATAAAAAATAATTATGCAATGATGTATTACAAGTCATTCTGTATTATTGAGTTCATTAAATCACCAAAATAACCTTGTGATGAAAATACTGCTCTTGAAGTCTTTAGTAGACTACCCTCCATTTTTGACTATGACTATTAATATGTTTCATCAATTCAACTGAAACAAGCCAATAGAAGGGCTATATAATTACCCTATGTACTTTTTCCTTTACCCTAACCCTCTGGACAACTATTCTCAAGTTTGGTTGCCTTTCCAAAATATGCATTTTTAAAGTTTTTAAAGTTGTTAAAGTTTTCATGACATTTAAGTGTATATTGCACTAGTGGTGAGTAAATCAATATTTCATCGGGCCCATACAGAATTGCTGGTACTAGTTTGTCTTCTGGATAACTGAAAATAAATTCATCTGTGTTTGGAACCAACTGCTTTTGGAATGTATAACAGTTAACAAAGAACATGCTTTGTGACCAATTAAATTTGTATCAGAAAGAAGCTATTAGCCTTTTTTTATTTCACAGTAAGCACCAATAAGAACCGGTAAATTTCCATCATCGATTAGACATGTCAGATTATTAAAACTGATCCTATTGGTCACTAAGACAATTAAAGGGAATGGAATGTTGTGCTCGTTTTAGCAGGCATTTGTGGGTAGCAAAAGTTTTGAAGCAACACTAAGAACGCCTACAAAAGAGGCTAAAATATTTGCAGCACAGTATAAATCTGAGATGTTAGGGTGATACAATCACAGATTTAATGGTTAAAGAATAAATTAACAAAACAAAAACAAAAGTGCAGAATACCCCCCTCGCTGAATATGCAAATTTGATGACGTCTACCCAGGCTTCATTTATTATACAAAAACGCCCCTGTGCTAATTATTGACATTTGAAAACTTACAGAATATTTCCAGTCTTTATGAATGATATTATAACTTTTTCCCCATTTAAAAAAATAAGTTCTTCTTGAAAAAGTATAAATAAGTTATGGCAAAAGCCTGGGTAGACGTCATCAAATTTGCATATTGAGATTTCAAACCTCTAATAACTCATAAACGCAGGGTTCAAATTTAGAAATATTAAACCATCATATTATACACCTCAGGAAGAACTGATTCACAAAGTATTGTATTATCTATTATGGACACTTTAACTTCGTGTAGAACAGCACAACAGACGTCATTCTTTTCAAACAAAAGTCAAAAACAATAGATTCAAAGACCACCCATTCTACCGAACGAATAGATCGTGGTACACGAGGAGCTAGCCATCGTTATCTAGACAAAAGGCTGGTAAGCCTTTTTAATGCACAATTTAACCTACCTTGCTCGTTCTGGAAGAACGATTAGTGACACTGGAAGTTGATGTTGCAACATCAGAAGCTCATGTTGTACGTTTTTCTCTTATTTGTTTAACGAGCTCTCGTATTTTTGCTGTGTTAGTTGTGTTACTTTCCGCCATGATGGTTGCAAGCACACAGCGGTCAAACGTCTGCGCATGCGTCAAAAGTCTTGCAACAACAACGTATTCCAAAACAAATTCAAAGCGAGCCGGCGGCCGTCACTGTTCACACACCCGTTTTCAACCTTGAGAACTTTTTTGGTAAATTACGAAAAAGTTTGGTAAACTCACAGTTTGAAGTTTGTTCAATTTCCCGTCGACTGTGAAAATAAAAAGCTTAACTTTCACGTATTTTTCTTAACTTTTGGGGGTAGAAGTTCACTGTAATACGTTTTAAGGTAATTTTGCGCGGGAAATCTGACCGTAATACGCACGCGCAGACGTTTGACCGCTGTGTGGATTGCAAGCACACAGCGGTCAAACGTCTGCGCGTGCGTATTACGGTCAGTCTGGTGGGCGGCCGCGCGAATTTCCCGCGCAAAATTTACCGTAAAACATATTACAACAACCCGGTGTTTAAAAAAAAACTCGGCTTGTGAACTTCTACCCCCAAAAGTTAAGAAAAGTACGTAAAAGTTAAGCTTTATATTTTCACAGTCGACGGGAAATTGAACAAACTTCAAGCTGTGAGTTTACCCACCCGCTTTGAATTTGTTTTGGAATATGTTGTTGTTGCAAGACTTTTGACGCACGCGCAGACGTTTGACCGCTGTGTGGGTTGCAAGCGTGACAAAATCCCCGCTGACCACAGTGTCAGAAGACGCTATTTGAAGTTTGAAGTTTGAAGTTTGAAGTTTGAAGTTTGAAGTTTGAAGTTTGAAGTTTGAAGTTTGAAGTTTGAAGTTTGAAGTGGCCCTTCTCGTCCACCGCTGATTAGGCTACTTGACACCTCTAATAATAGACCACATGTGATCACCATGCTACCACAGCTATATGTAATTGAATACTGCTTGAAGTTGATTCATTCCATTAAACGTCTTAGTATTGAACACACGTCTATAGTTATACTCTGCACGTTATAACCACAAAATGGGATGCTAAAACGTTTGAAGTTGAGAAAATCAATGTCCACATTCTAATACAGTGTTACTCATTGCGAATTCGAGATAAAGAATGATTGAATTTAGGAAAAATGTGGGTTTTCTAACAGCCTGGTGTATTAAACGAGTGGAAAGTGACAACACAACAACATTCAACAAGACATGACTCACCAAGAACTCGACGATACTGCTTTAATACGCCTGTTTTATGCTGACACCTGAACAGTAAATGGCGAAGAATACAATGAAGTTTCTCTGGTTTCATGTAGAAATTTGTTTGAGAGGTTCCTGAATGTTCCTGAATGAAAAACGGGCAATAAAACTTGCAGAGAATCCAGCACTGGCAGGATTTCAGAAGAGTAGATTATCATTCATGTGTATAGCGGCCAGGCCAACGAAGAGAGCCTCAAAAGCTACGCAACACGGCCATCAGAGCAGCAGTTACAACACTGTTCCTTGGGATAAAGAAAATATCCTTCTTCAGACCACAGAATCAGTAATCAGTGTCAACTATGCAGTTGTTGTAGGAAATAGTCGGCAATCCTCAACTCACGTATCCATCTCTACTGCCGCTAATTCGCTAACGCTTTCTCTGTGAATGCTTTTCCATCAGATATTTTCAACGGCTATCACCTCTCCTGTGCTGACCAGAAATTGTAAAAAGAAAGCACTTTGTTTCCTGCAACAGTTTTGACCAGATGACAACCAAGTTCATTTGCCGGCTCTTGCAATTTCTGCCTTTCACTTTTAGGTTACTTCATCCAATAAGAAACCATTTTGCAGATCGTCAATGTCAAGCTGTCACAATTGAACCAATCAGCGACGAAAAATGTTGTAAACAAGTCAAGTACATTAAAATGGGGTTTTCGCTGTCGTCAGTTTGCTTTTAGATCCGTTTACGCGGGATCTTAGGATGATAGCTTAATTTCCTTCGTCTACATTGAAGTTTATATTATAAAACAAATAAAAGATGGTTCTCTTTGTTATAAAACAAAATATTGCACTTTCGAGGTCTTGAAAAGCTGCTAAATGCACTCGCGTTCCGCTTTTGCATCCGCAGTTTTCCAAGACTTCGAGCGTGTATTATGTAAGGTTAGAAACTGCTTGTGAGTGCTTTATCGACAAATACAGGCACGCGCTGACTGTACGATGATTCAAACTGAGTGCACTGTCAGCAGTGGATTTTAATAGGCCTTTTGCATCAATTGATCACGTGACGATTTTCCCATAGCAACGCCTTGTGTGGAGGGCAAGCCATTCTAACTTTCCTTGACAACAGAGAGAGAGTGGGAGACGCGAACGTGAAACCTCAATACTAAAAGTTCTGCCGGTTCCTTTGTTATTCGTTTTCAGCTCAAATTTATCATAACTATTTAGCTTTAAATCTTAAAGTTCAGTGTTAGAGGATTTTAAGAGCCGTAAGACGATCAGAAATAGCTTTCTGAAGCCAAAACCGAACCGGACTCTGCGAATACTCGCAACATGATGGCGGCCTCAACAGAACTGAGCTGACTTCGGGAATGTACTTTTCTTCCACGCTTTAAATCGTTTTTATGTTCTAGAAAAATTATCTGATGACAGGAGATGTATCTATTTAATACTCTACCATAGCCGAGGAGATGCTAGGAGACGCTGGTGTTGTATAAACTGGAACGCGCTACCACTGTTGTGTGCCACAAATATGCAGTGGTGATTCACGCTATAACGATGGACTTTCCTTTCATCGCAAAACTTCCCCGGTAAAGACATGGGATTAAGGTCTCAGTGGATCACCAAAATACGAAGTAACGAGGGGCTTTATTTCAAGATTACAGACTCTAGTGTTGCTGGTGATTTGAAAAAAAAAGAGAACCTGTCACATAGGAAAACCAGCTATACTCAACAACATATAATATCAGGTTGTTATTCGTACATCAGTTTATAATATCTCTGTAGCCTGTAACGCGTTCAGATACATCATTCTCCTGTCATCACATATTTTTTCTAGAACATAAAGACGATTTAAAGCGTGGAAGAAAAGTACATTCCCGAAGTCAGCTTCTTACCGGCGCCAGCTGTTGTCTCATGTTGCGAGTAACTCGCAGAGTCCGGTTCGGTTTTGGCTTCAGAAAGCTATTTCTGATCGTCTTACGGCTCTTAAAATCCTCTAACACTGAACTTTAAGATTTAAAGCTAAATAGTTATGGTAAATTTGAGCTGAAAACGAATAACAAAGGAACCGGCAGAACTTTTAGTATTGAGGTTTCACGTTCGCGTCTCCCACGCTCTCTCTGTTGTCAAGGAATGTTAGAATGGCTTGCCCTCCACACAAGGCGTTGCTATGGGAAAATCGTCACGTGATCAATTGATGCAAAAGGCCTATTGTAATACCATAGAGGTCAACAACAATTTCATAAAGAAGTCAAATATTTCGCATGAATTAAATCATTTTACGGTAAATATCTCCACAAAGAAATGTAATTTCAATAGACAATGAATAAAAACAGGACTTTTAATATCCAACTAAGTAGATAACTTTGCAAAGAATATTTTACTTTGGCGTTCGGTCAGTTTAGCTGGCGCCTTGCGAGTATGATTTGTACATTGTACATTTAGAAACGTTTCTCTTGGAGCCATGTATTCAAATATCAAGTATTTAGCCGGCTTAACTCCTAGATAGTCTACTTTCTTTAATAGTTTCTTTCATTCGAAAAAAAGTAACCTGCAGATTCCAGTGAATTGAAATCTTGAAACCGGCCTCCGTGTGCTCGGCTGTGATGCAAACATTCTCCAAATAAAAAAACATCCACTGAATTGTCGCTTCATTGTCTCCTCTTATTGACAGAGGAAGGTCTCGGAAATAAATTCCATTTCTTCAGTAAGACTACTAGAGTGTTGTAGAAGGTTTTGTTTTCTCGGACACATGTTGACTTGTTGCACTTTCAGCGCTTGCAAATCAGCCATTTCTAACGAACGATTATGCAACTGTTTGCCTCAAAATATAATGTGAGGCGAATAGTATGATTGTACATTTAACTCGAAAACGTTTCTCTTGGAGCCATGTATTCAAATATCAATTATTTAGCCGGCTTAACTCCTACATAGTTTACTTTCTTTAGTAGTTTCTTTCATTCGTAAATAACTAACCTGCAGATTCCATTGGGGCAGTGAAGTGAAATCTTGACTTGAAACCAGCTTCATTCCATGTGCTCGGCTCCGATGCAAACATTTTCCAAATCAAAAATCCTGGGTTTTCGAACAACTCGCTTAATGTTCTACTCTTATTGACAGAGTAAGGTCTCAGAAATAAAATTTCTTCAGTAAGACTGCTAGAGTGTAGTAGAAACTTTTATTCACTCGGACACATGTTGACTTGTTCAGTTGTACTTCCACCACTCGCAAATCAGCCATTTCGAACGAGCGATTATGCAAATGTTCGCCTCAAAATATATATCTTCTGTCACACAGGAAACAGAGTTCAATCCTGCCGTTACCTTTCTAGTCATTGTCTACATTTTCACTGTTAAATAGGCGATTGTAATGAGGTTTTGCAAGCCGTCCAAACACGTAACTAAGCGAATGCTCACTCAGTCACTGTATCAGGTTTCCCTTTCCCTAGGTGAGAGAGGGTGTGGGTCGAGTGCTGTGGTCACCAATAATGCACGCTCATTAGCCAATCACATGCTTGGATTTTGTACAATGCACGAAATTCGAACATTAATTTGTTATATAACAAGGAGAACCATCTTTTATTTGTTAAATAATGCACTTTCCAGGCCTTCAAAAGCTGCTAAATGCACTCGCGTTCCGCTGGTGCATCCGCAGTTTTTCAAGACCTCGACCGTGCGTTATTTTGTTATGTAACAAGGAGAACCATCTTTTATTTGTTAAATACACAGCTACGTCATGCAAGATTTCCGTTGATCAATGAAAATGCCAAGTTTGCTACGTTGTTTCCCATTTGACACTTTATTGGCTTTCTTTAGCTTGGCGTTAACATAGAGGATAATAAATATTATTTCCGAATGAATCCGAGATTTATGGCATTATTATGCCTCTGTTTTGAACAACTCCTGCCTTTTTCAACTCATATCTTTTTAAGTAATGAAGGAAAATTAAACAGAGGAGAGATGCGGTTTGTTAGGAGACCTTATAAAACCTTTTTGAAACGTATTAAATATATGGTACTGCCCCGTCCAAAGTTTGTTTCTGGTTTCCAGATGTTTTACATCCCGTTTCGCTTTCCGATGAAAATCTCAAGGAAAACCGGCCCAATATCCGTAAAGCTACGAAAACCAAAGCGACGGACTCGGGTATTTATATCGGCAAATTAGCAAATTTAACACGACAATGGTTATTCGTTAATCGCTGTAATGAGTCTATTCGTCGCTCAAAATAAGAAAATAATCAACATCTATAAGAAATTAATACAAGCAACAGGGAAAGAGGAAGAGGGAATTTATGTGAAGTAAAATCTACTGCATTGCAGATCAGCTCAGTAAACGATATTTCAATTTTCAGTGTTGTCATCCTTAAGGCACGCAGACCATCACTTACGGCATAGGCCGGTTTTAGGGTCTATAGATAGCGCACCATAAACCATCGAAAACAGGAACTATGACATTCGGCACTCAATTGGAAATCCAATCTTTAGTTATATTATCATTCACCCAGAAATTATTCATCTCGTTACAACAATGTTTTGTCACCTAACTTCTTCATCTGCAAAAGGGTAAAATAACAACAGCGCCTTTCGGCGTTCCAGCCATGAATCAAAGCCAAATTAGATAGGGAATAATTGAACTAAGCATTCGCTAATTAACCTGGCTCTCCTAATACTCACAGGCATCCTTGTCCATGTGTTTAGAAGGCGAACTGTTAGAGGCGGGAGTGCACAAAATGCTCCGAGCGCATTGTCAACGCGATTTGTTTCAGAACAAGTTGAAGGCAGACACACTCGATTGTGACGTTATTAACCGCGCGCGTTACGTCACTTAGGATTCCATAGAACCGTGCACGTGCTTGGAATATTCCTTACAAGAAACCTTGAACAATCACTTGTATTTCGATATACACAGCTACGTAATGCAAGATCTCTGTTGATCAATGAAAATGCCAAGTTTGCCGGGATGTTTCCCATTTGACACTTTATTGGCTTTCTTTAGCTAAGCGTTAACATAGAGGATAATAAACATTAGTATATACAACACGGGAACCTACATAGTTCATGCAATTTGATTGGCTCGCTATCTCGGAATAATGAGCAATAGCCACCTACAAAACTCGGCATTATTTTGAAACAAAATTGCAGGCGTAAATTCACGTTTTGCGATTGTTTCCGAGGCGGAAATTTTAGAAATTCAACAAAATACAATGCCCATAAGCACTAAAAAAGCTACAAACTATGAGTAGTAGAGAAAAGCCGATTGTGGCTCATTTGCAGCAAATGATCCATAATCTGCCTTTCTCGACTACTTTCATGTTAATCCCAGCGCTTGGATTGCAATTTTGGTTTTCGATTTTAGTCTTCGTGTTGATCCCAGCGTTTGGATTGCGATTTTGGTTTTCGATTTTGGTTTTCGATTTTGGTTTTCGATTTTCGATTTTGGTTTTCGATTTTGGTTCTCAGTTTTGGTTCTCGATTTTAGTCTTCATGTTAATCCCAGCGTTTGATTTGCGATTGGTCTTCGATTTTTTGCTCGAGTTTTGTGATTCGATATTCTTGCTCGATTCGAAGACGATCGAGGTCTTTGATTTGATTTACGCACTCTACCTCGAGGTCTTCGATTCGATCTTCTTGCTCGGCTTGTGCTTGATCGAGTTTTTCGATTCGTTCTTGTTGCTCATGCTCGAGGTCTTCGATTCGTTCTTCTTGCTCGACTCGTGCTCGATCGAGTCTCATGATTCCTTCTCGTTGCGAGTCTTGTTCTAGCTCGAGTTCTTTGATTCGATCTTGTTGCTCGATCTGTTTTTGCTTGAGTTCTAGCTGATTTCGTTCGATCCGCTTGAGTCGATCAAGGATGCTAAGCGGTTCCTCGACATACGAATCGTATATGAGGTCACCCATTGTAGTCTTGCCAAACTTGTCGTATGTCAAGTCCTTTCTCTTAGCCTTCGCTATATCGGCCAGGGTCGGATCCAGACTAGATCAAGTGGATTCCGGAATCCACTCAAAATTCAACAAGCTTGGTGTAAATTTATTTTCAAGAATAAAAGTAAACAAATAAATGAACCGAGTCAAATAATCTTGTCATTTTATATCGTATTGAGACAGATTACAATTTTTTTTGTGTGCGAATGGAGGACTAAATTATTTATCGCAGGGTAGGGACCCTAGGGATTGCTCCTGTATTAACCACTGAATTTTGCGAATTCCCGCCAATTTTTCTGTGATCTACTCAAAACTATTTTTTATTGGCTGAGAAAAAAACATTGTTTTAGTATCCACTCAAACTCGCATCTGATTGGCCAATCCCACCCATTCTCCACTCGTTATCCACTTGACATGGTATAAAAGGCGCTACGCCTTACCCTACCCCTCTCCGGCTGTGTTCGCCCAATGAAGTTGCTGTATAATTAAAACTTCATCATGGACGTTCAAGTACCGAGAGGTCAACCAATATTTAGAAAGCAAGACTGCTCTCCCTTCGACATTGGCGTTCTCTTTCCCGTGAGCCGTTATTCCAATGCACAAAAGCTCGAGCTAATTGAGAATCTGTAGAAACCAGATCCCCTGCATGAATTTCCAGAGTCAATACAAAGCGGCAAATCTCGCAAGTTCAGGTTCGTATGGACGCAGAAATTCCCCTGGTTGGCATACTCCAAGTATCTAGATGGGGTATTTTGTTTACCTTGCGTTATGTTTGGTAGGGATTGTGGTCGAAACTCGAATAAACTCGACAAACTAGTGAAGTCCCCGCTTACGTGCTGGACAACAGCGGTGGATCGATTTCAAAGACACTCGAACGGTAAGTGCGAGATGCACAATTTCTCCGTAATCGCTATGGACAATTTCATGAAAGTAATGAGACGACAGGCCGTCCCAGTTGACGAGCAACTTGACAATGTACTACAGCAATTTATTGCTAAGAATCGAGCGATCATGTCGTCTTTGTTTAAGACTATCATTTTTTGCGGGCAAAACAACATTGCCCTGAGAGGCCGACGGGATGACGATCCCAGTAATTCCGAACTTCAGGGGAATTTTCAGGCGCTTCTCGCTTTCAGAGGCGACCAGATTCTCCAAACGCACCTAGAAACAGCGCCTCGAAATGCTTTATACACATCCAAGACTATCCAAAATGAAATGATATTGACTGTAGCCAGATATATCATGAACAAGTTATCAGATCAGATAAAGCGAAGCCGGTTTTCTTCAGTTTTGGCTGATGAAGCAGCCGACGTCTCGAACAAAGAAAACCTTTCTGTTGTGATACGTTTTGTTGATGCCTCGTCCAAAACTATCAGAGAAGAGTTTGTGGGTTTCTATGAATGTGAAGAAGGGACGACGGGGCAAGCTATCAAGAATTTGATAGTTAACTCTGTGAACGAAGATTTGGGGTTGTCGATGAATGATTGCCGGGGTCAATGTTACGACGGGGCTGGTAACATGTCTGGAAGGCTCAATGGGGCGTCTGCTCTTATCACGCGAGAATATGAGAAAGCGATATACGTGCATTGCATGAATCACCGTCTCAACTTGTGTGTTGCTGACACTTGTTCTGCACCACTTGTTAGAAATATGATGACTGTAGTACGAAAGCTGTCAGAATTTTTCGGTAATTCGCCTAAACGGCAGCAATACCTTATCAATAGGGTTAAAACATTAGTTCCCCGCAATAATCATACTGTTCTAGTTGATGTCTGCAAAACACGCTGGATTGCCCGTATTGATGGATTAGATAGAATTGTGGAGCTCTTACTGCCAGTCCACTCAACTCTGGAAGACATTTCTGTAAACAGAGTTGCAGCTGAATACACAGGCCCTGGTAACTGGAATCCCAACAGCAGGAATGATGCTCAGTCTTTGGTAAATGCAATCACATTCTCTTTTATCACCACTCTAGTTGTTGTTAGGCATATCCTAGGCCTGACAAGGCCACTAACTGTAAAACTGCAAAGAAAGGAAATGGATTTGCTTAAGGCAAAGGAGGAGATTGATAGCTTGAAGTCAGTACTATCAGACATGGACATTGACATTGAGGCCAGACACCATGCGTTATATGATGAGGCTGTAAACCTAGCAAGGAGTGTTTCTGTTGAACCGCAAATGCCCAGCATCACCCAGAGGCAGGTCCACAGGGACAATTCCCCAGCCACAACCACAGAAGGTTACTACAGAATAAACCTTACAAGGGTTTTCTTAGATCATGCTGTTGACCAGCTCAACACTAGGTTTCAGGATGACGTACATGTTTGTTATAAAGGTCTTTCCTTGATCCCGTCTGTTCTTTTAGAGGTGAATGCAGTTTGGAAGCAGAACATTGTAGAATTCTGTGAGAATTATAGATCAGACATTCCCAACATTGCAGGGTTGCAAGCAGAGCTGATGTTATGGGAGAGATTGTGGAGGGAGAGAAGAGACAGAAGGGAAGAAATCCCAGATAGAATTTCCAGTACATTGGACTTTGTTGACCAGGATTCTTTTGTTAATGTCTATGCTATACTACAAGTCCTGGCAACAATCCCAATAACGTCTGCATCTTGTGAGAGATCTATATCTACTCTGAGGAACCTTAAGAATTACCTGAGAAATACTATGTGTCAGGACAGATTGAGTGGACTTGCTCTCATTCATGCCCACAGTGATATACATCTAGACCTTGAAAGCATCATTCATCTATATGCCAATCTCCACCCAAGGAGAATGAGGATGGAGAATATTTTCCAAGAATAAATTTAAAGAATTATTATCATTGTACCTGTATGTATGGTATTTTTTTATTCTCTCCTCTTTCTTCCTGTCACCCCCTAATAATTAAAGTATTTCAGCCTTCATGGAAATTTGGCTGATTAATATTATATTGTTCAATTTTCAACAGGTTTGTTTGAGTTCTCTCCCTTGGACAGACATCGGAGTTTGACTTAATGCATGATTTTCAATCTTGGTGAGTGAAATTACATACAATATGTGATTGCTTTATTTTTACTAAGCCTGTTAAAATATTTTAAACAACATTTCATTATTTTGAATTTTTCCAAATATGTTTGTTGAGTTTCCTCCTCTATAAATGACATTGTATTAATACAAGAAAAAGCTGGGCCTGTGATAATTACAATATCTTGGTAAGTGAAATAGTTTTAAAAGTATTATTTTTGTGCTTTAATTTAACTGAAAGTATATTAACTGATCATTAACAAATATATTTTCCAAATAGGTTTGTTGAGTTCCTCCCCTAAATGGTCTGTATATAACAAGAGAGTCAAAGCTGTGCCTGAACTTGTTGCAGCAGCAAATTGCTAGAAATCGGGAGATTCTGAAATCCCTTTTAAAACTAATAAGTTATAATTTTCTGTGGAACAACAACTTAGCTCATACTTTATTCGAATTATTTTACCATAGAAATGATTTTGTTTCTTGGAATTTGATCATTCTGGTGATGTTTTCTAAATGTGGTTGGTGGGCTACAGATGCTCCCAGAATGCAGGAAATAGCATCTCTGGGAAACAGTGGAATCCACTCAGTTCAAAACCTGGATCCGCCCCTGTCGGCATATGCATTGACTATGAGATTGTCTATCACGATTGCAGTAAACTTGTGTTCTATCGAGTCCACTCTCTCAGCCTTTGCCTTTGCTATATCAGCACTAGATACGCATTGACTTTGAAGTCGTCTTATCTTATTCATAAATATTTTATGAGCGCGAGTATTTGACTTGGGATTCATTGACGTTCGATTTTTCATCTTAATATTATATATCGTTTTGTCTTTAAGTGATTTTCGTCTCAGGGGGGACTTAAAGAAGTCTCCTCGTACTGATACGTATCGTTTTATTCTAAAGGCTTATATGTTTGATATTGTTCCATTCTTACTATCATATTTCATTGATGGAAACCAAAAAAATAACAAATCGACTAAACAAATAAGTAGAGATATTATGAATACTAGAAAGATATTTAAATAGAGAACCTATACATATGGTATTAGCGCAATGGAGGAAAATAATATAAGAAAATATGACGATTTGAAAGCAATAAGATCTATAGAAGAAAATAAGATAGGTGAACTAAATAAAAAGCTTCTCCTAAATAAGATCCAACTATTTGAGACAACTATTTCGTACGACGAAAGCCACGAGCCTCGATGAAAACGTACAGAAGATTCGTAAGGATATTTTAGTGTTAGCAAAGGAGTTAGGACATGCAAAGTAAGATTACGGGCGAATATAAGCATCTATTAGAAAATCATGAGGAAACATTCGATCTAGATGGTAAACCTAGGATGACTACGAATAAGGACGACAAGCTATCAAAATATAAATCAGATATACGAGCACCATCAATAAAAGATTCTAAAATAGAAACGAAGGACTCTAAAATATTAATGGATAAGATAGATGACTTAAAAGTCAATGCATATGCCGATATAGCGAAGACTAAGAGAAAGGACTCGATAGATCACAAGTTTGATGAGATTATGATAGACAATCTCATAGTCGATGCATATACCGATATAGCGAAGGCTAAGAGAAAGGACTCGATAGATCACAAGTTTGATGAGATTATGATAGACAATCTCATAGTCGATGCATATACCGATATAGCGAAGGCTAAGAGAAAGGACTCGATAGATCACAAGTTCGATGAGATTATGATAGATTACTTCATAGTCAATGCATATGCTGATATAGCGAAGGCTAAGAATGGAAAGCAACTAGAGCAAATCGTACGACTTAAGCTAGAGCAAGTCGAACAGATAGAACGAATCAAACGACTCAAGCAAGGACGAGTCAGACAATTACGACTAATCAAACAGCTCGAATAAGAAATTAAAGTATAGACTATGATATATATAGAAAGACACTTAAGCATATATTATTTATAAATAGTATATGGAAGAAAATAATATCATAGATCGAGAAGTAGACGTATCAGTTTTAAAACCTCCTATGAATAAGATTACCATTAGTGGAAAATCGTATAATTTTCATCCGATTTATGATCTATATGCTGGGAGTATAGATGGTGAAGTAATACACATCATTAAACAAAACCCGACTAAAGGAATCGAAAATAAGTCAGGATATTTATTATACGTAGTTAGAAAGTATAAGAGTAATCAGAAAACATATTATGTTCACAGATTCATATGGGAATGCTTTAATGGTATCATTCCAGATGGTAAAGTCGTCAACCATATTAATGATGATAAGCTTGATAATAGACTTGATAATTTACAACTAATAGCACAACAACAGAAAAAATATGTGGGAGAAAGAGATTATTCATTCATTAAAGATAATCATAAGAATAAAAAGAGCGTTAGAACTACTAATTGTGATACGAATAAAGTAAGATATTTTAATAGTATGTATGCTATTCAACAACACCTTGGAATCAATGCTGGTATAGTTAAGATGGTTTGCGAAGGATTGAATAGGTGTAAAAGTGGTATATCGAAGAAAGATAAGTGTAGATATAAGTTCGAATACGTAAAAAAAGATGAACTGCCAGAAAATCATAAGAAATCGTCTTATGAACGAAAGATAAAAAAGATAAATTATCAGAATCTGAACTAAAGAATATACAAAAGTTGAGATCTAAAAAATGGCAACAAAAAGAATATGTTTGTCTTAATTGTAATGTGATAATTAAACTTGGTAGTAAGTATATTCATATGAAAAAATATTGTAAAAACATTTAGGTAAATAGATACCAACCTACTCCTGCTGTTGCTATTGTTAATATAGCTAAATTAGTTTCATGAGAGGATGATGTGGGTGTAATTTGTTTAATAGATGTACTTACATGTAGGTTTTACTACTGGTTTATTCATGTATTGATGTGGTAGTTTAACTTTACCTATATTGTGTTTTATTACTACAGGCTCTACCTTTTTATTTAGTGAATGGTTAGCTCCAAATGTCATATCACTTGTAGCTTTCAATAACTTATTATTGTATCCTATTACGCTTTGTGTATTTATGATGAGATTAGATGGCATTAGCCAAATTCCTGGAGCAATTAGTCTTAATCTAGTCTTAATTTCGCTTCTTGAACAGCTAGTTGGTATCGTTGTATACTCTTTGCTATATCACCTTCGATTACGGCGCTTTCGAAAAGTGTTAACATTTCCTGCCTCGTCTCGACAGCATTTCCACTAATAATACTTGATCGAGTATTCACTTGAGCACCTAACACGCAGTAAACGAAGGCCTCAGCTGATCTATTCAATCTACCCATTCCAGCTTTAGTCAATCCATTATCTTTACTTGGAATAAACCAAGAATATTGCTTTCCTCCATGACCGTCATTACGGATAAATGAAATGAGATTTCCTTGATCAGTCTTTCCACCCTCATCAGAGAATAGTTCTCCATCTGGACTAGGATATAAGTTAGCATCTATGTCGTATCCACGAATCGTGTGAACATTTTCATAACCCACACCAGAATAATATAGGAATATATCACCTAGGCCATGATTACGCCCTCCTTTCCACCTGAAGTCAGGATTGGTAGGAATACTACATTCATTACACAGACGATGGAAAGCAACCTTACTATACCGATTGTTTGTTTGATTGAAAATATGGTCATCTGGTAATGGTGTTCCCAACTCATACAAGATTCTTCGTATAGTATAGTAAACATGAAACTTGATAAATCCTTGAACAACTGGAGGATAGTATTCTTGTAGGCTTATTCCACAACCAGAAGTAGCACACCACACAGCAAAGTTTAATTGTTGAGGCCAATATCCATAGTCAGGTTCACCCAACCAATGTCTTGACTGTTTAGCAGATTTGAAAGTCACTGTACAATCTTTGAAAATGTTTCGGAACTTTACGGTGAAGTATCGAGTTGGGGAAACGTAGATCTTCATTTCTTTCAATAATGGAGCAATATCCGAAGCTATTTGTGTAAATAGGATTCCAGGAACTGGATACTTGTGGGTAGTAGGTAGTAACGAATCTGGAAACTTTTGTATAGATCCCAAAGCGAGTTTCATAGCCTGCTTATCGGCATTTGTTATAGAATTAGGATCGTTAATGAATTTCTTATCGCCCCACACAGCATGATCCATATCTGGTCCTTTGAAGAAGACATTATAATAAATAGTGCCATATTCTTCAGTGGATTCCTTATAGAATTTACTTAGATCAGCTTGTGGGTAATGTCGTTTAAAATTATCCCATACTAAGTTCAGTTTTTCTGAAGTCATCTTATGATTTGTAATATGAGACAATGTTTTATATGTATTTTTCATATCTAAGTTTATGAATGAAACCTCCATAAGGTGTTACGTCATAGGAATATGTTATTTCTCTAGTTGTTTTAATAGCTTCTGCTTTACTTCCTCCCGTATCTTCTGTGTGTTGGTTCTTTTTCTTGACTCTTCCACTTTCAGAGTGTCGGTTCTTTTTTTTAATTCCTCATTTCGAGTATTTTGTCGGATCTCATATTTCAAGTCTTCGTACTTATTAAATTCGACCATTATCAATTCGAATTCTGTATCACTGATCTTGTTATCGTTTAACGCTTTTGATACTAGGTCACGTATTGTGTTTAGTTTTGCTTTTCCTAACATTACGGTTTTTCATGCTTTTTAAATAGACACCTTCTCAGTTAGAGCTTTAGTAGCCGTTGCAGAAGAAGCTGAAAGCAAACCACACAAACCACCAACTACTCCTACTGGGAGTCCAATGACAGCACCAAACCCTGACAAAGAAGTTGCTACTGCAGAACTGGTTAAGATAGCTGAAAGTAAACCAGCACCTACGGAAAGATTGTGGGTTATTCCTCGTATTCTAACATATTTCTTCCGCACCTTTTCATAGTGTTTAATTTCGGCTCCTAATTCTGATAAGACCGTATTTACCTTATGGAGTCTAAAGTTTTCTCCAGTTTTCATGACTTGTAGTGGTATATCTGGATAAATCGAATCGTAGTCAACCATATGGTTAATAGTAATATCTTTCGTTTAAACGATTTCTAACACGAAGCTCATTGGATATATTCCAGAATTTATCATATTATGATTACTATCTGTTACCCATAAACGAATGCTATTAATATAATCGGTCCCTCTAGTATTAATATGATTATTGGAGTTATTAGACACCTTTTCTCCTTTTTTATTCAATTCTATAGATGTTAAGATTTGTGAATATTTAGTTTCTTTTATAACTTGTGTCGAATCGATGATATCACAATGAATATGTATAATATTAGTGTTCTCGTTAATCTGAATCTCAGTTTGAAACCCACTTTTAATACTATCTTTTGTAGTAAGTAATCTAGCCAAGTTCTCACTTAGTATGATATCTTCATTAGAAGTAAGATAGACTATACCATTTAGGGTTTCTATATTGGTCATATCGTTGTACCTAGGAATCTTACTCATTATGGTTGTAATTTTTACTAAGTCGTAATCTCCACTAGGAATGTGGTATAGATCGTCGTTGTCCATGTCGAAAATTATACCATCTTCTGGAAGGTTGATGGCTGGATATATATAGAAGCGGGTTCTACTTGATGCTTTAATGTATTTATCAATATTAAGGAATTTAGCCATACTATCATTCAATACGAAGTCGTCGTTAGTATAGATACGCCATTCATTACTTAGATAATGATGACCTATAATAGGATTACTCAATGGATTCGAATTTCCATTAACTTCATGGAAGATATCAGATATAGTCTGATAAGTATGGTCTCCCTTCGGAAATCTAAATATTACGACACCATTCGTGTGAGAGATCGTACCTTCACTTGGAAGGTTGTGGGCTTTCCATATACGAATCTCATTTCGAGATCCCCTTTTTAAGGTTCTATTAATAGTAAGTAATTTAGCTAAGCTTTTGCTTATGGAAAGATCTATATTAGGAATGAGGTAGGTTATACCATCTAAGTGTTCTATAGAGAATAATGAATTAGCCTGCTTCATGAAGATTTTAAGGCTTTCTAAGGTATAATCTCCACTAGGAAAATGGTATAGTTCGACACCCTGCATATCGTAAATTATACCAGTACTCATAAGATTATTGATTTTCGTAATCTGAATGGCGTGAAGTTGCTCTTTCCATAATGTTTTATCAGTGTGAAGTAATGTAGATAAGCTCTCGTTTAGTGTGATGTCTTTTTTAATGAGTATATAAGTCTTACCCCCCTGCGTAAATGTTCCTATATCTTTTTTTTCTTTATTCTTACCATATGCGAAATTTATTAGAAAATTATTAAAACTTTCTAAGGTATAGTTTCCTTTTGGAAAACGATATAGTTCGATACCTCGCACATCGTAAATTATACCATCACTCATAAGATTAATAGCCTTCATAATCCGAATCTTATGTAAGAGATCCCTTTTTTAAACTCTCATTAATAGTAAGTAATTTAGCTAATCTATCATTAATAATAATATCTCTATTAGGGATGAAATAGGTTATACCTTCTATAGTCTTAAGATTCAATGGTATCCTTCTTTCTACTTCATCTTTATTTATTTTATCTATAATGTTTTTAAAACTTTCTATGCTATAATCTCCCCTAGAAAAACGATATAGTTCTACACCTACGATATCGGAAATCGTACCATCATTAATAAGATTATATGAATGATCATAAAAATTACAACTAATCAGTGAAATGTGCTTTCTTACTTTGATAGGATTCTTCGAGTATATGTTCTCATCACATTTTGTTTTTTCAATATATATTACTACCATTATAAATATTATCTATATTTTACTCTCTAAATAATATTTAACACTAACCTCATTGGATATGTTCCAGAATTTATCATGTTATTATTACTATCTGTTACCCATAAACGAATGCTATTGATATGGTCAACCTCTCTAATACTGATATTAGGTGAATTGTTGGGGGTATAGGATATCTTTTCTCCTTTTTTATTTAGTTCTAATGATGTTAAGATTTGTGAATATTCAGTTTCTTTTATAACTTGTGTTGGATTGATGAGATCGCAATGGATGTATATAACATCGAGGCTCTTCATGATCTGAATCTCATTTCGAGACCCTATTTTTAGACTTCTATTAATAGTAAGTAATTTAGCTAAGCTCTCATTTAGTATGATGTCAACTGTAGGAATAAGGTAGGCTTTACCTTTCGAAATTTCTATACTGATTGGCTTATCACCAAGGGAAACAGCTTTACTTACAGCGATTTTAAAACTTTCTATAGTATAGTCTCCTTTAGTAAGGCGAAGTAATACGTTACCTTGCGCATT
Organism: Actinernus sp. WN-2022; assembly: GCA_030867875.1. Lineage (NCBI taxonomy): Eukaryota > Metazoa > Cnidaria > Anthozoa > Actiniaria > Actinernidae > Actinernus > Actinernus sp. WN-2022. The sequence continues at coordinate 125,888,344 of JAOWCC010000577.1, forward strand.
AGAAACTGTGCCTTCACTCAAAAGATTATACAAATGATTATAAAAATTACAGCTAATCAGTGAAATATGCTTTCTAACTTCAACTGGATACTTCAAGTATATGTTCTCATCACATTTTGTCTTTTCAATGTATAGTACTACCATTATACATATATAGTCTATCTTTTCTTTTTATACCCTTCTACGAAATAAACAACCACGGCTACGATAAGAAGCCATGCGTTTTTAGCTAGGAAGCTAACTACTTCTCCAGCTGTTCTAAAAATAAAGGACGCAATTGCTCCAATCATTCCAGGTAATATTTCGCCTAATTTCTTTCAAATAGTTTTCAACCCATTTCCAATACCTTTTGCAACACTAGTTAATCCATTTTTTAGACTGCTAATAATTACTCCAATAACGACCCCAACAGCTGTTAGAATAGAAACGACAGTAAAGCCATATTTTTGAATATAGCTTTTATACGATCTCTTACAGACATGCGTCCTTCTATTACTTCGTTCACGTGTTCCAACTGTTCAATCTCATCTTCTTTTTCTATGATCTGTTCTCGAAGTGAGTTATTTAACCTTTCTCTAACTTCTACGCTTTCGGCTTGAGAAATATTGTCTATGTCTTGTTCTAATTTTATAACTTTTTGTTTGGATTTTAATATTTTTTCATTGATATCATCTATAATTTTTGCAGCAGGTTGGCCAAGATTTTTAATAATCGTTTTAGGTAATTTTTCATTTAATTCACCTTCTACATTAAATAAGGGATAATATTTACCACCCAGTCTCTTATATTTTACTATGACTCTATCGTATTCATCAATAGTAGCAAGGAATGGAGCTTTTTGTCTATTAATGCTAGGATACTTATCTTGAATTCTTTCCCAAGCAAGATTCACTTTATTTTCCTTATGAAGAAGAGGCGTATTATCATCACCATCCCAAAACGATGTTTCTTCAGTGGTGTGTGTATAAGGTTTTTTTATGGGTTGATGTCATTTGAGCCATTTCATAAGCATCATAATCATCATCGTCATTGACCAACGTTATCATGATCAAAAGGATTTTTAGTATCTGGAATCTCTTCTGTTGGATCGACATCCATCCTATAATTTATAATATAGGATATCTTTTATATAAATTTAGTAGCTATATATGTTACAGCTATGATACCACCTCCCACATATGCCATTTCATATTGTTTTTGATTATTACTTGGTTTATAATAGTCAGATAATTGTGGTTCATTCAAATCGATATCTGGATGTGTTTTGGCATATAATCTAAACGCGTTATCAGTGTCTTTGTCGTTATCATCTGCGCGAATCTTATTTTGATATTTTTCTGATAACCAATCTTGATATTCTCGTCTTCTTTTCTGCCATTCACCCATATCGTGTTGATATTTTTCTAGAGCCTTATCATGTCTGATTCGTTCTTCATCTGAATTGTTGCCTGATAGATACTTTGCTAGATAAGATCCTCCTACAAATGTCGTTGCATTTAAAATAGCTCCACCAATCATTATAGCTATAGTTGCCATTTATATTGTATAATACATCTACTAGTTTAAAGTGATTTTGGTAGTATTTTTTTATCTTCAAGATACTCCTTCAAATATATACTTCCAGATAGTTCTAGGACCCACTTACCATAATTTGTGATACTTGATGAGGGGTCATTTAGGAACGATTCTTTCATCATCTTCTTGCTAAGATAACCAACACCAGCTGAAAGTCCAACTATAACGGCAGCATCTGTAGCTGTTTTAACAAGTTTGTTTTCTGTCATAATATTGACATATATTATTATAGGTTTAAACCTATTTATTACATGCCTATTTTCGTAGGAACATTGGTTTGTGGTTTACTTATGATTTCGTTTTCTCGTACGTTATGTTCTTTCTTACTACCATATCTAAAATACAAGTCTGTAACTGTTAGGCCTATACCAATTATTGTTAATACTGTTGTAAATGATAACTCAGGTATGTAAGACTTAGGATCTGGTTCTTGTTCGACTTCAGTATTTTGTTTGACATCTAGAGCTTTCTTTGCTTTCTTATGGTATTCTGCTAACTTCTTTCCAGCTTCGACCTTCTTAGGGTCTTTCTGTTTAGGAGCTGGTTTATTATTTTCTAGCTCCTTAGTAATTTGTTCAATATATTCATCATCTAACATATTACCAGACATATTATAATTAGTATATTTCAATGTTTAAACCAATTTTGTTGGAAGTGCTCAAGAGGTGCTCAACAGGTGCTCAAGAGGTGCTCAAGATATGCTCAAGAGATGCTCAACAGTTTATAGAGTCTGCTCAAGAGATTTATCAACAGTTTGTTGAATATGATAATCGAAATTGGTCTCAGAAGGAATCTTAACATGTTTAGCTATTTGAAGTAAACCACTTGCTAGAGCTACCATTCTACCCCCTTTTAAAACGATATATCCAGCAGCATTTGATAGATCTTGTTTAACAAGTTCATTAGTTTGTAGATCTTTGCAAAGTTCTTCTTTATTGTCTATAGGAATCACATAGGAAACTAGTTCTACAGTAGTTTGTATAGCCGTATTCACTAAACCATTAGTAACCTTATTTCCCATAATAATCTGATATCGATTATAATATTTTTCGACATCCTTTGGTAGTAATTTCTTAACATCACCTAAACTCATGTTTACACCTGTGCACCCATTAATAGTTCCCAATACTGCTAGAATCGATAATGATTCTCTCTTATCTTCGATGTCTACGTTATCATGATTAACTTTTTTTGACTTTACTTTGATAGGTTTGTCTTCCTCTACACTTTAGAATCCGTTATTTGTTCATCATTTAGATACTCTTCAACAATCGACGTCATATAAATTATAATTATCAACTATTATTTATATCGTTTTAGATAATCATATGTGGGTGTATATTTTCAAGGGGGGGGGGGGGGGGTGTTTCACCTCCGCCTTGAAGGGGGGCCTGAAACGGATCCCCTTCAAGGGCCCTGAAACGGGGCCCCTTAGTTTATTTACATTCTATGAAAATACTTTTTATGAATTCTTAGTGTTTCCCTTGTACAAAATTTCCTATTGCAATACCTACATTTTATTCTAATATCTTTTAGATAATCATTTAGCTCTTTTATTATTAGATCATAATCGTTCGATACTATACATTTGAATCCATTCTCTTCATACCGTTCTAACAAATCCTTCTGTGCATTAGACAAGACATCATTACCAATAGGGGTTTTAAATTCGATACATAAACCATTATAACTTTTATGGCAATTAGTTATAATAATATCTGGTTGTCCCTTCATATATCCTTTTTTATAAGAATTGATTCGTTTAGTTGAACTATCTTGTAATTCACCCAATCCAGCTGTTATTAGAGCATTAGGGTAAAAGCGTCTAATATATTTAACGACTCTCGTATGCAGATCGTATTCATCTTCTATCTTAAATGTTAAAGTATTAGGATTGTCAAACATTCTATAATATCCTACTTTCTAATAGATGGTAGCACTTTAGAGAATACCAAATCTTGGAATATTTTTGCTGAATCTAATTTAGATCCAAAAATAAGAGAATATAATCCAGGTTCTCTTACGAAAATCGTTTGTGGATGCACATTTTTCAAAGGAGGTACGAAACGCCCACCTTGTAGTTTCCTATATTCTACCTTATATTTCTCATCTACATGACGTGTTATTGCTTTCATAGTGTCTTCATAACCTAGTGCTCTAGCAATATCTTTCCCTTTGAAATAGACGTTCTGCTTATCATCTACGCAAGTATTAATGGATAGATTTAGTTCAGAGTTTTCGGATTTATTGATTACTATAGACATCTTATATTATAATTATTAACTATTGTTTAAGTCAGTTGCACTTGGTATCTCGAGATAACACTGGAATGGATATCGCAAACAAAAACATATTCTAGAATATTTTTCAGATTTTAATAGCTTTACGAATTTCTTACGATCTTCATTATCTATATCGCCGCCACACTCTTCAAATAACGTCTTAGTTGATGATTGACATGAACTATGGAATGCTACGACACAAGCTACGTTTTCACGAAATGGTTTAGCTATCGAGGTTAATTGTTGAGTCAAAACCAAAACAGATATTCCTTCGTGTCTACCTGAAAATCCTAGATTGATAAACTTATTAGAACGCTGTTTTAGAACTTTACTAAATGCACAATCATCTAATATAATTAACGTCTTAGTACCTGTAAACAATTGTTGACAACACGATAATAAATCATTTATCTCATCTACATTACTTGCATCAGGTGATAAGACGATGAATCTAGGATCATTTTTCGCAAAACCATGATTCGTTTTATTATTTGCATATGTTGGGCAAAATAGTACTATATATTTGAATATCTAACGAAAGGGCCCTCTAAGTAAATCTATCAAATATTTTGTCTTTCCACATTCTGTTGGTGCTGTAATTATACAGTGAAAAGGTGTCTTATCATTTAATTTTTCCATATACGTATATTAATACTCATTCTCTTAATACATGATCGATTGGAGTTCAGAATTCATAAGAGTGAACAAAGCATCAGCTACTACGAACATGTAACAGGTAGCTGCAGTTCCAGTCTTTCTTCTAATCTCTAGTCTTACACCATCTCGTGTATTATTCAACATCAATCCTCCTCCATGAACATCATTATCTGCAAAAGTCCTCAAATCGATCCACAATGCGAACTTATCACTAGCATAAAAGTCATTTTGTTTTACACCTTCTAATCCTGCGAAGCGTTTCCTTATAGAATCCCATAGATCAGAAGGCAGCATACCTTTCGAGTACAGACGATTTGGCATCCCATCGATATCAATAATTACAGTTTTAATCTTAGGGTTAACAAACTTTTCAGAATCTCGTGCACCTGCAGCATAGGTTTCGGTAAACAAGAACAATAACCCAGTCATAGACCTCCGTGGTAAATTAATATGTTCGTTAATCACATTATCGTTAGTCCCAATGTTGAATGTTTTATATAGAATTATATTCTCATAGAAGAAGCCTCTACCTGCTCGATATGTTGATGCCGCTTCACTCGCTAGGTATTCACTCGAAATACATGAATATTCCATTTCTATATTCGTAAGTTTATAGCTAGGAGCTATTGCGGTATCTGAATATACTAACACATCTGAGACTGGAGCTAGCGTAATCTCAAAGATTAGTGGGTGGGGTAGTGCCTTTGGATAAAATATTCCATGATTGTTCAAAATGGTACTATGTATTGCTGCTAGAGCAGTGTCCTTAGCAACATCGGTGGGCTTATCACCAGCATCTGCCCGCATCTTTCTCATGGCTTCAGAAGATATGCCCTGTTTTATTCGATTTTCACGTTCTTCTGTTGACAAATATAAATCGTGATAGGTAAGGAAAAGATCATGGCGTTGCGTATCCTGAAGCGTTTCTCCGCCAAATATGACTTTTTGCCTATATACTAGGTTTCTACCTACATTATTAACAAGTCTCTTGTTTACATGTCCTGTGCTGGTTATATCGAATAGTATAGCTATGCTGCCAGGAATAATAACAACGTTCTCCGATAATTGCGGAATATTGACATACAGAGTTTCTCCTGGACTTGCAGAAGACGGGTTCATGGTTATTCGATTTAGACTACTTTCTGTCTTTAATCCATATGGATGTTTATAAACGCGACTGACGTCTAGCTTTTCTGAAATCGTTTGTTGTGACATACTACTATAAGGAATAAACTATTCTTTTATTTATATATGTTTAGTAAGATCTATTTATTCGACCAATGGTTATTGGAAAGGATATTCAGCTATTTATAAACTTGCACAGGCTGCTAACGTAAGTGAAGACCTTGCAAAGAAGTGGCTTGAGAAACAATCGATTTGGCAGATATACTTACCAGCCCCTACAAGTAGTATAGTAGGGCAAGTATGGAGCACGGGTACTTGACTATGCATGAGCTATGCCCATATATGGTCATAACAAATTAATTATTCATGAGCCTATGCCCATATATGGACATACCGGAAGTGAAACAACGAAACGGTTTCGCAAAACCGGAAACGAAACAACGAAACGGGCGAAAAACCGGGACTACGTCAGAATCTTATCCTGGGCTGAAAAAACGGAACTACGTCAGATGATATAGAGGCCTATAAATATAGAAGCGCCAAGACTTGTTTCACCAATTCGTCTGAGAAAGGGAAAAAATGGCTACCTCCATGGACGCTCCCCTATCCAGCGAAATGGTGGAGGTGTATCGGATCGACGAGTGTGGTCTGAAGAGAGTGGTGGCCCGCCTGAGCAATTTTGGGGTGTTGGAGGGTTGTATAGAGCCTCTGAGGTATTTGAGGAGAATATCACCCCGCGATGAAGAGTTCGAGGAGAAAGAGAAAGAGAAAGACAGCCTAGCCGACATGGCAAACAGGCAAGAATGCGAATTCAGCGCCACCTCCTTGAACGCACAAGAGGCCTACGAGGATTACATGGTGCGTATGTCACATTCTTCAGAATGTGGGGAATGTACCTACAAGGATAAGCAAGGATACACGTACAGCAACTGGATGGAACGTCTTCCCAGTGGTTTGCTCAGGTCTCTCAACAAGATGATGTATACCTATAAGGTGCAGTCCAGACAGCTTGAATTGTTGAAATACACCCCTCGGTATGGCCATGAAACACAACATTTCTCAAGCCCCGAGTGGGATCTATATATAGCACACGTTCAGTTCGCTAAGAAATGCGAGATTATGAGGGGTCTAGAGCTGACGAAGAAAGAAGAATACTCGCGGAGACTTAGAAATGAAGAGATCCTCCACTACTTGGAGACCCATCTGGAGATTCATCCCGATGGAGCGGTATGCTGTTGGGATCGTTCTATCGACCCCATCACCAAGATCCAACAATCGCTGGAGGGTGTGGATGACAAAGAAGCGGCATGGTTGGGGAGGCATTTGACCTATCCTTTGAGGGAAGTGGTGTTTCATGTACAGCCGACGTTTAAACGACTCTTGGACTGTATCAAATGGCTGGGTGGAGAAAAAGAAGAAGCCGACTACTCCGATTTGTTTTTTGAGTGTTATACACATCTTGCGGATTTCCAGAAGAAGTACAGTATCAAAGACGACGAGGTCATTCTATGCCACCGCACTTGGATGAGGGAAGAGGAAGCGATAAAGAAGGTCTACAGACGCCAAGTCCAGACCAGTAGAAGCACAGAGGAGCTACAGTTACGCAATCAAAGGTATGACCAATGGGTCGAGCGGGCTCGAGCTGTGAATAAGGCGAGTCAACAAGAATACGATCAAAGAGGCGTCGAAGTAAAACGTGCGCGTCGGAATTCCGTATCGACCATGAAGAAGAAGAAGAATGATGGAGAAGAAGAAGAAAAAGAACCCCAGAAGTCGCCGCAACAGTCGCAGCAACCCATGGACACATGCTATAGACGGAGGCAGCGTGTGTATGCAGAATGGAGCAAGAACCATTGGTTTCTAGGCTACGTTCAGTTGGTGGTCGGCAAGACGGTGATGGTGAAGTTTGACGATGGAGACACTAAAAGCTACACCTGTTCAAAAAATGAATTTCATCATCCCAAGGTTGAAGACATCTCCCAGTTGACGATGGCGAAGCCCTACGTGTACGACGGCAATAACTACCTGGGCGACAAGGTTGTGGCGCGTTGGGAAGATCGTCACTACTATCCTGGAAAGATAGAAGAGTACGACAACGAGTCTGTGACGGTCGAGTTTGACGATGGGTTTGAGGAAAGGTACAATCACCCTGTCCCTAAAGAGTGGTTTCTTAATTCTATAGGCGGCACCTCTCTCTTCTCGTCTTTTGAGGAGCTGGCGAATCAGGAGGAGGAGAAGGCGGCGGCGGAGGCGAACCAATTCCCACTGAAAAAAAAGATAAAGCTCGCTCCGGCGTTAGACACCCTTCAGTAGCGCTATGATCTTTTGACACCGGAACTACGTCAGAATCTTACCTCTGGCATGGGTGTAAAAACCGGAACTACGTCAGATGTTATAGTCGCTTATAAATAGAGTAGTGCACCAAGTCTTGTTTCATCATCATTAGCCATGGACACGGACGTGGACGATACATGGTTCGAAGAGAACAGGAGTCACCCTGGTTATATACCTTTGTTGGAGTATATCAGATCCGGGGGTGATGTAAAGACCCTAGTTGGCAGTACCTTTCGCTACATTGTAAAATGTATGAATGACACATTACTTCCTGAGGAGGGGGTTGAATTGATAGTGGCCATGACTGATTTTCAATTGGATTATGGCATTATGAGCGAAGTTAGCAGCCCCGTGGTTTTGGCAGCATTGTGTATAAAATGGGATGTGCTTAAAGACAGTGATGATGACGATGATGATGATGAGGATGATGATTGATTGATTGAATGAGATGTTGTAAATAAATAAATAAAAGGCCACCCCAGTCGTCCGCTACCTCTCAGTAGCGTCATGTCCTTTCACCACTGCAGTTCGCCGTCGAGAGGTCGGACCTCCTCGGAAAGACTGACTCGTGTGTTTACCCCGAAAGGGGGTATAGAAAGAAGAAGAAATGTGCAAGAATTTTGCCGTTTACGCGGCGAACTGTCTAGTATCGCCCTGAAACTTTTACTGGACAATGCCGAGAGGCATTCTATTAGTATGCAAGGCGACGTTGTAAATAAAGCCTTATTAAAGTGGATGCATCACGCCTGTGAGGCAGAACGGATCTTGTTGGCCCGAGAGAAAGACTGGCAAGAGTTTGAGCAAGACGTTAAAGCACAAGGTATAGAAGTGGTCGATGGAGAGGCGAACTAGAAAGCTCCTTGGTCTAGCGGTAGGCTTGATCCTGTTTTTGATCCATCAGTTTTTTAACCGGAAGTTAGAGGGAGGAGGAGGAGGAACTACGGCGGAAGCACGTCAGATGCTGGATACGGTTTTGGATTTGACATATTTAGAACCCTCCTATTCTTGCAATCATTCGACCTCGACTGCGGAGCTGTGAACATCCTCCAGAGATAAAGATAAAGAAAGAAAGAGAGAGAGAGATGGCAAGTCACGAGGAAGGAATGAAGTTGCGGCCTATTATGACCTTAAAACGGGTGAATGCCCCCGAACGTGCTGTGTTTGAGTACGACCACCTCATGCATCTTCTGGTGGGCAAAGCCAAACCCATGGTCTTATTGTTGCGCAAGATGACCAGGGAATTGGGCGAGATCATAGAATACTTGGAGGCGGTGTCCAAACCCGATGTGTCGGCCAAGGACCTAGACAGGCTGAGTCTGACCCAAAGAAAACTGCCCAATTGGGTGGAGCGAGAGTTTCTGGAACCCGGTTTTTCTCTCCATGGAAGTATGATGGATGAATACCAGATGAAAGTGTACGTGGGCGATGTGGACAGAATAGCCCGTGAGATGTTGAAGGTGGGCATGGGGAAGTTGTTGGACGCTCATCTTAGCCACGGGGTGTTCTCCGACGATGTGGAACCCGACACCGTAAGGCCTAGGACGGTGACTAAGAAGGTGCGTAGACAGTTGGCCACCTCCACTCGGAAGTACGCCAAAGCAAAAAAATGTATTCCAGAGACTCCAGAAAAAAAGAACGAGGTTGCCAAGCAGGAAAAGAAGAAGAAGAAGATGAAGAAGGAGACGAAGTATGTGGATCTAGTGCCCTACCCAACAACAACAACAACAATAACAGACAGCGGCTACTACCCTCTTCCTCCTCCTTCTACCCCCGTTCCTGCCGGTGTTGCCCCTCTCGTGTCCACCCCCGAGAACATACCACCGCCCCCTCTAGCGCCTATAAAGAAGAAGAAGAAGAATAAGCCGAGAAAAAAGCTGCATCTCAACATCCCCCCACGTAGTCTTATGGAGGAAATCATGTCTGAAGTACCTCCCACGCCTATTGTCCAGGACAAGCCTTGGGACTTTGAAGTTCCGTCACTACTACCAGAGCAAGTGTTGATCGATCAGCCCGAGCCTGGTTTTAGCAATTATATTACGGCCGGCATCAAGCAAAGGGAAGCGGACTTACTACAACGCCTGATGAATGGCGAGACTCTTACTGCTGTAAATTTTTAAGAAAGCAAAACGTAAAAAACATGTATGCTAAAGTGTCAGAAATAAAAAAAGACAGTAGACGATTCAGATGTCCTGGTATTTATTTATTTTTTAAATGAAACACTCAACCAAGGGTTAATAATACTACTGGGAACACGTCCTCTTCCTTTCGTTTTCGTTTTCTTTTTCTTTTTAATCTGTATCGTTGACGAGGGCGATGTCTGCGGTGGGTCGGGTCCTAGATACTTGGTCTTTTTGGGGCGTGTCATGATGTTGTAGTGCGTTTTCGTTTTAGGAACATGAGGTGTGGAAGGGGGCAGTGTAGGCGCTTCCACCGTCTTCTTCTTCTTTTTAGGTGGACCAGGGGTTCCTACGGGGGGCGACGGCAGAGGTGGAAGCGACGAATCTTGTTATTGTTGTTGTTGTGGGATGCCGGCGGTCGCGGTATTATTTTTCTGCCAGTCGCGTGAGTCGGTCATAAGTTTACGATAACGTTTGAGCATGTTTTCAAACATGTTGATCTTGATTTCAGGATTGATCTTGCTGTTTAAAATACGGTGGATGTTGTCGTTGGTGTCCACCAGATTGCTGGTGTAAGGCGTTTGTCGTTCTTCTTGTAGAATAGCAGCTACTTTGGCCATACGGCTGGCATTCGCTCCACCGCCTGTTTGGTCCACAGGAGTCTCGACAGACTGTACATCCCCCATATTTTTTTCAGGAACTACGTAGGCACGCTCATTGTACTTCATCTCTCGAGTACTGAAGAGAAACTCGAATCCCACGCCGTATTTATCTCTTTTTTCTTGGGTGAAGAGGGAAAGGTCTCTTTTTTTATTTCTGTCTGGATTTATCGATTTTAGCCTTGATGGTTTTGAAAATGGGTTTTAAAATCATAGGAAGAATGGAAGAGGCCAGCATGCCTACAACAGCCCCCACACCCCCGCCACGTTGTCGGAGGGCACGTTGACGACGCTGGGCCGATTGATTGGGATTCCCCAAGATTCGTAAGGCCTTGGTAATGTGAGGTTTGTTCTTGATGTCATCGAGGATGCTGCGATGGACCGCAGGGGTGTTGCCTCCAAGAAAGTTGTGCACCACTTCACCACAGGCTGTAATTTGTTCGGGCGAGGCATGCAGGGCTAGCTTATGACACTGATGCTTGTTTCCACGGGCCATGGCCTCTAGAAAGACCCGGTGCTTGTACAAACGTGTGGACCTATGCGTTTTTACCCGAGGCATTTTTTTCAAGGTCTCTTTTTCGTCTTCTTCTTTCTTTCCAACTTGTTTAGATAGACAGGTCTTCCCGCGACGGTGATGAATGGCGGTGGGCTGCGTAGACTACCTCCCACATGGTGGGGGAACACGTCTTTTAAACCATCGTAGCGTGGAGGCCCATGTTTCGAAAATAAAGAGCTGCCTTTTTGTTTGACGACGGCTTTTCCTTCTTCTTCTTCTTCTTCCTCCTCTCGCCATGCTGTTGGGATATGTGTTTTTTAGTGACCCTGCAGGTCTTTTTATAGTCTAGCCTATAAAATATCCCCTAGAATAGGGATGCCTCGAAACGGCGACTTGTTTCCAAAAATAAGTCCACCTCCTTTTCGACTTCTTCTTTTTCTTCCTCTTTTCTTTCGACCCCCTACAGTACGGCGTCGTTTAAGAAGACTTTGTTTCTTTCTCGGACGACGGCCACCGGATTGACGACGGACCATGATGGCGGGCGTGAATGTTGTGGACTAGAGGCGGGTGTGTGCGGGTTTTTATAATTTTTTGAAGAGACGGTATAGGGCTTTATACTTGGCAATTTTTTTACGGCCTTTCTTAACCGTGGCAGGGTTCCGTAATCGCATTGAAAGTGCGTGTAGATTGCCGGCTAAGCTGAAACTACGGCCCCGCTGCCGTCGACGACTTCTTTTTCTTCTTCTGCTGTTGGAACGTTGGCGAGGCCGAGCCATGTTGTTTCTGAAGATGAGGGTATGAACTACCCCTGCAGCCTTTATAGTTTTTTCATCAGTTCGCGAACGAATTTAAGAGCATCTTTTGCATGCTTGGATTTGGCTAGAATAGGTCAGAGGGCAGACCCGGCACTGTCGGCAGCATAGCTGATCGCTTTATTCTTGATGAAGTCTTTAACCCCTCTTCCACGACGTCGACGTTTCCTTCTTCTTCTTTTTCCACCCACCACACTTTTACGTCGACCGCCTCGTGTGTTAGCCATAGCGACACTGGGGAGGCTAGGCGGGAATGACGGTCTATTTATATCCTAGTTGTCTTTCTAAATCTGCTTGTCTCTTCGCACTCTTTTTGACAGCATTTCCAAACCGTTTCAGTTTATTTTTCTTGTCCCTTATCTTACGTATAACGTCATCCACCCAAGTGTGACCGCGCCCCCTACGGGCATTGCTGCCTGTGACGGTGGCGGAGCCCTCGCTACTGGTGCTCCTCCTCCTGGCTCTTCTTCTGCGGCGGCGGGCAGAAGACCTGTTGCTAGGTCCAGGCATGGACAAGCTTTCCGATTGACGTTCCACGACCGGCTGCTGTCCTTTCCGCACCGTCGTCGTGGTGCGTGTGCTGGTGATGGTTTGATGATCTCCTTGCCCCAAGTCTCGACGTACGGACCCGCTCGACATGCGATGGGTGTTCTCTCCTTGAACGTGAGTGTAATCGTTATCGTTGCGGGCGGGATGTTGGTTCTCTACAATCGCCTCATTAATACGGTCTTCAATACGATGCAGTCGCGCTTGAAGACGCTGTCGTACAGAATCTTCCAGTCTTGGGTTGGTGTTGTGAATCATTCTATTGAGGTCATCCGATTGTTCTATCAGGGCATTTAAGGACAGGGTGTTTGTAGCATCGCCCGAGTTATCCAAAGGCACCTGCTGATCGAGAAAACGGTCACGAGCCGACGCACCTGTGAGTCTGTGTCGGCGGACGGTGCTGGAAAGGTCTGTTGTTGTTGTTGTTGTCTTGGAGGAGGCGGAGGTCGCGGGGAAGTCGCCGGCAAGGAAGCGTACGTGTCATTGATCAGATCTGCCAAGGGCTGTGTCGGCGACCGAGCCGGCTGTGGCGTGCTGGTGGCTGTGGCGGCGGGTAGTCTCGCATTCGCGACGAGCCGTTCATATTCCCTTTGGAGTTGGGCCGTCTGTGGATCGGTATCTTGTGTGATTGGGGACAAGGTGTCTTCATAATTGGAGATGGTGATGGGAGAAGGGGTAGCGGCGGCGGCGGTGGTGGTAATAGAGGGCGAGGTGGGGTTGGAGCGGATGATGGTTCGTAGAGTGTCCTGAACGTCGCCCACCAGTTGGTTGGCGACAGACACCTGTCCGCTGAGCATAGCCTCTTGCGAGGTCAACAGCCGCTCCACCGAATCGTTCAGCAGAGTCGGCACAATCTCTCCAGCATCCCATCCTGAAGGAGCGCTCATTTATTTTTTCCCTTAGGCAGCCAAATAACCTGGTAGTCGGGGTCGGAAGGTAATATGTTCCCGCGAAGCCGGTAGGCATCGTCTGTATGTTGTGTAAAGTCAAACAACATGTACTTATACTCTGCACTCTGGGACCCCCCTTTCGTAGCGTCGTGAAAAGCTTCTTGCACGCGAGCTTGTTCTCGGGGAAACGCTTGTCGGATCAGATTGGTCAACTGCAGCCGGTCACGAGGGTTATTGAACATGATGACATACTGTGTGTTGAGACTCATGGTCCGCGAATGTTTTCCTCGGGGAAACATGTTTTGCGTTAATAAAATAGTGGTAATGTTCCGATGATGAGTCCCACCTGTAAACAATTTTTCTATCATACCGCTGCTTCCGCTTTCTTGCATGAGATCGTCTAGGATGAGTAACGTGCCCTCTCTGCGACCGGCATCACCTCCCGTGTAATCGTAAATGTTTTCAGGAAGCCCCTCGACCATCGTCACACCTTGTTTTTTCAACCCCTCAAAACCAGGCTGCCATTCGCCATAACAGTAGACGACATGAGGTATGTATTTTTGAAACGCATCTTTACGCTGACGTATCAGCTCTAGCGTGAGCGTCGTCTTACCGCTCATTGTCGGTCCCACGATCGTGATGTTCGAGGGGACGTGGAAGCGGGGATCAAAGCGGGGTGACTTTAGAGGTTCTCCCATAACGACTGACACAGGATGGAAGTGTTCACAGGCTTTTATTCGTTTTTTTCGACCACCCTAAGACTAAGTTATTTAACAAACACGACGTGCACAAGCACGGCTCTGACAAACTTGACTTAACAATTGTCTCCGTCGTTTTATTTTACGGATGCGTTCTTTAATCATGCGACGGCATACATAAGAACATACTTTAAAGTCATTGTCTTTATACCCTCTTCCGGGGTAGGAATCGATAATGTCTTGCATCGGTCTTTTCTTCTGCATGCGTCGGTGCAGGTAGAAAAGACAATGGTGTCCACACACGGCCGAGGTGTTGGCTTGAAGTCTGCGGTCGTTGTAGAGAATGTCTCCATTGCTGAGGGTCTTCATGCATTGTACAAAACCGCTACCGTAATGTCCGGGTAATTCCCCACAACTGTCGAAGAACTCCACCGGGTGGTGAGAATTCTTAAAAAACATGGCGATCCAATGCACCCCCGGACCTTCAGACGTGTCTGTGTTGCTAATCAGACCGGCAGGGTAGTGGCGTATTTGTTTCGGCATCGTGTCTATGGAGAAAACACCTAGAAATTGGCGTTGGAACAGGCGAGGCTGTGCTCGGGCGATAGTGTTCAGGTCGCTGTCCGACAATCCCTTAAACAGATCGGCCCCCAATAGCTTGTTAACGGGGGTCGTGGTGGTGGTCATGTTGTGTGTGTGTAGGAGAAGCTCAGTAGTTGTGGCGGAGCGTCACTTGTTTTCTACCGTCAATGTCCACCACGTTTTTATACTCGGGAAGTAAGATCACTTTTATATTCTCGGCCAGAGGGGTTTTGAATTTTATGAGGCAGTCGATGATCCCGTTATTATTGCCGTACACGTACTTGTTGTACCCGCCACCATCACGGCTGAAGTCGACCTGGATGATGCAGAATCCCCTCTTGATGTCTTCGATCCTGATACCATTACTCGGACCGTACCACAGATTGCCCGTGGCGCGGTACATCATGGCCAGAATTTCGGACAGAGCAGGGTCTTTGAAGGTGATGCGGGGCAGGGGTTCTTCGCGGTTGTCTCTCATAAACTGTACGGATTGGATGTCGTGATGTTTGAAATTGCAATAGTTTTTTTTGTAGGCCCCGCTGTAGGCATCTTGAGCAACAAGCACCATAGTCACTTTCTGTGGAGACCCTCCTAGAAACACATTGTTGAGCCTCAATTCATTCAACCCCACCATGCCGACACGGACCACGGGTTTGATGGTGGTCAGGGGGAAATGAATGGTCTCATGGTTCTGATACTGTCTGGCTTCGATTCTTGTGTGTAGTATTTCGCTCAGTTCGACTTCGCGGATCCAAATTTCAGCATTGGACCGTACGATTTTCGCCCCCTGTTCGGTCCCCGTAGTCTCGCCATTCATCAGACAAAAGGCGTCGCTATTAAATCGTACGTGGATGCTGATGCCCACTCCGGGAGGCAGGAGACGGTTGGATCCCAGAATGTCCAGACAGGGTTGAAATTCCACATGCACGTTGGGTCCGTTGTCAGTAAACTTGGCAAGTTTGGCCAGAGTGGGACTGACAGAAGGATCGGTCATAGGATCCGTTGCATCCATGGCGGATGGGGTATCGCCATACCACCCCTCCAAGGACAGACCGCTCTTCTTCTGGGCTTTGGTGAAGTTCAACAGGTTTCTCAAATAGGCTTTGAACGCATAGCAGTCTGTTATTTCCTCGACGCTGGTCCCATTCAACTGAAAGTCGATGGAGGCAAGTTATTGACCAAAGCTACTTTTTTAGCCGCCATAGGTTGCCCCGCAGAGTCCACCACTTTAAAGTCCATATGCATTTCCAGTAGAGTCAGATCGCGGAAATCGTTGGAGGGGTCGATGACGAAGGACAGAGGAGTCCAGGAGTCGTTGTGAGGGGTGTAGGGTCTGAGCCGAGAATTCTTGTACGCCGTTTCCACAGGTTCTTCATTGAACAGCTCGGTGACTTGTGGAAGACTGACGTATTCGGTCTTTTGCTTCTCCACCACGAGAGGTGTGGTAGACACTTCGACATCGCTGTCGCCATCGTCATCGGCGCGTTTGCGTTTAGGCATGGTGGTCTCGAGTGTTTTTTTCCGACGCACCGTGGGTTGGGGTGGGTATGATGGGACTCCTCTAGAGGGTGGGGTGTATTTATAGGGTCTCTACTCTAATCCGAGTCGCTATCGAAAATGTCCTGTTGCTTGTGTATCTTCTTCTTCTTTTTTACCGCAAGGGTTCTTTTTTTTTTTTTCCTTACCCAAACGTAAAGTACGCACCGTTCTATTTTTTTTCTTTTTTTTAAGGATCTTCTTCTTTTTGGTTACATTTGTTTTCTTCTTCTTAAAAGACGGTCGGGTATAGGCGTCCACACTGTGGAGGGCTTTTCTCTTCAATTCTTCAGCCGCCGTCATGGTGCCATCGCGTACGGCTTCCTCTACATCTTTACCCTCCAACATAGATTTTCCTACCCCGGCGGCTTTTTCCAGCAAGGTTCCCGCCACCATAGGAATAACTTTTTTGGCATTCTGGGCCATACGACGGACCAACACAGATCCGACTCAAGCATGTTAAGGCCTGGTTCATTTAACGGAAAATAGATTTACGTTAATTAATGTTTTCTGACATAAATAACAGTTTAAACAAAATCTAATTACACCATAATACTAATATGCACTTCCTTAAATTTGTTAAGAGGATGGTTGTCGTATCACGTGACCGATGACGTCATAATTATATATGATCGTTTAAGTGAAATGCGGCTGCGACGATAACATATGAATATAAAGTAACCCTTCTAAAACATTACTCCTCCGGAAGTGTTTCAGACCACACTTAGAAAACATGACTATCACGTAAAGATAAGGAGATATTGAGGGTACAAAAAGTCACGTGACCTGTTTTGCATATTTTCGCCTTAATTACTCATTAATGAAACATTGCAGTCATCTTTTCTAAGTTGATTTAGGTAAAGGGGTTCAACCTTAACTAAACACATCCACTCATCATCCTAGCTGTTTCAAACTCGGAGCCGCGTTTTTGATTTACTGATTTCGTGTTCTAAGTCACGTGACATACCACGTGACACGTTTTACTACACACAAACCACTTAAGGTAGTCAAGAATGGCGATACCTATTATCGTGAGAAACTTGGCGTACTTACCATACTCGGCTGTGCTGAAATAAGGAAAACAGTTTTTACCCGAAATTTGACCCCTGAACAAGGCCTTAACATGCTTGAGGAAGCCGGAGCCGAACCGTCTTCCGGGAACCCCGCCTCTATAGATGGGAAAATTAGGTAGTGGTTTCATCGCTTTTTTCTCCCCTTCACGTCAGACCGCGTTTTCTTCGTTTTCTCAAGTGCAGCTTGATGTTGACCACGCCGTCCTTCTTGAACTGAATGTACCTGCCCTTACCGTCTATTATATAGATGCTGAAGCCATTGAAGCTGTTCAGAGCCAATGGCACATAGCGAGGATGGATGAATTCGACGGCTCTTTGCTGTTCGTACGACTGTACGGCAGGAATGACATCCAGGATGGGAGCCAATACATTGCCTATAGGCGAACTCTGGACTTGAGGGCAATAGATGAAGAGATCGTCGTACACAGACGTAAATGTAGCGTAGAAATGAAGCGTGTAGGGCTGTGAACCGGTGATGGCCTGTTGGGTGCTCTTGCCATAGCCTACAGGACCGACCTGTATCATTCTGGTTTTGGCAATGGGAGGATTGTTGTATTGCTCCGATTCAAAAGGTTTGTTGGGCAAGACCCAAGCCGTCATCTTGGGACGTTTTCCCTCCGCAGGCAAGTCCACTTCAAACCATCGGTTGTCGCTCCAGGACCAATGGGGTTTCATCAGACCCAACCCGTGACGCAATTCGTCGGACAGGTACAGACAATACAGTCCCGCCTGATGGATGAGACACTGGTGGTGGGTGTTGTGGCCGACCCGAACGTACCCCATGAGATTATTCGACGAGAGTTGGCTTCCGACGAAATGATAATCTCTATGTTGTGGGGCGGAGGGATCGTCGGCCACCCCTAAAGCGGCCCTCATCTGTTTGGACTGGGCATAGGTGCTTTGTTGAACGAACCCGCGGCGGGCGCCTGCATACCAGGGTGCTGTGGCGCACATCTCCTCCTACCAACCAAAACTTCATTCGCGCGTACCAGTTCTTAGGGGGGTCCATCATTGAATTTTGGTCTGGATCCGCCCGAAAGACGTATTTGGTGACATCCGTATTCGGAAATTGGGCTTTAAACGAGGTCCATTCCGCCTGCACGGCGGCGGCTTTGGTGGTATACATTAAAGGCGATTTGTCTTCCACCCCTTCTGAAAACCCGACCAGTTTTAATAGGCTGTGGATATCGATCTTAATGCCCTCCACATAGTCCGAAGCGATGCTGTAGGTGCACTTGCACTGATTGCCGGACGAGGGATAGGCATTCTGCATACGAAAGTGGATCGCCACTTGGGAGTTAATCCAGTCCCCAATTTCCTCCATCATGTAACTGCCCGGAGTCATGTGGGCGACCACCCAATGTATGTCGACATCGAAGCGTTTGTACGTGAGACGGTTGTTGCTCGTAGTAACATTGTAGTGGATGACAGTGTCGATCTGTGTTTGAATGTCGATCAACAGTTCTTCAGGATCGTGGTAGACTTCTTTGGTCAAGGTCAGACGGTGGTCGGTCACGTTTCTCTTGAGCTCCCATTCCGGGGTGCCCCATCCTGACGTGGGACTGCTCATGGCATTCCAGGCATACCCGATACCCATAGCCACGTCGGTCTCCGTCGGCGCCCATTCTAGAATTCCAAAGGCTCTCAACAGTTGTTCTGCCTCAATTTTAAAAAGGATCGGAGGGAGACTGACGACTTGAGCGGCTACTTCCATGCTGCCTGCTTTCACATCGTATTCAATGGGAAAGTCGCTGGTGAATCGGGCCGGGACATTGTCTGGATGAGCCCTTAGACTGTCTGTGTTAGAAATCACAATCACGCGACCTGGCGACCCCATGCTTCCACGCCGTTGCAAATCCAAGGATAGCACCGTAGGTCCTGCCGTAAATTTTAACAAGTCTCCTTTATGATCTTTCAAAGATATACGTATCTTGTTGAAGCCTCCGGTCGTCAAGCGGTGGTAGACGGGATGAAGGGGTTCTTTATAGATAATCCCGCGTCGGTCTAAGGTGAGAAGAGAGGTCGGGGGCGCAGGATGTTCTGTGGGCTCTTGCTCCCCGGTCACATAGGCCAGTAGAGGCTGTAAGGTGCCGTGGATCAGGGATGGTTTGACGATATCCGCAAAGACGCTGATCACATGGGTTCGTGGCAACGGGGCGAGGTCTACGTTCTTGTTTTTAGAAGACACGTTGACTTTAGTGCCTAGCATACGACTCTGAAAGCGGCGTCTATTTTCCGCGGTCGGCCCATCCGACACGTTCGTGGAACACACCGTCAGGGCTAGAGGTTGCCCCTCGTGGAGATCGAAGGGAAGGGAATAGGGTTTGGCAACGAATGTCAGCGGCGGTATTTTGCCTTCGATCTTGTGAGACCTCAAATGCAATACGGGAGGGGCCAAGCCTAACACAGTGGCCAGTGGTAGCGAGAAGAGAAGGGCTTCGTTGTCGGCCGGAACGCCGTACTTGGGCATGCCCTTCCCACTACCTCCATAGTATAATTCGACGTTGTGTGTGTCGTCCCAGTAGGTAAGGAATAGTTGGCGCAAAGGATGGCGTAAATGATTAATGGTCTTCAGGGGTCCTTTTTGAATGTAGTCCGCCAATTCCGGGAGGGTGGCGAAACGCTCCAAGGGGATGAGCTCGAGGGTCTTGATGACGGCGTGGGGGGTTTCACGCACACGGGTCTCGTAAGCCATAAAATAGGGGATATCCTTTTGAATGAGCGGATGCGTCTTGGGAGGATGAAAGGCGGGCGTCATGATGGACGATAGGCGCACCAGCCATAATTCAGGTTCCTTTAACAGGATCGGATCATCCACGTCTACAATATAGTCCCCCGGTTGATTGTCAGGATGTAGAGCGTTGCTCGCATCGCTCGGCAGCCACACCGTCACGTGGTCTCTCGTCTTTAACGAAAAGGACATATTTTTTCTTCTTCTCCTCACGGTAGGGTGGATTATTGCATGTCCTCACGCCTCACCCAACTGTTAAAGGAAGCAGGCCAGCCAAACCATTTTATAAGCAATAGTTGTTTAGCGCCTGGTCTTCCTTTCCGGGCTAGAATTTTTTCCACTCCAAACGTTTGGTCGGCTCTGCTGGTGATGCGTTGTAGTTCCTGTTCGTAAAATCGTCCTTTTATAGTTTCCCCCTTCATGTCTTGAATACGAAACGACGGCGGACGTCCAGGAATGCGCGAGACCACCTCAAAGATTTATTCCGTCCAATTCGGCAGGTAGCCTTTTTTGAACTGTCGAAAAGCTTTGCTGATGCGGACCGCATGACCCGGGTAGAATTTTTGCTGCCTTCTAGAAGGCCGCTCCAAGGCCTTGTCATAAAGACGATGCCACACCTTCTGGTCGTTGGTGAGGTTCACCTCGGCAGGGGTCATGCCTATGCTGCGGTGCCATCGATGGTTGTAGTTGTCTACCAATTTTGGGAGTACCTTGATGTAGTTGTGATTGCCGGCATTGTAGAAATAGCGCCACATTAAGTTCTTAAACGTTCTATTGAAACGTTCCGCCACGGCCGCTTTGTGTGGGGAGTCGCTGGTGAAGAAGTGTACATCCATTTTCTTTAAGTAGTTTTGAACGGTCGTGTTGAGAAATTCCATACCCTTGTCCGTCTGTAACTTTGTGGGGATACGGCCTTGAGCAAAAATCGTTTCCAAACCGCGTTTCACTTCGGCGCCTGTCTTGTTCTTCAGAGGTTCCACCCAGGCATACTTCGACAACACATCGATGCATACCAACAAATACTTGTAGCCTTTGTTCTCGGAAGACAAAGGCTGTAGATCCGCCAGATCCGCCTGCCATTGATGGTCCATCCCTTGAACCAGGGTCTTGCCCGAGGGGAAACGCCGACGTCTGGGTTTGTGCATGGTGTAGGTAGGTTGTGTTCTTAACCACGTCCGTACTTGGTTCTTGGAAATCCCATAGGAACGTGCAGAACGTGTTAAGGCATCCACGCCCCCATAGGCTCCTGGGTCGCGTGGATCATAATACAGATCTTCTAGAACTTCAGACACGGTACGCACTTTTTCCTCTTCCTCCTTTTTCTTCTTCTTCGTCCTCTTTTTGAGATCTGTCTTTTTTTTCTCGGGCGGGTCCTTCTTCTTCTTCTTCATCTTCTTTGTCTGTGGATTGGGGTCTGTAAGGGCCGTCGTTGTCTTCCTCTTCCGAAGCTCCATCGGTCTCTTCACGGCTTCCTACAGTCACACTTCCACCACAACAGGCTACCAGGCACCGTAGTCTCTGACAGACGTCGCTTAGTGCAGGATTAGGGAGTGCCACCATCGTTTTTATGCTGTGGAATATCCCGATGACCGTGCGGTAGCGTTCGATGGTCGTGTAATAACACCCGTTTGTCGTACACCAGCTTAAATACCTTTTCTTCCGAGACGGTGTGTAGGGTACGTTTGCGTGTGTCGCGACGTATCTTCAAAGGATGAGTGATAATTTTCTTCTGACATACCCCCGTCACCAATTCCAGCATACTTTCAAAGTTGACCAGTTTGGAGGAGGACACATTCAGACGAATGCCTTTACATTTTACCACCACCTCACGGCTGAGAGACGTCTTGTAAGAGTAGGACTTGGAACCGGTCGAAACAAATTCCACAATGTGATCGTCCGGCTCTAGTTCCGAGGTGAGATCTCCAAGTCCGTTCCCCAGCGGAGGGTCTACATCTCCAGGTCTCGAGACGAAAATGGCCGAGTCTGTATCGACGTACAGCAGACGTTCAGGCCCTAGAAAGTCCATCAGATCGTACAGCTTCAAACGGGCCATGGCCGTGACAAAGGAGGTGGTGACACAGTTCATGTCCGAACTCTCGCTCATAAATTCCTCTCTGGATCTGTGTTGCACTTGCACAAGGAATTCATTCAACAACACCACGTTGGATACTTCGATAGAATCGTCGAACATCAAGGCAAAAAAACGGGCAGGGTCTGTCACGTACTCTGTGGAAACCATATCTTGGTTTTGTCCGAATTTCCCCCACAAACTGTTTAGCAACAGTTTGAAAAGAAAACGCAGTCCGGGGTTCTTTAGAATAGAGATCGCCTCCAACTGTATCCCTTCCTTGTCCAAGTACTCCTGCAGGTACCGACATTTCTGTTCTTCCGTCTCGCACCCGGGAGGCCATCCCGAGGCTTCTTGCTTCTTCTTCAAATTACGGCGGATGTAATCGGAAAACAGAACGCGGCTTGTTTCGGGATAATGGTACACTTCGTAAGTTTCTAAAATACGATAGCCTTTCTCCACCGCCTTTCTCAACTCGGGGGTGGTCCACACACCCTTCAGAGATCTCTCTTCACAGGTGTGGCGGCATTGCGAAAAATTCGATCCTCCCTTCTTGGCGCATTCGGCACACAGCACAAACATCAATTTTCCATGAATCTTGGTCGGCAGTACCGGCAAGTTCAAATACCGTGGGGCCAGCACGCGGACCTTGTTCAATCCATAGTAGGCCGTGGTGATGTCTGGATCAAAATTCTCCGTGATGACGGTAGGGTGGCCGATAGGATGGGGAAAATTATCAGCCTGCTTGACCAGCATCACGTAGGGGTAGAGAGAGGTGAAGTCGAAGTAGTGGATCTTTTCACCCGGTTGGACGCTATAGAGAAGACAGAAAGCCTCCACACGGCCGCCCAACAGAGCGTTTCTGATTTTCAACGGCTCAAAGCGCTCCACCCAAGTAGGGTAGAGGTAGTCTTCTTTGGCCTTCAGTTCCAGTTTAGCCTTCACTTCATGCTCCCATACTTCCGTCACGGCATACCCGGCATTTCTCAACGCCTGTGTGCGCGCCACCGTCTTGGTATGTAAATCATTCATGGTGCAATGACATAGCGGGTTGTACACCTCTGCCTTGAAACAAGAGGGACACCCATGGAAAAAACAGCCATGGATCTGGACCACTTCTTTCGTTCTTGTGCAGTACCCATCCACTTTAGCCCCGAGAATCTTTTTTTCCCCGTCCCAGGAAGAGGCTTTCCGATAGTATTTGCCCGATTCTTTCTCCATCAAATGGAGGACTTTGAGTGCCATATAGGATTGAACATCTTGGGCTCGATACCCCATGGGAGGTATTCTACCAATAGAATTTTCTGGAAGAAAATGCTTCAGGTAGGTGCGTAGACAGGTGGAGGCGATGGTGCAACAGTCTGTAAAGGGGTCCACTTGAAATTCCTTGACAAAGGTGCGTCGAAAGGATAAACAGCCCATCATCAAGACCACCACATCTTGGATGCAGTAATCGCGCATGTCTTTCTTGAAATCAAACACGTAGCCTTCCGCACGCTTCTGGGCATGCCAGGCGGTCAATACCTCAGCCTTCTTAACCGGTAGGATGTCGATGCCGTAATACTTTAAATCCGGCAAGGGATCTACATAATTCTGATAGCTTTGTCCGCTGTACGGTTGAAAAAAACTGGGAAATGCGTCTTGGCTTGGGTCAGGTCGAAGGTCTTTCCAAAAGCGTCTAGGGGAATGGGTAAGAAACACACACTGTCCTTAAAGCAAATATTCAAATCCTTTAATTGTAAATAGATTGTTTTGGCCCCTTGGTAGATGACGTTGGGACGTTGACCATTCTCGATTAAATATTGTAAAATAGGATACGAGTCATAGCCTTTAAAATTATGCGCCATCATGATATACCCACTATGTTCAGGAACCAGCGCGTAGGTGCAGAATTCTTTCACGCTATGGCCGATGCGTTGACGTATTCCGCATTGAGGACATGCTTTCGACACGGGCTCCTTCTCACACTGTTCGCACACCTTGATCCAGACGAATAGATTGACGGTGTGATGGTCCTCAAACGGCATGGTTTCAAAGTCAAAGAACAGATATCGAAAACATTCTTTAGTGTCTTGCTCTTCCACACCCTCCTTGTTTTTCTTCTTCTTTTCCACATAAGGCTGCAAGTAGCACAGATGGCCGTACTCGACAAGACGGTCGCAGTCCGTGCATATGTATTCCCCACAACGATGTTCGTGTAATTTCCTCCATATACTTGTCTTACGGTATTTTTTAGAAATTCTCATGTCCAATGTTTTTTTGCATCGAAGACAGCGTTGATACCGTCGACAGGTACTGTAACATTCCTCTTGCTTCGTCGAAACATTGATTTTCAGATGGTTTTGGAAACAAGCTTCTGTGGGGAAAGATCTGTGACAAGAGTCACACACAATCCAAACGGGTTTTTCCTTCTCCTCATCATTCCCTAAACATTCTTTATTCTTGCAGTAATGGCATATTTTCAGACAGCTGTTATGGTTTTTGGCATCGGAATAACCTTTATTACACCGTCGGCAGAAATAAGAGGTGCATAGAAAGCCCTTCATAGACCGTATAACATCATAATGTTCCGAGTGAAGGTACAGGTATACATCTTCCACAACATCGACCTCCTGGTCTACATCATCTCCTAAGTCACCTACAAAGGTGATGGCATTCACCTCACGGTCAAACACTTTAATACGCAGACGGTATTGTGCGAATACCTTCTGAAACTTCATTAATTCCGGAATGCCGCAGGGTCCTGGCACAACGCCTGCTTTGGCAAACAGCCGTAAGGCCTTCTTCTTCTCACTTTTAGGACCGCCCGTGGGACTCATCATCGGAACATTACCACTATTTTATTAACGCAAAACATGTTTCCCCGAGGAAAACATTCGCGGACCATGAGTCTCAACACACAGTATGTCATCATGTTCAATAACCCTCGTGACCGGCTGCAGTTGACCAATCTGATCCGACAAGCGTTTCCCCGAGAACAAGCTCGCGTGCAAGAAGCTTTTCACGACGCTACGAAAGGGGGGTCCAGAGTGCAGAGTATAAGTACATGTTGTTTGACTTTACACAACATACAGACGATGCCTACCGGCTTCGCGGGAACATATTACCTTCCGACCCCGACTACCAGGTTATTTGGCTGCCTAAGGGAAAACATAAATGAGCGCTCCTTCAGGATGGGATGCTGGAGAGATTGTGCCGACTCTGCTGAACGATTCGGTGGAGCGGCTGTTGACCTCGCAAGAGGCTATGCTCAGCGGACAGGTGTCTGTCGCCAACCAACTGGTGGGCGACGTTCAGGACACTCTACGAACCATCATCCGCTCCAACCCCACCTCGCCCTCTATTACCACCACCGCCGCCGCCGCTACCCCTTCTCCCATCACCATCTCCAATTATGAAGACACCTTGTCCCCAATCACACAAGATACCGATCCACAGACGGCCCAACTCCAAAGGGAATATGAACGGCTCGTCGCGAATGCGAGACTACCCGCCGCCACAGCCACCAGCACGCCACAGCCGGCTCGGTCGCCGACACAGCCCTTGGCAGATCTGATCAATGACACGTACGCTTCCTTGCCGGCGACTTCCCCGCGACCTCCGCCTCCTCCAAGACAACAACAACAACAACAGACCTTTCCAGCACCGTCCGCCGACACAGACTCACAGGTGCGTCGGCTCGTGACCGGTTTTCTCGATCAGCAGGTGCCTTTGGATAACTCGGGCGATGCTACAAACACCCTGTCCTTAAATGCCCTGATAGAACAATCGGATGACCTCAATAGAATGATTCACAACACCAACCCAAGACTGGAAGATTCTGTACGACAGCGTCTTCAAGCGCGACTGCATCGTATTGAAGACCGTATTAATGAGGCGATTGTAGAGAACCAACATCCCGCCCGCAACGATAACGATTACACTCACGTTCAAGGAGAGAACACCCATCGCATGTCGAGCGGGTCCGTACGTCGAGACTTGGGGCAAGGAGATCATCAAACCATCACCAGCACACGCACCACGACGACGGTGCGGAAAGGACAGCAGCCGGTCGTGGAACGTCAATCGGAAAGCTTGTCCATGCCTGGACCTAGCAACAGGTCTTCTGCCCGCCGCCGCAGAAGAAGAGCCAGGAGGAGGAGCACCAGTAGCGAGGGCTCCGCCACCGTCACAGGCAGCAATGCCCGTAGGGGGCGCGGTCACACTTGGGTGGATGACGTTATACGTAAGATAAGGGACAAGAAAAATAAACTGAAACGGTTTGGAAATGCTGTCAAAAAGAGTGCGAAGAGACAAGCGGATTTAGAAAGACAACTAGGATATAAATAGACCGTCATTCCCGCCTAGCCTCCCCAGTGTCGCTATGGCTAACACACGAGGCGGTCGACGTAAAAGTGTGGTGGGTGGAAAAAGAAGAAGAAGGAAACGTCGACGTCGTGGAAGAGGGGTTAAAGACTTCATCAAGAATAAAGCGATCAGCTATGCTGCCGACAGTGCCGGGTCTGCCCTCAGACCTATTCTAGCCAAATCCAAGCATGCAAAAGATGCTCTTAAATTCGTTCGCGAACTGATGAAAAAACTATAAAGGCTGCAGGGGTAGTTCATACCCTCATCTTCAGAAACAACATGGCTCGGCCTTGCCAACGTTCCAACAGCAGAAGAAGAAAAAGAAGTCGTCGACGGCAGCGGGGCCGTAGTTTCAGCTTAGCCGGCAATCTACACGCACTTTCAATGCGATTACGGAACCCTGCCACGGTTAAGAAAGGCCGTAAAAAAATTGCCAAGTATAAAGCCCTATACCGTCTCTTCAAAAAATTATAAAAACCCGCACACACCCGCCTCTAGTCCACAACATTCACGCCCGCCATCATGGTCCGTCGTCAATCCGGTGGCCGTCGTCCGAGAAAGAAAAAAAGTATTCTTAAACGACGCCGTACTGTAGGGGGTCGAAAGAAAAGAGGAAGAAAAAGAAGAAGTCGAAAAGGAGGTGGACTTATTTTTGGAAACAAGTCGCCGTTTCGAGGCATCCCTATTCTAGGGGATATTTTATAGGCTAGACTATAAAAAGACCTGCAGGGTCACTAAAAAACACATATCCCAACAGCATGGCGAGAGGAGGAAGAGGAAGAAGAAGAAGAGGAAGAAGAAGAAGGAAAAGCCGTCGTCAAACAAAAGGCAGCTCTTTATTTTCGAAACATGGGCCTCCACGCTACGATGGTTTAAAAGACGTGTTCCCCCACCATGTGGGAGGTAGTCTACGCAGCCCACCGCCATTCATCACCGTCGCGGGAAGACCTGTCTATCTAAACAAGTTGGAAAGAAAGAAGAAGACGAAAAAGAGACCTTGAAAAAAATGCCTCGGGTAAAAACGCATAGGTCCACACGTTTGTACAAGTACCGGGTCTTTCTAGAGGCCATGGCCCGTGGAAACAAGCATCAGTGTCATAAGCTAGCCCTGCATGCCTCGCCCGAACAAATTACAGCCTGTGGTGAAGTGGTGCACAACTTTCTTGGAGGCAACACCCCTGCGGTCCATCGCAGCATCCTCGATGACATCAAGAACAAACCTCACATTACCAAGGCCTTACGAATCTTGCGGAATCCCAATCAATCGGCCCAGCGTCGTCAACGTGCCCTCCGACAACGTGGCGGGGGTGTGGGGGCTGTTGTAGGCATGCTGGCCTCTTCCATTCTTCCTATGATTTTAAAACCCATTTTCAAAACGATCAAGGCTAAAATCGATAAATCCAGACAGAAATAAAAAAAAGAGACCTTTCCCTCTTCACCCAAGAAAAAAGAGATAAATACGGCGTGGGATTCGAGTTTCTCTTCAGTACTCGAGAGATGAAGTACAATGAGCGTGCCTACGTAGTTCCTGAAAAAAATATGGGGGATGTACAGTCTGTCGAGACTCCTGTGGACCAAACAGGCGGTGGAGCGAATGCCAGCCGTATGGCCAAAGTAGCTGCTATTCTACAAGAAGAACGACAAACGCCTTACACCAGCAATCTGGTGGACACCAACGACAACATCCACCGTATTTTAAACAGCAAGATTAATCCTGAAATCAAGATCAACATGTTTGAAAACATGCTCAAACGTTATCGTAAACTTATGGCCGACTCACGCGACTGGCAGAAAAATAATACCGCGACCGCCGGCATCCCACAACAACAACAAGAACAAGATTCGTCGCTTCCCCCTCTGCCGTCGCCCCCCGTAGGAACCCCTGGTCCACCTAGAAAGAAGAAGAAGACGGTGGAAGCGCCTACACTGCCCCCTTCCACACCTCATGTTCCTAAAACGAAAACGCACTACAACATCATGACACGCGCCAAAAAGACCAAGTATCTAGGACCCGACCCACCGCAGACATCGCCCTCGTCAACGATACAGATTGAAAAGAAAAAGAAAACGAAAACGAAAGGAAGAGGACGTGTTCCCAGTAGTATTATTAACCCTTGGTTGAGTGTATCATTTAAAAAATAAATAAATACCAGGACATCTGAATCGTCTACTGTCTTTTTTTATTTCTGACACTTTAGCATACATGTTTTTTACGTTTTGCTTTCTTAAAAAATTACAGCAGTAAGAGTCTCGCCATTCATCAGGCGTTGTAGTAAGTCCGCTTCCCTTTGCTTGATGCCGGCCGTAATATAATTGCTAAAACCAGGCTCGGGCTGATCGATCAACACTTGCTCTGGTAGTAGTGACGGAACTTCAAAGTCCCAAGGCTTGTCCTGGACAATAGGCGTGGGAGGTACTTCAGACATGATTTCCTCCATAAGACTACGTGGGGGGATGTTGAGATGCAGCTTTTTTCTCGGCTTATTCTTCTTCTTCTTCTTTATAGGCGCTAGAGGGGGCGGTGGTATGTTCTCGGGGGTGGACACGAGAGGGGCAACACCGGCAGGAACGGGGGTAGAAGGAGGAGGAAGAGGGTAGTAGCCGCTGTCTGTTATTGTTGTTGTTGTTGTTGGGTAGGGCACTAGATCCACATACTTCGTCTCCTTCTTCATCTTCTTCTTCTTCTTTTCCTGCTTGGTAACCTCGTTCTTTTTTTCTGGAGTCTCTGGAATACATTTTTTTGCTTTGGCGTACTTCCGAGTGGAGGTGGCCAACTGTCTACGCACCTTCTTAGTCACCGTCCTAGGCCTTACGGTGTCGGGTTCCACATCGTCGGAGAACACCCCGTGGCTAAGATGAGCGTCCAACAACTTCCCCATGCCCACCTTCAACATCTCACGGGCTATTCTGTCCATATCACCCACGTACACTTTCATCTGGTATTCATCCATCATACTTCCATGGAGAGAAAAACCGGGTTCCAGAAACTCTCGCTCCACCCAATTGGGCAGTTTTCTTTGGGTCAGACTCAGCCTGTCTAGGTCCTTGGCCGACACATCGGGTTTGGACACCGCCTCCAAGTATTCTAGGATCTCGTCCAATTCCCTGGTCATCTTGCGCAACAATAAGACCATGGGTTTGGCTTTGCCCACCAGAAGATACATGGGGTGGTCGTACTCAAACACAGCACGTTCGGGGGCATTCACCCGTTTTAAGGTCATAATAGGCCGCAACTTCATTCCTTCCTCGTGACTTGCCATCTCTCTCTCTCTTTCTTTCTTTATCTTTATCTCTGGAGGATGTTCACAGCTCCGCAGTCGAGGTCGAATGATTGCAAGAATAGGAGAGTTCTAAATATGTCAAATCCAAAACCGTATCCAGCATCTGACGTACTTCCGCCGTAGTTCCTCCTCCTCCTCCCTCTAACTTCCGGTTAAAAAACTGATGGATCAAAAACAGGATCAAGCCTACCGCTAGACCAAGGAGCTTTCTAGTTCGCCTCTCCATCGACCACTTCTATACCTTGTGCTTTAACGTCTTGCTCAAACTCTTGCCAGTCTTTCTCTCGGGCCAACAAGATCCGTTCTGCCTCAGAGGCGTGATGCATCCACTTTAATAAGGCTTTATTTACAACGTCGCCTTGCATACTAATAGAATGCCTCTCGGCATTGTCCAGTAAAAGTTTCAGGGCGATACTTGCGCATTTCTTCTTCTTTCTATACCCCCTTTCGGAGTAAACACACGAGTCAGTCTTTCCGAGGAGGTCCGACCTCTCGACGGCGAACTGCAGTGGTGAAAGGACATGACGCTACTGAGAGGTAGCGGACGACTGGGGTGGCCTTTTATTTATTTATTTACAACATCTCATTCAATCAATCAATCATCATCCTCATCATCATCATCGTCATCATCACTGTCTTTAAGCACATCCCATTTTATACACAATGCTGCCAAAACCACGGGGCTGCTAACTTCGCTCATAATGCCATAATCCAATTGAAAATCAGTCATGGCCACTATCAATTCAACCCCCTCCTCAGGAAGTAATGTGTCATTCATACATTTTACAATGTAGCGAAAGGTACTGCCAACTAGGGTCTTTACATCACCCCCGGATCTGATATACTCCAACAAAGGTATATAACCAGGGTGACTCCTGTTCTCTTCGAACCATGTATCGTCCACGTCCGTGTCCATGGCTAATGATGATGAAACAAGACTTGGTGCACTACTCTATTTATAAGCGACTATAACATCTGACGTAGTTCCGGTTTTTACACCCATGCCAGAGGTAAGATTCTGACGTAGTTCCGGTGTCAAAAGATCATAGCGCTACTGAAGGGTGTCTAACGCCGGAGCGAGCTTTATCTTTTTTTTCAGTGGGAATTGGTTCGCCTCCGCCGCCGCCTTCTCCTCCTCCTGATTCGCCAGCTCCTCAAAAGACGAGAAGAGAGAGGTGCCGCCTATAGAATTAAGAAACCACTCTTTAGGGACAGGGTGATTGTACCTTTCCTCAAACCCATCGTCAAACTCGACCGTCACAGACTCGTTGTCGTACTCTTCTATCTTTCCAGGATAGTAGTGACGATCTTCCCAACGCGCCACAACCTTGTCGCCCAGGTAGTTATTGCCGTCGTACACGTAGGGCTTCGCCATCGTCAACTGGGAGATGTCTTCAACCTTGGGATGATGAAATTCATTTTTTGAACAGGTGTAGCTTTTAGTGTCTCCATCGTCAAACTTCACCATCACCGTCTTGCCGACCACCAACTGAACGTAGCCTAGAAACCAATGGTTCTTGCTCCATTCTGCATACACACGCTGCCTCCGTCTATAGCATGTGTCCATGGGTTGCTGCGACTGTTGCGGCGACTTCTGGGGTTCTTTTTCTTCTTCTTCTCCATCATTCTTCTTCTTCTTCATGGTCGATACGGAATTCCGACGCGCACGTTTTACTTCGACGCCTCTTTGATCGTATTCTTGTTGACTCGCCTTATTCACAGCTCGAGCCCGCTCGACCCATTGGTCATACCTTTGATTGCGTAACTGTAGCTCCTCTGTGCTTCTACTGGTCTGGACTTGGCGTCTGTAGACCTTCTTTATCGCTTCCTCTTCCCTCATCCAAGTGCGGTGGCATAGAATGACCTCGTCGTCTTTGATACTGTACTTCTTCTGGAAATCCGCGAGATGTGTATAACACTCAAAAAACAAATCGGAGTAGTCGGCTTCTTCTTTTTCTCCACCCAGCCATTTGATACAGTCCAAGAGTCGTTTAAACGTCGGCTGTACATGAAACACCACTTCCCTCAAAGGATAGGTCAAATGCCTCCCCAACCATGCCGCTTCTTTGTCATCCACACCCCCCAGCGATTGTTGGATCTTGGTGATGGGGTCGATAGAACGATCCCAACAACATACCGCTCCATCGGGATGAATCTCCAGATGGGTCTCCAAGTAGTGGAGGATCTCTTAATTTCTAAGTCTCCGCGAGTATTCTTCTTTCTTCGTCAGCTCTAGATCCCTCATAATCTCGCATTTCTTAGCGAACTGAACGTGTGCTATATATAGATCCCACTCGGGGCTTGAGAAATGTTGTGTTTCATGGCCATACCGAGGGGTGTATTTCAACAATTCAGGCTGTCTGGACTGCACCTTATAGGTATACATCATCTTGTTGAGAGACCTGAGCAAACCACTGGGAAGACGTTCCATCCAGTTGCTGTACGTGTATCCTTGCTTATCCTTGTAGGTACATTCCCCACATTCTGAAGAATGTGACATACGCACCATGTAATCCTCGTAGGCCTCTTGTGCGTTCAAGGAGGTGGCGCTGAATTCGCATTCTTGCCTGTTTGGCATGTCGGCTAGGCTGTCTTTCTCTTTCTCTTTCTCCTCGAACTCTTCATCGCGGGGTGATATTCTCCACAAATACCTCAGAGGCTCTATACAACCCTCCAACACCCCAAAATTGCTCAGGCGGGCCACCACTCTCTTCAGACCACACCCGTCGATCCGATACACCTCCACCATTTCGCTGGATAGGGGAGCGTCCATGGAGGTAGCCATTTTTTTCCTTTCTCAGACGAATTGGTGAAACAAGCCTTGGCGCTTCTATATTTATAGGCCTCTATATCATCTGACGTAGTTCCGTTTTTTCAGCCCAGGATAAGATTCTGACGTAGTTCCGGTTTTTCGCCCGTTTCGTTGTTTCGTTTCCGGTTTTGCGAAAACGTTTCGTTGTTCCGTTTCCGGTTTTGCTGTTTCACTTCCGGTTTTGCGAAACAGTTTCGTTGTTTCACTTCCGGTATGTCCATATATGGGCATATGCTCATGAATAATTAATTTGTTATGACCATATATGGGCATAGCTCATGCATAGTCAAGTACCCGTGCTCCATACTTGCCCTACTATACTACTCCTACATATGTCCCAACACCTCACTGGGATATTTCGAAACCTAATCAGATTCATCAAGCAGATCTATTATTTCTTCCACATGATACTGTCAACAGAAGAACTTACAAATATGCTTTAGTTGTCGTTGATATAGCTTCTAGATACGTCGATGCTGAACCCTTGACGTCTAAGTATTCGACAGAAGTATCAAAAGCTTTTACTAAAATTTATTCTAGAAAATTGAAATGGCCACAAACATTGATGGTAGATCCTGGAACGGAATTCATGGGTGAAATAAAAAAACACAATATTAAAATTCAAAGAAGCGAGGCTGGAAACCATAGAGCACAATCATTAGTTGAAAGAGCTAATAGAACCATTTCTGAAAAACTATTCAGCCATCAATATACTCAGGAAATGGTAATGGAAAATGATCGATCAAGAAAGTGGCTTAAGATATTACCTGGCGTCCTGAAGGCTATCAATAGTTCTGTTAAAAGAATTACTGGTAAAGAACCTATCAAATTAATAAGCTCTAAAGAAATCGAAAACAAAGAAGACAAATATAAAAGACCTGTTGGATTAGATGAAACAATATTACCAGCAGGAGTGAAAGTTAGGTATTTATATGCTCCAGGAGAGCTCGAAGGTGGCGATAGATATCGGTCAACTGATCCAATATGTAGTACGATCTCTACGAATCAACCTGTCTTATACTATTTAATAGCGGGCCCAAAACGAGGTTTCGTAAGAGAAGAATTACAAACTGTACCATATGATACTGAACTACCACCTGATAGCGTTTTAAAATAACTGATGGATTCTCAGTTTTTCGAGGCTTGTATGAATGATATCGTCGTGTTCTTACCACATATAACACCAATTATTTTTTAGCCTGTACTACCATAAGGATTTTCATTTTTGATTCTTTTTTTGGTTCCATTTTGTAGGTAATAATTTCTTCATCTATATTCTCATAACCATATGCTAGAGTATGAATACCATCAGAATCGATATTCCGTTTATCATCGTCTCTAGACAGTGCTACCTTATTGATTTCTTCTGTATAAATATTATGTAAGTGACTTCTGATCACATTCATCTTTCTCATCTGAGGATTACCATCGAATAAGCAGGTTTTATAATTGTCGAATGTAATATCATTCTTAACGACTGCTTTCTTCACACCCTTGCATTTCTTCTCTTCTTCGTCGCAATACTTGAATGCATATAGCTTTGCCCGCAGTCCAACGAACTCGGTAATGATCTTACCACCTGCTTTATCCTTGAACAGTCCTATAACTTTTTTATTGACTCCTGCTTCTATGCCTGATGGATGATCGTTTGGATAGTTGCTTGTGTCGAACCTTGATCTCACATCATTATTTATATCCCTATAGAAATCTTCTGTTTCGATTTCATACATCAAGCTGTCCGTATCTGTGAATAGGAGTCTCGCTTTCTCCTTGTACTTAGGTTTGATGTAACTATAATGGAAGTCATACATTAGCGATTTACTAAGGTCTAAGATAGACATACCTAAGTAGATTGGTTTGTCGAATACTAGTTTCGTTCTTTTCATATGTATGGCCACCAAATTCTCCGAGAATATAGTTCTTTGTTGATAGTTCCGTTTAGACACAAACTTATTTGCCTTCTTCTCAGATGTAATGAGTTGGATGTCGACTCTATTACGTATATTTTCCATAGTCTTACCAAAGGTTGAGTTATTCATTAGTTTGAAGAAGTCTTTTTCGAATTCGTTCTTATCAACCTTTCGCAGCTCTGTATTCAAGTTTATGTATGGGGCCATCCAAGCACTCTCACTAAATGTTATACCTCTATGGATCTTAATAATTTTCAATCCTAGGCTCTCATATAGTTTCAGTGTTTGGTGATGGATTATGTACTTAGATTTATTACCCAGATTTGGAATCAATTTCTCTACCTCATTTACCGTTAGTCTTTCTTGGGCCAAAGGATAATCATTATGGAGGTTGTGAAGTTCTATTGGATACTCTAGATCCACTGCCAAGATAGAAGGATACTTATCCCACTTCTTCAACTCCATTTTATTCATCCATTTAAAATTATGTGTTGGTAGTTTTCTACTCATTGCCCACCCATATAAATTATTCGCATCTAGGTATTGAATAAACTTTGATGGCTCCAACCAATTGTAATTCTTCATGTACATATTATTAGCCTTTCCATAACGGATCGAGATCATTGATATCCCACCTCTAATACCCTTCTCAACCATATTTATCATATCGATGTCATGTAGTAGTTGTAATTCGATCTTAGTCATTTTCAAACAGGCATCCCATGACAATCCTGGTGATGTATAGTACCATGCTGGATCTAGATTATAGTTCTTCAAATATACATCTCTAAAATTCTCAAACACATCTGCCAATAAGATAACATCAGATTTTAGATATATGTCATGGTAGTCTTTCATAGATTTCATATCGAAATTCTTCCAAACATTATTTGCAATTTCATAATCCTCTTCTGAGATTGATGCATCATTTAGCTTCGAGTAGAAGGCTTCTATTGGTGGAAGACTCGTATCAGCTAACTTATCGAAACTATCTACATAGTCATAAGGATAAACTCCTTTCCTTAGTAAGAGGTCTAACTGTTTTCCTTTGTAGAATCTTTTCATATTCTTACAACTAGACTTATCAAGATTACTTACGAGATTTGCTAGACTCATTTGCATAACTTTGAAGATGTCAATGAATCTAATATCTCGCGTAATATTCTTATTCTTTCCATCCTTCAGAAAGCTGTCTACAACTATCTTCTTCGTAAATGAAATATATTTCTCATCATTGTTTGGTATACAATCTATCTCACCTTCTGTCAAACCTAGATTCTTAATAAAAAGATGTGCGTCATATCCAGATAGATTATGAAATACGACAGGAAAGAACTTTGGAATTTTATAATTAATATTGCAATCGTTATGTGCAGCACCTCTGTACTTGCCTGTTAGGTGACAATGATCTAATACCTTATCATTTACCAACTCTTTACCACATATATGACAACTAGTGTCTTCCTTATAGTTGATATTATCTTCTTTCGTCATACGTACCTTCTTAGTGAATTCGAATTTCTTATAGATTTCTTTTATGGAATTCTCAAGATAACTTATGAATGTCTGTGCAACATCATCATTGTATGACTTAGCTGTGTATGTAACTAGCTTTGGTTTTAATATGTTATCATCAAAACATTTTATCAAGTAACAGAATCCTGATGGTTTATGCTTCTGATATTGTTTCGTATAACTCTCACTATCATTAGGCCTACAAGTCGATATGCTCTCTGTGAAGCATTCGAAATCAACATAGATTACAAATGGAACTCTCATAGATCTATTATAGTTCTTGAATGATAACATAGTTCCTTTTTCTGGTATCTCTATCTTAACAGCATCGTGATCTGAACAATATTCTATATGCTTGTTTAGTGATTCTTCTGATTTGAATGAATTCAAACATCTATTGCAAAAATACCTTTCATGTCCATTTTATTAACCTGTGATGATAGTAGTCTACTAAGATTCTTAATCCAACAATAATGATTTGTCTCATCATTTGATATCATTAATAAATTGATAGTTTGATCTCTATCACATTTACTAATTATTAGAGGATATACTTCACCATCGTCGTATCCGAAAACGTTGATTGAATATAACGCGTTATTCTTTTCGAACCTACTGATTTGATTTAGTGGAACTGGAAATTCTATATCACTCCAATTGAACTTTTCCGAGTTCTTTCTCATTTCCTTCGTAAGGCGGCTGCTATTTTTATTTCTTGGATATGTGGCTTCAGTCACACACCATTTGAAACATTCGTTATCCTTATTTTCCATATTTATGATTGCTTTCTTCGTAGCTAAATTCTTAGGAAGAGGTATATACGAACTTGCTTTAATAGGTTTATATTTATCGATATGTATATCGAAGTATGATACTTCATTAAACTTCCACCCAGAGCCTCCATTTTGAAACGTTTCAATTTTTTCAAGTATTTCTCCCACCATATTATCAAACATCTCAGATACGTTTGTTGCCTCCGTAATTATCTCCATTCTAGAATGAAAATTCCCAATACTAATAATAGACAATCCTGTTTTCAGATCTTCTTTTATAAACTAGCATGTAAATATGAATTTCATTTTAATCGGTTTATCTTGTTGACTTATTAAATTATCGACTCTTTGTTTGATATTATCAATAAAGGTCTTATAACCAATCTTATCGTCTTGTCCTTCTATTCTGAACGTTTTCAAAAAACCCTTTATTGCAGTCTTGTACTGTTTGGGTTGTAACTTATCATTATGGTCGTAAATTTTATTTATTTCCTCCTTCAATTTTTCAGTACGTTCATTCGTCGTTTTCTTACTAGCCTCTGGAACATATGATATGATCTCATCAGCAAATTTATTTATTCTCTTATTTATCGAATCGATGACATTCTTAGACACACCTAACGATTTTGGTTTATTGCCTACTGGTTTCAAAATCGGTACATTGATTTCCGATATTTCTTGATTCATAATATTTTTGGATTCGTGAGTATTTGACTTAGGATTCATTAGCTTTCGATTTTTATTCGTACTATTATCTTTTGTCATCTCAATAATATACTATAGCGTCATCTCCTTAAGTGTCTTTCATATCTGGGGGACTTAAAGAAGTCTCCTCGTACTGATACGTATCATTTCATTCTAAATAATAGGACATATTTATATAGCGCCATATCACCACAGTCTCATGGCGCTTTACATTTTACTGACATATCCCGTCAGTGAATCTGTATCGGACTGCTTTTACGGCGCCAATGGCAGCCACGCAGTTTACAATGTTGAGTGTGTGGTTAGTGCAATGGCCAGGCTGTTGTACCGGGTGACAATCCCCTTCTCTTTTTCGAGTAGTACAACAGGTTCTTTCACGTCCCCTTCAAATACTGATTAGAAGTAGAAGGAGACAAGGCCAACGGCTTATAAATGTCCCTGCCCAAGGACGCGGCCGGGTTCGAACCCCCGACCTCCCGCACTCTAGACCGTGCTCTACCAACTGAGCTAACCAGTGAGTAAAGGCTTATATGATTGATATTGTTCCATTCTAGTGGCTCATATGATTGATATTGTTCCATTCTAGTGGCTTATCTATATCTGCTAGTAGATCATAATACTTAGCGCTCAGCCCGATGGTAAGCAAATACGACAATTTTACGCTAGACAACAGGGCACTTATTTCGTTATTTCGAGCCATTTTAGCGCTCAGCTATGTTTCTAGTCATTCTTTTCTCCTGAACTCGTAAAATAAATGCAATTTTTAGCTCGAATATGAAAGAAAACATATTGAGTCATGCAGAAATCCGAACGTAAACAAACCAATTTTATGCGGCGTTTCATTTAGCTTGGTTTACGATAGCTTCCTCTTTTGATAA
Source organism: Actinernus sp. WN-2022 (assembly GCA_030867875.1). Taxonomy (NCBI): domain Eukaryota; kingdom Metazoa; phylum Cnidaria; class Anthozoa; order Actiniaria; family Actinernidae; genus Actinernus; species Actinernus sp. WN-2022. The sequence goes on from JAOWCC010000577.1 coordinate 125,926,746, forward strand.
AACTTGAGCTTATAAATGTATAATAAAAATAATACTGACCTCTGTCTTGATGATTTTCGCTAACATGCTAAACCTTACCAAATAATTGTTAATTATTTCCGAAGGAAACCGAGATTGATGGCATTATTATGCCTCTGTTTTGAACAACTCCTGCTTTTGTCAACTCATATCTTTGTAGTAATGAAGGAAAATGAAAAAGAGGAGATATACGGTTTGTCAGAAGACTTAATAAAACCTTTTTGAAACGTATTAAATCTATGGCACTGCCCCGTCCAAAGTTTGTTTCTGGTTTTCAGATGTTTTACAACCCGTTTCGCTTTCCGATGAAAATCTCAAGCAAAACCGGCCCAATATCCGTAAAGCTACGAAAACCAAATCGACGGACTCGGGTATTTATATCGTCAAATTAGCATTTAAAGAACACAATGGATATTCGGTCACTGGTGTAATCATCATGTTCGCCGCTCATGTTCGCCGTTGTTTCCCATTTCCCATTTTATTGGCTTTCTTAAGCTTAGCTTTAACATAGAGGATGTATCTTTTTCCAAGAGAATCTGATATTTCTGGCAATATTATGCCTCTCTTTTCAACTCATATATTTGCAGTAATGAAGGAAAATGAAAAAGAGTAGAGATGCTCTTTGACACCACACTTCCTGAAAAATATTAACTCTATGGCATTGCACGTCGAAAGCTTTTTTTCTGTTTCCCATATGTTTTATGGCTCGTTTCGCTTTCCGCAGGAAATGACAAGGAAAATCGGCTAACTATCCGCAGAGCTCTGAAAAGCAAAGCGACGGACTCGGGTAGTTATATCGGCAAATTAGCAAATTTAACACACAATGGATATTCGGTCACTGGTGTAATCATCATGTTCGCCGCTCATGTTCGCCGTTGTTTCCCATTTCCCATTTTATTGGCTTTCTTAAGCTTAGCTTTAACATAGAGGATGTATCTTTTTCCAAGAGAATCTGATATTTCTGGCAATATTATGCCTCTCTTTTCAACTCATATATTTGCAGTAATGAAGGAAAATGAAAAAGAGTAGAGATGCTCTTTGACACCACACTTCCTGAAAAATATTAACTCTATGGCATTGCACGTCGAAAGCTTTTTTTCTGTTTCCCATATGTTTTATGGCTCGTTTCGCTTTCCGATGGAAATGACAAGGAAAATCGGCTAACTATCCGCAGAGCTCTGAAAAGCAAAGCGACGGACTCGGGTAGTTATATCGGCAAATTAGCAAATTTAACACAACAATGGTTATTCGTTAATTGCTGTAATGACTCTGTTCGCCGCTCAAACTAAGAAAAAAATCAACATCTATAAGAAATTTATACAAGTAACAGAGAAAGAGGAAGAAGGAATTTATGTGAAGTAGAATCTACTGCATTGCAGATCAGCTCATTAAACGATATTTCAATACGCCGTGATGTCATCCTAGGCATTTGTTCTCCAGTGCACAGACCATCACTTACGGCAAAGACCGGTGTTAGGGTGTATAGATAGCGCAAAATACACCATCGCAAACAGGAACTATGACATTCGGCACTCAATTGGAAATCCAACCTTTAGTTATATTATCAATCAGCCAGAAATTACTCATCTCGTTACAACAAAGTTTTCTCACCTTACTTCTTTATCTGCAAAAGGGTAAAATAACAATAGCCCCTTTCGGCGTTCCAGCCATGAATGAAAGCAAATGAGATAGGAAATAGTTGAACTAAGCATTCGCTAATTAGCCTCGCACTCCTAATACTCACAGGCATCCTTGTCCATGTGTTTAGAAGGCGAACTGTTAGAGGCGGGAGTGCACAAAATGCTCCGAGTGCATTGTCACCGCAATTTGCTTAAGAAAAAGTTGCAAGCAGACACACTCGATTGTGACGTTATTAACCTCGCGCGTTACGTCACTTAGGATTCCATAGAACTGTACTTGGAATATTCCTTACAAGAAACCTTCAACAACTCCTTGTATTTAGATATACACAGCTACGTAATGCAAGATTTCTGTTGATCAATGAAAATGCCAAGTTTGCCGGGATATTTCCCATTTGACACTTTATTGGATTTCTTTAGCTTAGCTTTAACATAGAGGATAGTAAATATTATTATACATTTTACTCACATCTTGATTCCGATTGGCTTAGAACACGCAAGGAATTCGCATGCGTACAACATTATCTATTTTTATTTTTATCATATTTAAATTTATCCTGTTTTTCAATATGCTATTTCCAGGGCACCCGTTGATATCAGCTATTCGCTGAAGGGTTTACCCTGGTAAAATGTTATTATATTATTATTATTATCTACTAGCAGATAATTGAATTTTATTACATACATACTGAGATTTACGAATGGAATCATTCATGCGAAAACCCACTTCACAGTTTTCCTTAGCCAATCAGAATCGCGAAACGAATTTTTCACACGTGCGAAAAGCGTTTCGTCCTATCAGAAAACAACTGCCAAAACATATCGGGATTTTCAAACTGGACTTGAGATCGGAGGCGCCACTTTCATTCACTACGAAAGTTGGAGGTTTTGACTTTTTTTTTTATAATGTAATATTGATCTGTAAACAGCCAACTAACGATGTTAAAACTTCCAAGCCAATTGAGGAGCATATTATCGACCAAGAAAACAAAATCATAAGAGCAAAAACTTAGAGAAACAGACGTATAAAAGTTACTTAAAGTGTTTATGAAACCAAATTTTGCATCTTTATTTTATTGCAGAATAATAAAGTTCATTCTTTTCTGATTATCAAAAGTATATTTATTTTTCAGTTCTGCCTTCGGAAACGTCTCTTTTTCGCCATTCAAATTTACTACTTTATGGTTAATACTGTCACTGTGAGGACTCGCAAGTGACAATTCCTAAATATAATCATGTAGGACGACACGCATTTCTACAAAAAATACAATATAATAAAGCACAAACAATTCAATACAAAAAAATGAAATACAGTAAAACGCAACACAATACTTTACAAATAAAAGATGGTTCTCCTTGTTCTATTAAAAAAAAATTGCACTCTCGAGGTCTTGAAAAACTGCGGATGCACGAGCAGAACGCGGATACATTTAGCAGCATTTCAAGACCTCGAAAGTACATGATTTTGTGATAGAACAAGGAGAACCATCTGTTATTTGTCTTATAATATAAACTTCAATCTAGACGAAGGAAAGTAAGCTATCTAATTTTAAGAACCCAAATAAAAATCTACTAAGCAAATAAACTGACTACAGCGAAAACTCCATTTTACTGTACTCGACTTGTTTACAACATTTCTCGTCGCTGATTGGTTCAATTCTGACAGCTTGACATTGACGATCTGAAAACTCGTTTCTTATTGGATGAAATAACCTGCTATAAAAAGAACATGCCGATTGATAAAAGTGAAAGACAGAAATTGCAAACGGGCTCTAAAATTGTCAACTGATCAAAACTGTTGCAGGAAACACAAGTGCTTTCTTTTTACAATATATGGCCAGCACAGGAGAAGTTAATCTGCACATTGTGATAGTGTTGAAAATGCCTGATGGAAAAACATTCATAGAGAAAGCGTTTATAATATAGCGAATTCTGAGACTGAGTTACGTGAGTTGAGGTTCCCGACTATATTTTCTACAACAACTGCATCGTTGTCAGACACTGACTATTTATTCTGTGGTCTGAAAAAGGATATTTTGATTATTCCAAGGAACAGTGTTTAACTCAGTGCTGCTCTGATGACAGTGAGTTGCGTAGCTTTTGAGGCTCAGTTCGATTATACGGCTTTCGAAATTCTGTGTTCTTTGCAAGTTTTATCGTCCGTTTTTCATTCACGAACATTCAGGATCCTTTTAAACGAATTTCTACAAGAAACCAGAGAAACCCTATATTGTATTCTTTGCCATTCACTGTTCTGGCTTCAGCATAAAAGTACAGGAGTATTAAAGTTATCGCCGAGTTCTTGGTGAGTCATTTCTTGTAGTTGTGTTGTATCAAACTGTGAATGAGTAACACTGTATATTACAACTTCAATGTCCATTGTATTTTGGCGTAGGATAAAGTTAAACACGTGAAGAAAACCAAGGCCACCATGCAGCCACAATATCTTCCACCTCCTCGCTTATTTTTAGCTTTCTCTGATACTTTCTCGCTGGAGTCCCGCCATGTTTGTAACTCACAGTGACGTCACGCAGCTCATTTGGCCGCGCGGCAAACCGGACAGTTTTTAGCATAAAGTAGTCAATTTGAATGGCGAAAAAGAGACCTTTCCGAAGGCGGAACTGAAAAATAAATATACTCTTGATAGTCAGAAAAGAATGAACTTAATTATTCTGCAATAAAATAAAGATGCAAAATTTGGTTTCATAAACACTTTAAAGAGAGAAAGAAGAAGCGAAATTCTACCGAAAGAACTCAACAGATATTGAGATAATCTATGTGAAATCATTATTTGTGTCAAAAGAAAATACGGCGAAGATTACGAGCTTTCAATCCTTCGTGGAGTGATTTCTACTTCCATAGACCATCGACATTTGAAAAATCGTAAATATTCTGTGAGCAGAGCCGTGGGAAAACCAGGTATTAGTTAGGGAGCATGTGTCTTGAAATAACGTCCTGTGGGAATTTTGTGAAGAAAGCAAGCCACCCATGTGTTAAGGCAACACTAAGGAACAATACAAACTTGGTATGGCTGTTATGGGGGTATTAAAGAAGGCCACGGGAGGTCCAGCATGGAAACGAGGCTGATATACATCTGGGTCCAAAAGACCACCTTACTGTTGTTTAAACCTCTTCAAACTTGGTAAAGCTAACAACCACCCGACACATGATATGTTAAAGTGATAATGACTTTGATCACGTGATCAGAAAGGTCAAGCATGAAAACGAGGCTGATATTTTGAACCTCAGTTAACTGACTCCTTTTATCATTGATTTAACCCCGTCAAACTTACTAAACTTAACATATACGACCTTAACTATGAAACACTAAGTATTCAAAAATAATAATGAATTGTGATCACGTGACCAGACAGGTTGAGCATGAAAACGAGGCTGAGAGTCTAAACTGTTTTCGTGGACAGTAGTTGCTACACTTAAGGCGGCCATGTTTTATTACAGTTATTGTAGAGCGGCTCGTGATTTTCAAGTTTTTTCAGCATTCTCCCAACACGTGACCTCTCGCTGACTTGGTTACTCGTGTTATATGTTTTAACAGGTTTTAAACAATTTAGCTTCTATACTAAAGGGCATGGTACAGTACTAGAACTCCAACTTATTCCAAAGAAACAAACATGATGCCATTGATTCCAGAAGTGAGGCATACTGTAACGCCTAGACAACAGTCTAGTCGAAACATCCCAACATGGTCTGGGTATCACTCCATGGTTAGTCCTACGATGCCCGTAACGCGAGTTGTGATGCCACCTTTAATTGCTGCACAGCTCATGAATGGCAGAGGCTGCTGACTGTCCTTATGCACGCTCAAGATATAAAATAAAAACAGTTGTAGGTCCGACTAAGAAGACCATCATATCACTTGACATGGGACGACGTACTCTATAAACCTGCACAGCAGCTGCAAATGGCTCGAGAATATTTGAACCACCTGATACTCCGTCCTGGTGATCTCCACATAGTGATGGCACAACTACGGACCGTTCGCACATACATTGAAACTAGTGAAATTGACTTGTGTTGGATCAAAGCTTTCTGTATGGATCTGCGACGGTAGTACACATCATTGATGGCAATCATGTGAAGAGAGAACAGACAGCCCATCCAGTGACTCTGCAGGCCCTGTTTAGGGTGCAGGTCAAAACACATGCCCTCTCGACGGACCAATTTTGGGGTATGGGGGTTGAGGGCTGCTGCCAGCCATCTCCTCTGGAGAGAAAACTCAATAATTTGTTTTTAAATATCTTCAAAACTAAAAGACATAACCTAGAAGTTACAAATTCTCTGCATGTTTTGTCTTACGTTATCATTTCATTTTATGCGTTAAAATTACCACTAGGCCCCCCAGAATGGAAAAAAGGTGGTCAAAAATGGGGATGGGGGTGGTACCCTGCGCTGACAGCTGTGTCTGTCGAAAAAAATGGGTCCCTATCTGGGGCATGTGTTTTGACCTGCTCCCTTACATTGTTTCATGAGGGATTTTTCAACAACATCCCGATTTGCAACGTCGACTTGAAGAAGTTGCCCAAAAAAGAATTTGATGCCGCAAAGTGTAAACAACCATATTTCAGTGTGATGCGTCAGTACATGCAAATGATCATGGAAATAATGCTCTTCATCCGTGCAGTTGAAACAGCAGACTGGGATCTACATTGTATGGCTCTTGAGGTATTCACCAACTACTTCAAAATCTTTGTAAATGACAAGCTCAACTATGCACGCATTATTACTGTACACTTAGCAGAGATTAAATCACTAAAGGTGTCTGATCCTGCTATCCAAAAGGAATTAAAGCAGGGGAACTGGGTTGTCAACAAGAACACGCATGTACCGTTCTGTTCAATTGGTGCTACAACAACAACAACAACAACGATTTATTGTACCCACAATAAAGAAAATATAATTATTACAATCAAATTTAAATATTTAAAGGGCACTGGGTTCCCGAAATAACCAGAAAAGCTAAAAATCCCAGGACATTATTATGCCTTAGAGCACATCAACCACTCCATGAAGGTGTCATATGGACTGGTGCGCATAACCTTAAACCCAAGTGCCCGTACAAAGTTCTTCCTGATTGCTCCACAACTTGCAAGACTTGCCGGAGCAGCTCAGCAGATGGCTGGATTACCTTCAAGGTCGCCAAGAAGTCATCATGCTCTTTCAACTGCTTTGTTTGCTTGTCAAGTGAGAAACATCGAAGCCCTTACCTCCACCCTTAGAAGCTTTACAAATTCATTTGCAGAAGATAGTAACAAACGTTTTAACCTGATCATAAAGGTTGTCATGCCTGAGAAAGCTAAAGAAGATCTCTGCAACCAAAGTCAGTTTGGCCTTTAAAGCTGCTCGATACATTCGTTCGTGATTGCGTCCAATCACGAAAGACAAATCTATGGTTGCCCATGAAGTAATATAAGTTCCATACTTGGAAGAGCATGGGCAAAGAGCTGAAGCTAAGAGCAAAGGTGTTGAGCTCAGAGAAGACAGATCATTGGTCGCCTGCATGATGAGTTTACCCTCAAGGAGGCAATTGGTCTGCACAAATTCTCTGTAGTGCCTAGATCGTTGTTTGCAGCTGACGGTACAAATGCTTCACACTTCCCACAAGAGTACTTTAATGGCTATTCTTGAGAAGTTGCCCATTATAGGAGACGTACATGTGTACGACATGGCTACCTCTGGGAATATTGCTCTACATACACAAGAAAACAGCGGCAGGAACCTGTGATCGGTGTGGAACAGTTGAGAGTTGCCATTGTTGATGTCATGACAGAAGTGCAATCGCTGGACAAACCAGACTGGTTTAACAGTCGCTAACAGCTGGCAGACCACTTTAGTGCTCGAGTTTTGGAAAAGTACAGCCACTGTGATAAGGTGCGCTTGATCTTCGACAGGTATGATATACCGTTAACATTGAAGATGGGTACTCGTGTCTGATACACCAATCTCCTATCATATTACATACACAACAAATGTTGCAAAGGTTCCTATGAAGAGGTTGCTGTCACATTCCAAGACAAAAGTGGACCTTAGTTCCTATATTGCAAAGAAGATGATTGACAGTGCACAAATGATCGGAAGACATGTGGTTGTCGCATGGTCAAAGAAATGTCAACCTTCGCACAAATATGTCTCGTCTGCAGAGTGACCAAGAGGAAGCAGATACAAAAATGTTGCTGCACGCTTTATATGACACTGCCTCTGGTGCTACCAGAATACGGCACTGATGTGCTTGTCCTCACACCGATACGTTATCCAGAATTTTGCCAGAACACATCCTTTGTGACTGGAGTAGGGCAGAGCCGCCGAGTGATTCCATTGAAGCCCATTGTCGAAGCTCTCGGCTCCGATCGAGTAGCAGCTCTACCAGTGGTATGGGAAAATCACAGAGTGGTCAGTCCTGAGCTGCCATCGCCACAAGGCTATGGATGGCGGCTAGAAGAGAATAAATGGCTCCCATATGCAGTCATTCATCTGTAAAGTGTGGATGCGTCACACGACGATGCACAACAAACCATTGTCAGTGTAAAAGAGCTGATCTCAGCTGCACTGATCTTTGCAGCTGCTCTGACGCTGGGGAGAGCTGAGAGAATGAGGAACGAATCTCTTTGGCCGATGATACTAGTACTGACATCGAAGACGATGGCGGTGAAGAAGATAATGCATAAGGTTGGCAAATTTAGCATTGATGACGTTTAGAACCCAATAATTCAAGACCAAAAAAAATGCAAACCAGCCTCGTTTTCATGCCACGTGATCAAACTTGATTATCACTTTAAAATACCTAGCAAGAGAAGTTGCGGTAGTATTTGGTAATATTAGTGAATTTAACGAAGTTTAGAGTAATTAGGACTCAGATAAATGTCTGCCTCGTTTTCATGCTTAATCTTTCTGGTCACGTGATCACAATTCATTATCATTTTGGAATGTCTAGTGTTGAGTAGTTAAGGTCATATATGTTAAGTTTAGTAAGTTTGACGGGGTTAAACCAATGATAAAAGGTCAGTTAACTGAGATTCAAAATATCAGCCTCGTTTTCATGCTCGACCTCTCTGATCACGTGATCAAAATCATTATCACTGTAACATATATTGTGTCGGGTGGTTGTTAGTTTTGCCAAGGTTGAAGAGGTTTAAGCAACAATAAGATTTTTTGGGACCCAGATATATATCAGCCTCGTTTCCATGCTGGACCTCCCGTGGTCTTTTTTAATAACCCCATAACAGCAAATTGCCAAAGTACCAACAAAGTTTTTATTGTTCTTTGGTGTTGCCTTGACACATCTAGATGGGTGGCTTGCTTTCTTCACAAAATTCCCACAGGACGACACATGCTGCCAGACTATATACTAATCTATTGACGATGTCAACTTGTAAACTTTATTTGTTGAATCAAAGACAGTTTCATATTGATGTTGAAAACTATTTCAAGGCTGATGTCAGTTTAGAAAGTAAGATTTTCTTTCTATTTTGATCGTATCGAGCATGAATTTTAGTCTGCGTTGAGTCGGAAAAATGGAAAGCTACAAATGTACGTGTTCAATGACAAAACCTAAATAAATATTATTGGAGAAAAATCTCAGTATGTATGTAATAAACAAATTACAAGATGGAAAGTGCTTTTGTGTGGTATTTAGACACTTGTTTGTCTTCCAAAACTCACTCGTTCGTTTTGTGAAAACAAACTCGTGCGTAAATACCATGCATACGCTAGCAACTTCCCATTAAGTAATCTCTATATCTGCTAGCAGATCATACTTAACGCTCGATGGTAAGCAAATACGACAATTTTACGCTAGACAACAGGGCACTTATTTCGTTATTTCGAGCCATTTTAGCGCTCAGCTATGTTACTAGTCATTCTTTTCTCCTGAACTCGTAAAATAAATGCAATTTTTCGCTCGAATATGAAAGAAAACATCTTGAATCATGCCGAAATCCGAACGTAAACAAACCAATTTTATGAGGCGTTTCATTTAGCTTCGTTTACGATAGCTTTCTCTTTTGATAAAACTTGAGCTTAAAAATGTATAATAAAAATAATACTGACCTCTGTCTTGATAATTTTAGCTATCATGCTCAACCTTATCCAACCGGCTAACTATCCGCAGAGCTACGAAAAGCAAAGCGACGGACTCGGGTATTTATATCGGCAAATTTTAAAATTAAACGAAACTTACCTGGAAGTTGAAGTTTGATTGGGATTCTATCAGTCATCTACAGAGCAGAGATTACACGAGATACTACGCATGCGCAAGGTTGATCATATTTAAAAACAAGAGTGGCCACATGAGGCCTGAATATGATTGTGCAGTTGCAAAAACTGCAGGGAGGAATATATGGGCGGGCGTGTAATCTCTGCTCTGTAGATGACTGATAGAATCCCAATCAAACTTCAACTTCCAGGTAAGTTTCGTTTAATTTTAAAATTTTATCAGTCATCTACCGCAGAGATTCCACGAGATTTTAAAGTCATGTGGTCACTCTGACACACAATATATAACAACAACAGCACCTTTATTAGCTAAATCAATTCCAATACAGGTGCAGGGAAGGGCCTATAACCAATGGCTACTGTAAACGTAGCAAGACCACAATAATGCGGAGATAAGGCACGAGTTATATAGATTACACTACGGCAGATAGGATTCCATGTCCAAAGCTGTCACATGGCCTCTGTGGTTCTATGGGTTTGCAGTAGAACCGGTTAAATACACAATCACTATTTCAACTGGCTGATTTCATTATTGCTGCTCGGGTACTGTGTGGTTTGAAGACAGACGTTTCAATACCAGCCTGCTGCATAACTGTCTTTATCCACCTGGAGATCGAGTCCTTTGATACTCTGTGGTGTGGTCTAGTAAAACTAATAAACAGTTTATCTTCCTCACCCCTATGCGGGGAGGTGCGCCTTATGTATTCGTCAAGAACAGAAGCCACACACAAGCTGTTGTCTGCAGGAAATCTGGGTAGGCTTAGGACCGGTTGTTGTTTTCCTGGGGCAGACTGCTTTACAAGTTGTTCAATATGGAAAACATATGACATAGTTGTGTCTATGTGCATGTTCTTTAAATCCATGCAGTGAAGTGTTTGGCAGCGTTGCCATGTGACTAGAGCGCATAATATAACTAATTTGTATGTAAGCGTTTGCAGTCCCAGTTCTTTAATAGGATGAAGTTTCTTTAAATACTGGAGAACTACAGAAGTATCCCATGTGGAGGTGTAACGAGGTAATGCTGGCCTGGTTTGTAACACCCCTTTGATGAAGCGTTGTACAAGTGGGTGAGTCCCAACTGTAATGTTGCCTTCTAACACTATACATGACGATAATGCACACCTGGCTGTATTAAGACAGCTGTATCCCAAACCTCGTTCATACAGTTCCTGGAGGAAGTCTAGTACTTTGCTTATAGGTGGTTGAAGGGGATCCAGATTCCATTTATTTGCAAATGATTGCCACTGCTCAAGGTATACCCTATATTGTTTCTGTGTGCCTGTGCGCCACGAATTGAGTATTGTTTCCTGAGTAGCTGGTGAAATGCCTTTGGTCTGGAGGGATCGCCTGATAAGAGGCAGGCCATTAGTCTTAGTCGGTTTCCGAGAGGGTGAGATTTGTCTTGGTCGAACGGGAGATGTACATTGGTCTTGTTGGTGGGTAGGATGATTGGCTCCTGAATCAACAGTCTTGCTAGTTTGGGGTACCATGGCTGAGTGGACCAATTGGGAACAATCAGGATTGCCTGTGCTTAGTCCATTTCTAGTTTTTGCAGGACTTGTGGTATCACGCTAAACGGAGGGAAAGCGTACAAGAAGTGATTAGTCCGGTCCATCGTGAAGGCATCAATTGCCAAGGCCTGTGGATGTGGGATCCAAGACACATAGGGTATTATCTGGAAATTCAACCTAGAGGCGAACATATCAATACTGGGTTTTCCCAGAATATATGTGACTTGGTTGAAGACATCTACATTAAGTTTCCATTCTGTAGAATCATCAAAGACCCTAGAGGCTTTGTCTGCAATGGAATTATTTATTCCTGGGATATGGCTAATGGTGAGCCATATGCTCCTTGGAATACACCATTGCCATATTTCCCTAGCGATAGCATTACATAGAAGGGAGTGGGATCCCCCCATATTCCGTATGTATGCCACAGTAGTGGTATAGTCTGTCATAACATTTATATGACCATGGGTCACTTCTCTGCAAAGAGCCTGCAGTCCCAAGAGTACTGCCTTAAGTTCAAGGTAATTGATGTGATGGTCTCCCTCTAAGGTAGACCATCTACCCCCTATTATGGTGCAGTGTAAATTTGCCCCCCACCCCTGGCTCGAGGCATCAGTGTACAGGGTGTAGTCAACTTTGCCATGGCCAATTTTCTTCTTAGATAACAAGGCGTTTGTTATCCACCATTTAATATCTGATTTTGCATACTCAGATAACTGCATGACTTGATCAAAATCCCAGTTATGACGTTTTAGTGCTGCAGCCTTTTCTATTTCTAACTGGCGATAGAAAAGTTCCCCATATTCTACTCCTGGGAGGCAGAAGACCATCATGCCAATCAATTGTGCCACCTCCCGTATACTAGGCATAGTTTTGTTAAAGACTCCTTGAGCTACATATATGAGCTTCATGTGCTTTTCATTAGAAATAGACATTATCATGTCTAAGGAGTTTAAAATAAACCCAAGGTGGTGCAAGATATGTGTTGGTGAGGTCACAGATTTGACCTCATGAGGCAAGAACCCCAACTCTCTTAAGAGGCATAGGGTATCACTGATGTTTGACTGGCATTCCTCAAGGAATGACCCATTTCTCTGAGGTATGAACAAATTGGTTTCATCAGTTTTGTAAATAGACGTGTTGCAGATGAGAGCCTCTGGGCCAAACAGGTAAATTTGTAGAGAGTGCCATTCCAAATGAATTTAAGGTATTTATGATGATCTATATTAACCGGCACTGAAAAGTAGGTATCCCTGAGGTCGATGGATTCCATATAACAGTTAGGTCTCATGAACTGGGAGCATGTATGTATGGAGTCCATTTTGAAATGGTGAAAGGTTACACAGGTATTTAAATCTTTAAGATTTAATATCATACGGTAAGATCCGTCTTTCTTTGGTCTCAAGAATATATTCGAGACAAACTCCCCCTATAATGAGAGCTTTCTGTTATAATGCCCTTTTCAATGAATTTTGCTATTTGTTCATCAATGTTAGCAGCCTCTTGAATTGAGGACCTGATTGGTCTGGGCAAACTAAACTGCACTGGCTTGACAAAAAAAAAAATTTGTATCCAGTGACCGCTGTCAATATAGTAGGATCATGTGTAAGTTGCCTCCATTTTTTAATGAAGTTTTTAATTCTCCCTGCTACTACAGGTGTATTTTTACTCTCACCCTCAGAGAAATGAGACATACATTTATTGGCATGTCCCTGTACTTACAGTTGTTGGGGTCATTTCTGTTGCACAGATTTCTTCCCCTTGTATGCACTGTAGTTGTTCCGTGCATCTTTCTGTATGTATTTCCTTTGGGGGGCTCCCTGTTGGTACCGCCCCCGGCGTGGGAATAAACAATTCCCTCTAGACTGTGTGTAAGTTTGCTTTGGGCGATCATCCCGTTTTCTTTTGTGGCCTGTCAACTGTTGTGCTGCCTTTTTGCTCTCTTTAACAGTCTTCACGCGATCAGCTAGATCATCGCCAAATGGCTCTGATTGCACCGGTTGTTTGTTGCTACAAATTGCATTGTAATTATCATCAAGATCCACCTTCAATAGGTCTAGTCTGCACATATTAAGGTCATGGTTGGCAGAGGCAAACAGCAATACAGAGTTTGAGAGACTCTCCCAGATCTCTTTTTGCGTTGGCATTTCTGAGCCTTCTTCAAGGACTTCCCCCACAGTCCCTGTGAGTTTGGCTACAGGAATGAGCCCTTTTATCAATGATTCCTGTAGCTTCTGAAGCCGAGCATCCATGCTCTTGGTAGGCTTTAGGGCAATGTCCCATATTTTCGAGTTTACCTTGGGTCACTCGGAGAAGTTTGCAATGTTCTGGACGCTTAATTTGCTCCTTTCGCTTGGCAAGCACTTGCTCGATCAATCCTGAAGCAAGAATACTATCCAGGAGTGATGATATTTTCTCGTTTAGGGCTTTTGCAGTTCCCTCGTCCTCAGTTACCTCTTGAACGAGGACATCCATTGATCCGTCGGCACTGGATTGTTTAAGGTTATCTGAGCTTCCGTCGCTCTTGTGCCTTTTCGCACTTAAAGCAGACTCATCGTCACGACCACTTTCCTCCCCTTTACTTTCGGAGGATAGGACGTCCCGCTGCACCGCAGCGTCGTAGGCCGTTTTTAGTTCCTTAATAACTGGAGCAACACTGTCCATCATGCTTGTCAACGTGTCGATTTTTCGGCTTAATTCGTCGAGTCCCGTCGACTCTTTAGTTTGGGATTTTCCAGCCGAATCGCGGCCCGAACCAGTTTTAAGAGCGGCCGTCTGTAAATATCGCCTAAAGTGTTTAGGATGAAAAAAAATGAAATTCCTCAAACTTTCTCAGAATAATGGCCTGGGTGAGTGAGGCATATAAATATAACTTTTAGTTGAATCTGATTTTTATTTTCGCCAAACGGCGACAAAATCGGTTTTACGGCTCTTAGACCGGTTTTTAGGAGATCGATACCACACATCGATAACGGCTCGCCTAAAAATGAAAATAGAAATTTATAGCAATACTGTGCAGCTAAATACAAAGAAAAGATAATGATTTCTCTTTTCATGGGTTGTTTATTACAAATTAAATATTTTATCAATTTTTAATTATTGTGTTAATTTTAGACATTTTTGGTACGCAAAATAATGACCAAATTGAGAAGCTAAAATCTCCAATGATACATGACCTGGCTGTATTAGAGTATAACCTAGCGAAAGAGCAATGTTTCTTCTTCAAATACATGCAATAAAATTTTTGGGCAATTAAAACTACGAATTTTCAGGGCATCAAACGCAAGTGACACCGACGTGAGAATACTCTCTTTTCTCACAGCGTTCGAATGCACAGAATCTAAGATGAACAGAGGAAAAAAAATATTATATCAACTTCTATCAGGTTAAATTTAACACTAAAGAAGCCTGAGTACTTTCAGATAGATTATATATCGGTTTCTACCAATTATGTACAAAATCAGTGGCTTTTAGCGGTATTTTTGCGATGACATATTGTTGAATCTTTACTCATGCCGGAACGCTGACAACTTTCAATTGATAGACTACCTTTATGAGACTTCTAAGTCAATCCGAATGATTTACAGTTGAACTATTCACTGTTAGGAATGTTAAAAAGTAATTGTAATGGCTTAATATGTACCTTTCATGTGGTTTTGTAGAGAATCGGTAGTATAACTAGAGGTTGTCAAATGCAAGACTGCCGTAGTTCAACTGTCAACAGCTGAGATTGCGTTACACACAGGAAGCCCGCTTTATCAGGAAATATGAACGCGTAATATAACTATATATGGACTTTTGGTTTACGTTCCGATCCGGGAAACTAGTTATATTTTATGTAGAATCTCAGTATCACTGGATTTATTTTTTGTCTTTGAGTTTGAGCCAATTGAAATCAAAGCTTCACGTAACCTTATCTCCCTTAGGGGGGAGACAGGAGTACTTATGTTGTCTCTTGACTCTTTTGGTATGACCAGTTGGCGAGCCCGACCGATTATTATAATTCGCAACCCAAGTACGGTTCTGAAGCAAAAATGTAGCAATCCGTTAGACTTTTTTTCTCAAAATTTTGGAAAAAAAGTGTTTTATAGCTACTTTCCGCACACCTGGTCAGGTTCCGAAGCTGACGCCGGCCGCATAATAATCTCTCGGGAGTTCTAAAACGGCAATTACGTATATTCAATCTTTTCACCCAGTGGCCATCTTGGATCGAATGCGAGAAAATCAGTTTTTTTTTTGTAACGCTATAACCTCGCACTGAGGGATATTAGAACGAGTTAAGCCAAGCAAAACCTCGCATTGGATCCAATATGGCCACCGACTGGAAAAAACGTGAATGCAACCGCGTTATTTATGGTTCGGTTTCCGTGAGTTTACTTTTCGCTTGCCTATCACAAGCGTAATTTTATGATTAATGGTGTTGCAGCCATGGCCATGTAGGTTGACCAAACAAGAGAAGTTAATGTAATTCCAAATCTGCCCCCCCCCCCCCCCGGTATACGTGTAGCATTTGGCCGCGCAGTCTGTCCCAGGGTGGGGCATTTTACCAGCAAATAATAGTTGGGGTGGTGAATAGCCCACGTTCGATATATGTTTCACTTATCACGCACAAAGGTTTCAACATGTGTCTCCGGGGTAAATTAAATATATTATATTATTTGAACAAAGAATAACATTAATTTAATTACCCTGGAGCATCATTATACTGAAACCTTTGTGTGTGACGAGTGGAGCATATATTGAAAGTGGTGTATTGGTGAAAGAGAGTCAAGGTTGCGGATTTTACATCAATATTTATTAGAGATTTGCACTCGTTCCTAAGCCCCACGGTTAGGTATTTGCAAAGCTCTGATTCCCAAAAGTCAAATGCTCCACAAATGGGGGGGAGGGGAGGAGTGGGCAGGTTTGGAATTGCTAGAGAGATAACGAGTCATACTTTATAAAGCCCGGTTTACCATAGGATCGTTACGATCGCAGTGATCGCAGTGATCGCAGCGATCATAGATAGCGATCGTAACGATCTACATATGGAAACCGATCTATAGTTCTATCCTGCCGATTGTACAATCCATGGAGCCCGTGGGAGGAGGACTGTGTGGCGGTTATGATTTCCGGGTACGTGTTTTTCACAAAAAGACAGGTTATAGACGACTCGGAATAATAAAACATAAATGCGGGTTCGTTTTCACAATAACTTGGAAAATCGGGTTTTGGAACTATACTTTCTCTGAAAACCGGATCTGGATCGGACCCCATGGCGGCACATACGTACGTACCCGTATTGTGATTAATATATTGTTCACATATCTGACTGATTTATTTAGCATAGTGACCGGATTTCGAATTTACCATGGCCAGTTGAGCCACCATATTACATGCATTAAGATCGAAGGTCACATTACTTTGCTATTTTAAAAAGGGACGTTTATTTATGTTTAGACTCTGCCAAAATGGTATAGATAGCAGTAAAGGCTAAATCATCCGATGCGGTCAACAGACATTCTTCTCAGTCTATTATTCTCAGTCTTCTGAGCCTTACACGGATTACTGATTGTGGTCAACTTCATTCTTATGTTGTCCCCTTAAATTATTTTAATTAGATTTCAATAAAAAGGGTACAGCCATGGCCACATAACGGACTCCCATGCTCTATACCAACGCGTATACCGTACAGTTATGGTGTCAGTTATTTCTAGCCAACACAACTACGTTTTTCACACACCTCTACCATTTAATTAATTTTGCAAGTGCTACCCTTCCCCCATCCCGGATATTTCCATGCCTGGTATTAAAACAGCTGATTGATAGTAAACTTGCTGAATTTGATAATCTCTCGCGAACCCAAAAGACTCAATATTGATGGAAACTTGCAAGAATATTGACTTACATTGTAGGTAAGGTACCAAAGAACTTAAACAGATGTCGCATTTATGATTGGTAAATGATAGATGACATACAGTGGCGGATCCAGGGAGTGGGTTCCCCCTTACTTCTGGATATCACTCAGAAATGAATAGCTAAATACATATTTCAATGTATGCTACTCAGACATGAAAAATTATCATAGAAATATCATATGAAACCTGTTACATATTGTAAGTATAGTTCTCTAGTATGACACTATTATTTTGCACCCCCCCCCCCCCCCTATGACTCGCTTAACCCACCTTATATCACACTTGACACGGTTTTCTTTGTTCTTCATAGGGGTGAAACTCTGGTATAAACCCGTTGAACAATAGACTAATTAAATCGTCAATCTGAGGTTTATAACTGTAAGTTACAGGGAGGTTTATAACTCAGTCAGTTTAAACCTCCTTTCTATTTGAGAAAACCTCGCCAAATGTGATATAAGTCAGTTTCATACCTCGAACCTTCGGTTCTAATCCCTAAACATCCCTCGGGGCTCGGCCCTCGGGATGTTTAGGGCTTAGAACCTCGGTTCTCGGTATGAAACCGTCTTACTTTTACAAAATCCTGGATCCGTCCCTGAATGAGTTGTCTTCTTCATCAGTAGTGGATGACTCTAGATCGGCTAAAAAAAACGTAAAACGATCCCACAAGCGCTTAGATAGAACGAAGAACAGAATACTAAGTCCTAAGCGCCTTCGGTACATTTTTGCGGTCTTTTTGGGCAGAACTTGAACATAAATCAACATCTCTTTAACATCAAAGTAATATATTCACTGCTGATAAAGACTGAATAGCTACTTCCAGAAAAATACTTCTATACTACTACTAGTACTGCTTGGCACATGATACACTTTTCCTCCTACAGTCGGTGCCTGCATTCTCCAGCGTGTTTAGCGAAACAAATCATACTTTAGACATAAACAGGCCGACCATTACCCGGATCGTTATCGTTTATTTTTAGATTTTATATATAATGCCATACGTATTGTTTGCTTTCATCGCGAATGTAGGCTGGTTTTCATTTGGTCGTTCGCTGCGATCGCTGTAAAGGTGAGTCGGCTTATAGGGACCGGACATTATTTAGCGGTAGAGGGGTGGGAGGGGGGGGCTACTAGTTCTGCATTGTGGCTTGCCCCAAAAAATGTGACCTTGCAGTTCTCTGGTCTCACAAAATAATGACCCTCCCCGTAGATAAGCCTATAAATATATTTAACCTATAAAAGAGGAGCATAAAAAAATTGACCCCCCCCTTAAATGGGAGCATAAAAAATCGGGACCCCCTACAAATCTAGTAGTCCCCCTCCCCCAACGCTAAATAATGTCCGGTCCCTTATAGCGATCGTAGTGGTAACATGGAATCTACTCTCAAGCGGTCATAGCGATTACGATCGCCAGGATAGAATTTATTGTTGTACCCGATAGTTCGGTTCAGTTCCATTTGATAGCAAGATATAATCGCTACGATTGACAAGTACTTTTTTTCAGCGGTCGCTGCGATCGGAGAAACGGGCATATGGGATATAATTTAGCATGGGGAGTGTCATACATTTTCAAACCCCCCAAAATAGAGGGTCGTAAAAAAGGGTTGGCTGTAGGGGGAAGGCAAAATATTTCATACTTATTGGTAGGGTTATATATTTTTAGAATTTTTCATTTCATTCTCCATAACGTATGGTACGGACCTCGTACTCAGATAATGAGAGGTAGATACTTGTGACTTCCGGCACTCTTTTCTTCGACATTTTGGAAAAAGAGTTCTGACAGTCTTATAGCTACTTTCCGCACACCTGGCCGACGCCGCACAAGTACCCTCCATCTCCCAGCAATTGTAACATGTCGATTGCCGTCCAATATACAGTTTGAAACTCAAAGACAAAAATAAAAGCCAAATCCAGTTACTCTGAGATCCTATATCGAATATAACTAGTTCCCCGGATCGGAACTGATGTAAATCAGAAATCCACAGTTATAGATTTCTAGCTTCGTAAACACGTTGTTCATTTGTTCCGAAAAAGCGGGCTTCCTGTGTGTAACGCAATCTCAGCTGTTGACAGTTGAACTACGGCAGACCTGTTTATAAAGCTACCAATTCTCTACGAAACCACATGAAAGGTACATATTAAGCCATAATAATTACTTTTAACATTCCTAACAGTGAATAGTTCAACTGTAGATCATTCGGATTGACTTAGAAGTCTATCAATTGAAAGGTGTCGGCGCTCCGGCATGAGTAAAGATTCAACAATATGTCATCGCAAAAATACCGCTAAAAGCCACTGATTTTGTACATAATTGGTAGAAACCGATATATAATCTATCTGAAAGTACCCAGGCTTCTTTAGTATTAAATTTAACCTGATAGAAGTTGATATCATATTTTTTTCCTCTGTTCATCTCAGATTATGTGCATTCGAACGCTGCGAGAAAAGAGAGTATTCTCACGTCGGTGTCACTTGCGTTTGATGCCCTGAAAATTCGTAGTTTTAATTGCCCAAAAATTTTATTGCATGTATTTGAAGAAGAAACATTGCTCTTTCGCTAGGTTATACTCTAATACAGCCAGGTCATGTATCATTGGAGATTTTAGCTTCTCAATTTGGTCATTATTTTGCGTACCAAAAATGTCTAAAATTAACACAATAATTAAAAATTGATAAAATATTTAATTTGTAATAAACAACCCATGAAAAGAGAAATCATTATCTTTTCTTTGTATTTAGCTGCACAGTATTGCTATAAATTTCTATTTTCATTTTTAGGCGAGCCGTTATCGATGTGTGGTATCGATCTCCTAAAAACCGGTCTAAGAGCCGTAAAACCGATTTTGTCGCCGTTTGGCGAAAATAAAAATCAGATTCAACTAAAAGTTATATTTATATGCCTCACTCACCCAGGCCATTATTCTGAGAAAGTTTGAGGAATTTCATTTTTTTTCATCCTAAACACTTTAGGCGATATTTACAGACGGCCGCTCTTAAACTTTTTGCAGGTCGCTTCTCCCTGCTTGTACTGGCTTTCTCACCCAGCGGTGATAAGCTTTCTTTGTCAGATGCTGACCTCTTCGGCAGCGCCGAGTCAGCTTGTGACTGTTTAGCATCGGCTAACATGTTGTCCAACACGCCAGTTGTTTGATCCATTTGTAGATCGAAATTTTTCCCTTTTCAAGAACGGATTTGCCACGCAAATCCCGCAAAAGGGGTTTTCCTTGTTCTGTAGTTCGTAAAGAACTAGCAGATTACTTTCACAGCACAAGGATGGCGTTGATATTTCAGAATTAGGTTCTCGCTTGATCAACCACGCTACCAAGATGGCGGGAGCGAGCGTAGAATGATCAGCCTTGCGCATGCGTAGTATCTCGTGGAATCTCTGCGGTAGATGACTGATAGAATTACAAATTTAACACGACAATGGTTATTCGTTAATCGCTGTAATGACTCTGTTCGCCGCTCAAACTAAGAAAAAAATCTACAAGACATTAATACAAGCAACAGGGAAATAGGAAGAGGGAATTTATGTGAAGTAGAATCTACTGCATTGCAGATCAGCTCATTAAACGATATTTCAATACGCCGTGATGTCATCCTAGGCATTTGTTCTCCAGTGCACAGACCATCACTTATGGCAAAGACCGCTTTTAGGGTCTATAGATAGCGCACCATACACCACCGCAAACAGGAAATCCAAACTCCTCCTCCCTCATCGCTACCCAAGACTTTCTTATGTTACAGAAGATATTTGGACAACTGAAAGTGTAATATAGGGAAGCCTTGGGTAGCGATGAGGGAGGAGTAGGAGAGAGGAGGAGGGAGGATGAGGGAGGAGTAGGAGAGAGGAGTAGGGAGAATGAGGGAGGAGGAGGGAGGAGGAGGGAGGAAGGAGGAGGAGGAGGCGGGAGGAGGAGGAGGAGGAGGGAGGAGGAGGGAGGAGGAGGATGGAGGAGGATGGAGGAGGAGGAGGAAGAGGGAGGAGGAGGAGGAGGAGGCGGCGGCGGGCGTTGTTGCGGGATTTGTGTCTAGTTTAGCTAGACTTTCTAGAGTTTCTAACTAGATACTTTGTAGTCTAGAACGGCCACACTAGAAAATAATACAATTTCTAGACTAGACTGGAAAATGATAGCTAAAATAGAGTCTTTAGACTAGACTAGAATTTCTAGACTAGACTAGAAAATGGTAGCTAAAGTAGAGTCTTTAGACTAGTCTACCTAGGTCATTAATTTTCCTCTCCTCGGTAAAAACACAACTGTCTGTAGCATTTGTCAACAAGAAAAAATCAATGAAACATAAATCAGTGTAATCTTGTAACACGGTACATTATATCAACCCAAGAACTGAGAAATAACAAAGTTATCAACTTCGCGACTATAAGGAAAACGAACTGTAAATTGGTGTTTTTGAGATTGAATATACTTTGTTTAATTTATCTGGTGGTTTGTTTATATTCAGTTTTAGAGAAGAATTTGCATCTCAAGAGTTTTCCTCAAAACAATAGGGCTATTGTTTCTGACAAACTGTACTGATAGCTCTTCAGTTATCGCTAATCTCTAAGAACAATAGCAGAGTTGATCTAATGAACCATACCGGATTTGGTATACAATTATCTTATGAGTTATTAACTGTAAAGGAAAGTAATAAAGACAGTTTAGAGCCTATCACGAGTAGTTTGTTCTTACTATTTACGCTACAAAGGGGTTTAGATATTGCAAGATATTTATTACTCTTTTCATTCAACTTCGAATGTATTCAGGGCGGATCGCTCCTGGTTTTAGAGACGACCCCAAACAATAGGCTTTGCCCAAACATGCCCGAATAGATCGATGACCTCATTCACAGAAATAATAATTTTATTGATCAAGTACGCCGCAATTCTGATCAGGTACGCCGCAGAAATGCGGCGTATGCCGCATTTTCCCCCTTGCAGCGGAATAATAATGAGCTGCAGCGCATTCCTTAATTAATTCAATGGACAATAGGACTGTGACGTCATCCTAATTAATGCATACGCCGCAGGTACGCCGCAGGTACGCCGCAGGTACGCCGCAGGTACGTTCGCAAAGTATCTTGCCGCATATGTCAATCAGTTGCTCCATAGCCGACAGGTCGACTGTGTTCTATTATTTGTGTGGGACATCGATTTACAATCAATTACATGGCGTGTACAAACATTATGCATGTCTTGCATGCTGTCATTGTCTGATATTTCATTCCGGCTCTGATAGCCAGAGGAAAGGGGAAAGTACCCGGGGAAAGTACTTCCATCTAATATGAACTCTTTGAAGATCCTCTAAAGACTCTTCTTACATGGCGGCCATATTGAGTCCCAGGAGGATAAAAACATTTGCTTCTGCCATCCTAAACTCGTTCTGAAACTGCTTAGTTCGAATCTGACCTTGCAAAACCTAATGTTTCTACGGCCGGCAACTTGGCCGTGAGAAGGGTCATTGAGAGCGTCATGCATTAGCTGTATTGCCATGGCACTGCTGTTGTAACTCCAGTGTACTTTTACGTTCAACAATTTCTAGAGTAACCTTGTCAATAATATCCTCAACGACTTGATGCACCTGTCGTAACATGATGCAATTGTCCATACACACCACGTAACGACAATGCGCATGTTCTGATGTTACCACACATACATCCGGGTTAGTCACGTGATCTGTCCCATCATGCTTGGTTTCTTGCCTTTCATATGGTTCTTCGTGATCACCAGGAGTTTGGTGCTCACTATTCGTCCCTATCAATGTCAAAAAAATCTACTAAAATCTTTAACATTTCTTGATGAGTGGGATTGAGTGCAAAAGCCTACCTTAGACGCAGAAATTAATTGGTGTTAAAAAATGTCTTGAGTGCGATATAGTCTTAAGTTTGCAGTTGTAAATATTTTAAAGGTATTGGGATGATTGTCATATCTTCTGACGCCAATAGGGATTATGCGTGATGACGTCACGCTATTGTGATCACCACCAAGCCTCACTTTTGTGTTGAAAGGAAATGGTGTGCCAGAGTGAGGCTTGGTGGTGATCACACAAGAGTGGCATCATCCGCATGCATAAGGAATAGTAAGGCCTGGGACTATTAGGCGAAATTCAAGGTCAGGTTACGTATTATGCCTATTTTCACCTTGAAACACACTGGGACGTTAGTCTACCGGCCAAGACGTCATTATCTGACCCTCAAAACAAGAAAATAGAATGATAATTATGATTTTACTTATCTAAGATCTCCACCATCGCATATTTATTACATTGAAATCTACGTGACAGACGACCACGTGACCCCAGTATCTAGTCGATCAACGTACCGAACAAGGTATGCAAGTGTGACACTTTTCAGAAACATTTGGTAAAAACTAGAACACTTATGCGTTTAGCCTCTATTGGCTGTAAGCACCACGACGACTGCAGTCTACGACTACGGACGCGCCCGAGTGGTCAGCGTGTTCTTCGTAGAGTGCTGGGCCGAGTACGCAACGAATGGCGCGAGACTGAGCTGAACAGAAAGTAATTAATTGTGCTGTTTAAAGGTTGGCCATTGAAATATCTAAAATAGTGGTGAATTTCTTACATTAAATCTAACTAACATACTCTGTTGTGGTGACTAAGTCAACCGTAAGCACGTCAGGTCGTAGCTATGTAGTCTGACTTGCGTGAATACTTTAACGGGGAATTTAAAATACGGCGACTACAGACTATATAGCTACGACTGGACGTGCCTGACAAACAGGGAATTTAAAATACGGCGACTACACTCACTGTCTTCGTCGTTGCCACCATACCCGAGGTTATCTATCGATAGCCGATAGCACGGCTGCACGTAGTGTGATTGATAGGACACGCCTATGATAACAAAGACATTGGTTAAAAACCGAGCGTCAATCAAACTCTTAACCCACACCAGTTTGTTCTGGTCACTGATGAAATATGTTTTACTGTCGTAAAACCAAAACCACAGAGCCAATAGATGGTTTGCACTCAATCCCCAGAGATTCAAATGACAAAGAGTATGATGGCCATGTTGGTGTACAGAACAAAAGAAGCTAACGAAGAATCTATTGTTAACTGTACACCAACATGGCGGCTATGACGTGACGTGCAAAGGGTATATTACAGAGCCAATCACGGAGGCAAGTAAACGCAATTGTGGATAACTCTCCTGTCCTAAAATGAGAATTGATGGCGTGACGGACAAAAACAAGGTTTTAGTTTAGAACTTTAGTTGGCTGATAATTACAAAACATTACGTTTTTCACAGCCAATAGAAAAGCTAAGCAAATGCAAAACCAAAGTAATCACTTATTACTTTCGACACTCAGTCGAACACCACTCTAACACCGACTTAGATGCACTAGGTTTTTTTAGCGTTGCAGACTGTAACCTGATCTAATCTGTATAACAACTGAAGGTCTTGTTACATTGATAAGTTCTGAGACCACGGAGGGAGAGAGAGTACCCACGTTTTTGTACAGATAGTTAGAAAAAGACCTGGAAAACTCGCGCTTACGCGATTGCTCAAATTAGGAACACACGATCCTTGTTCGAGAAAATACAATGTTCTAACCATTTGCCATTCGAGTTCGAGATTATTTCCTCACTAAAGACAGAAACGTCTCCCGAGTGTTAGTCCATCCTGGCCCCCGCGTAAAACCAGGACTTTTATACCACTGAACTTACTTGGCGGCGGGTAAACAAATACATAATTTTCTCATCGTTAACATTATCAAAGACAAGTATATCATCCATCGCCACACTCTTTATCTTCGTCATTCTGGCGCGCATTAGCACCTATCCGTTATTGGCAACGACCATCTTCCCTGCTCGTACATGCAGCACATTTTATACATTACCTTTAATCTGTAAGACAGAATGAATATTATGGATTTGTCTTACGAAAATTAAGAAATTTCACCGCGCCTTTCGCGCCACAAAACATTGTGCGTTTGCAGGTTTTGTTACCAGTCCCGCGTGGTAAGGAAAACCTTTTCGAGCCGTTTAGTAAGTGTCTAGATACCTAAGTCGTCGCTTGACGGTCTTTTCCCTCCACAAAGCACGAAGACGGTCCTGAACACGTAGACATATCCACGGCGATACCGCTGACTCATCTTACCATAAAGCACAGGGTTCACCACGGCGTGTAGAAGGGAAATCATACCAGCGAATAGAGAGGCAGATGAATTGGGCTGCTTACCAGCCACCAGACTCACGAGGTTGTTAAGCTGTTTGGTATTCAATAAACAATTCACAGTAAGTGGTTCACGATAGTTTTGGTCCAACTGAACGAATATGCTCAATTACCATCAGTTTGCGTGAGTTCGCGTTCCTTCCCCAGCCGTTTATGTGAGCTCGCGTTCCTTCCCCAGCCGTTTGCGTGAGCTCGCGTTCCTTCCCCAGCCGTTTTTATGAGCTCGCGTTCCTTCCCCAGCCGTTCGCGTGAGCTCGCGTTCCTTCCCCAGCCGTTTTTGTGAGCTCGCGTTCCTTTCTCAGCCGTTCGCGTGAGCTCACGTTCCTTCCCCAGCCGTTTATGTGAGCTCGCGTTAGTAGTATAGGAGGGACCGAATTAGCCGGTTTTTTGCGGCGCTATGCTGATTTTTGCGGCGCTATGCTAATTTTTGTGGCGCTCTCATTAATTCAATGACGTCACGGTTCTATTGTCTTAGACTCATGAATAAAGTGCGGTGGTTTCTCATTATCTATTGTCTTAGACTCATGAATAAAGTGGTGCGCTCATGAATAAAGTGTGGCGCTCATGAATAAAATGTGGCGCTCTCATGAATAAAGTGGTGAGCTATGTTAATTTTTAAGGCGCGCTCATGAATATCTATTGTTCCTTTGGATGAGGTCATCGATCTATTCGGGCATGTTTGGGCAAAGCCTATTGTTTGGAGCGGACATAAAGCCAGAACCGATCGACCCTGAATCCATTCAAGAAATTGAGCAGCAACAAGATGGAAGTGATCTACAAGCTAGGATCTCGAGGCTACCACGCCAGCGCTAACATTTTCCACGGCAAGATGAGAGTTCACATTCGAAAGTACATTCAAGGCCAAAACAAGAAATTTCCTACCAAGGAGGGAATTGCTTTGACAGTCGACGAGTGGATCAACCTCAAAGACATTGTGAAGGAGATGGATGATCTTATTGAAACCATATCCGAAAACCCAGAGGATCCGGACTATGAAGCCTTTGAACGCAAGAACCCACGACAGACTGAAATATCAAATGACGCCAACATGGAAGCGTTTCGTCCAACACTTCAGAGACAGAATGCTATCCTGAAGACCACAAGCCCCACGAAATTTCAGGATGGACCCATACCTTTCTGCCATGTGTGCAAGAAAACGAACGTTTATGGAAGTAACCAATGTGATGGGTGTTATAACTCCGTCATAAAGGAGGAACCAGGTGAAATAGTGGAAACGTCCTCCATGACAACCGAAGCAGGAGATATAGACCCTAATGACATACAGCAAGAAGAGATACCAAATGTTACTTTTGGTGGAAAGCCACCTTTGACTCAGCTCAAACAGTGCTCAGTATGCAAGAGAACTCTGTTTTACTATGGAACTATTTGTAATACCTGTAACGGCACTTGGCGGTCAAGTCTCTTTTAGAAATACTATGTAAAAAAATAAAGCCATGATGTGATACTGAATTGTGTCTTTGTATTAATAAAGGAATTGTATTTATGTAAATATTTCTTAAGAAGTACTAACAAATCCACTTTATACGAATCATTTCGACATGGCATCGTCTATTTTCCTTAACAGTTAATAACTCATAAGATAATTGTATACAAAATCCACTGTGACTCATAAGATAAATTTTGCTATTGTCCTTAGGGATTAACGATAACTGAAGAGCCTATTGTTTGGAGGAAAACTCTTGTGATGCAAATTCGTCTCTAAAACTGAACTATAATTACCATACGAATATAAACAAACCACTAGATAATTAAACAAAGTTTATTCAATCTCAAAAACACCAATTTTAAAAACAGTTCGTTTTCCTTATCCTCGCGGAGTTGATAACTTTCTTATTTCTCAGTTCTTGGGTTGATATAATGTACCGTGTTACAAGATTACACTGATTTATGTTTCATTGATATTTTTCTTGTTGACAAATGCTACAGACAGTTGTGTTTTTACCGAGGAGAGGAAAATTAATGACCAAGGTAGTCTAGTCTAAAACTATACTTCAGCTAGAAATCGACTTAATAAAACTTATTTCTAAAAGGTACAAACGTATTATTCATCGCGGAATCACTCTGTTCCGGAATAGGTTGTTTTTGGAATTGTTTATTCAACAAGAATTTTCGGTGGTGAATTGCAGCCTCGGTCGCTTCTTGCCATCCATAATCTTCCGTGTTCATCAAGTTTTGTTTTGTTTCCAAGATGTTTTGGAAATCAGGATCTTTTCTTAAGCTGTGAATCCATTTCATATCTTCGAACAACACTTCTCTTAGGTCTTTTCTATAGTTAGGAACCAAAGCGTTACTGGCTTTGATTATACATGACTATCCCCATCGTGTTCATACTTTTGAACCAACGCTTCCCAATCTTCCTGGTGCCGTTCTTTAGTTTCGTTACGAATTCTTTCCCAAACATCCTTTTCTCCGTCATAACTATCATCAGTGGAGTCCGTGCTCTCCTGAGAATCAGAGCTTTGATAAGAATCTTCAGTCATTTCATCATCTGAGGTGGAACGATTAGCAGCCATCGTTTATATCTTTACTGTTCAAGGATCGGGAGTATAATGTCAGACCCTTAAAAGTTTCAAACTTTATAGAAAACAAATTGCCGTGGTCACTACGTTCAACAAATGTCGATTAGCTGATTTAGCTAAGGTCTCTCAGTTAGATCAACATTGTAAGTAGGATTCCTAACCAACAAATTTTCCATTATCAACAACTGGATTTACATTCCTCGACAAAAACATTCTTTTTTGAAGTTTCGCTTCTTGTAAATAGGGTTTACGTTCTTGAGTTGATAACCTATGGACTTGTGCCAAGTGGTTGGATAATTTCACAAGATACTTTGATCCACAATTAGGTACAGGGCAGTTTTTCAAAGTCTGATTTTCCATGTTCACTCGTTGAAAGTTAGTATCAAATAGCACACATCTACTTGATCGTCCCTTTTATCTCCTTTCGTCCCTTTTGTCTCCTTTTGTCCCGCTTTTTTTCGTTTTGAAATAAAAAAAGAAGCATAAAAAAGAAAAAATGGCGGGACGAGAGGCGACAAACGGGATGAAAGGGATAAACGGAGACACCTGTATCCGAATGTGGACACGTCTCTTGTCAATAGGCCCTTTCGTCCCGTGTGTCTCCTTTTGTCCCGCTTTTTTTTCGTTTTGAAAATAAAAAAAAAAGCATAAAAAAGAAAAAAAAGCTGGACAAAAGGAGACAAAAGGGACGAAAGGAGATAAAAGGGATGATCAAGTAGATGTGTGCTATTTGATACTAACTTTCAACGAGTGAACATGGAAAATCAGACTTTGAAAAACTGCCCTGTACCTAATTGTGGATCAAAGTATCTTGTGAAATTATCCAACCACTTGGCACAAGTCCATAGGTTATCAACTCAAGAACGTAAATCCTATTTACAAGAAGCGAAACTTCAAAAAAGAATGTTTTTGTCGAGGAATGTAAATCCAGTTGTTGATAATGGAAAATATGTTGGTTAGGAATCCTACTTACGATGTTGATCTAACTGAGAGACCTTAGCTAAATCAGCTAATCGACATTTGTTGAACGTAGTGACCACGGCAATTTGTTTTCTATAAAGTTTGAAACTTTTAAGGGTCTGACATTATACTCCCGATCCTTGAACAGTAAAGATATAAACGATGGCTGCTAATCGTTCCACCTCAGATGATGAAATGACTGAAGATTCTTATCAAAGCTCTGATTCTCAGGAGAGCACGGACTTCACTGATGATAGTTATGACGGAGAAAAGGATGTTTGGGAAAGAATTCGTAACGAAGCTAAAGAACGGCACCAGGAAGATTGGGAAGCGTTGGTTCAAAAGTATGAACACGATGGGGATAGTCATGAAGTTGCTGAAATCAAAGCCTGTAACGCTTTGGTTCCTAACTATAGAAAAGACCTAAGAGAAGTGTTGTTCGAAGATATGAAATGGATTCACAGCTTAAGAAAAGATCCTCATTTCCAAAACATCTTGGAAACAAAACAAAACTTGATGAACACGGAAGATTATGGATGGCAAGAAGCGACCGAGGCTGCAATTCACCACCGAAAATTCTTGTTGAATAAACAATTCCAAAAACAACCTATTCCGGAACAGAGTGATTCCGCGATGAATAATACGTTTGTACCTTTTAGAAATAAGTTTTATTAAGTCGATTTCTAGCTGAAGTATAGTTTTAGACTAGACTACCTTGGTCATTAATTTCCTCTCCTCGGTAAAAACACAACTGTCTGTAGCATTTGTCAACAAGAAAAATATCAATGAAACATAAATCAGTGTAATCTTGTAACACGGTACATTATATCAACCCAAGAACTGAGAAATAAGAAAGTTATCAACTCCGCGAGGATAAGGAAAACGAACTGTTTTTAAAATTGGTGTTTTTGAGATTGAATAAACTTTGTTTAATTATCTAGTGGTTTGTTTATATTCGTATGGTAATTATAGTTCAGTTTTAGAGACGAATTTGCATCACAAGAGTTTTCCTCCAAACAATAGGCTCTTTAGTTATCGTTAATCCCTAAGGACAATAGCAAAATTTATCTTATGAGTCATGCACAGTGGATTTTGTATACAATTATCTTATGAGTTATTAACTGTTAAGGAAAATAGACGATGCCATGTCGAAATGATTCGTATAAAGTGGATTTGTTAGTACTTCTTAAGAAATATTTACATAAATACAATTCCTTTATTAATACAAAGACACAATTCAGTATCACATCATGGCTTTATTTTTTTACATAGTATTTCTAAAAGAGACTTGACCGCCAAGTGCCGTTACAGGTATTACAAATAGTTCCATAGTAACACAGAGTTCTCTTGCATACTGAGCACTGTTTGAGCTGAGTCAAAGGTGGCTTTCCACCAAAAGTAACATTTGGTATCTCTTCTTGCTGTATGTCATTAGGGTCTATATCTCCTGCTTCGGTTGTCATGGAGGACGTTTCCACTATTTCACCTGGTTCCTCCTTTATGACGGAGTTATAACACCCATCACATTGGTTACTTCCATAAACGTTCGTTTTCTTGCACACATGGCAGAAAGGTATGGGTCCATCCTGAAATTTCGTGGGGCTTGTGGTCTTCAGGATAGCATTCTGTCTCTGAAGTGTTGGACGAAACGCTTCCATGTTGGCGTCATTTGATATTTCAGTCTGTCGTGGGTTCTTGCGTTCAAAGGCTTCATAGTCCGGATCCTCTGGGTTTTCGGATATGGTTTCAATAAGATCATCCATCTCCTTCACAATGTCTTTGAGGTTGATCCACTCGTCGACTGTCAAAGCAATTCCCTCCTTGGTAGGAAATTTCTTGTTTTGGCCTTGAATGTACTTTCGAATGTGAACTCTCATCTTGCCGTGGAAAATGTTAGCGCTGGCGTGGTAGCCTCGAGATCCTAGCTTGTAGATCACTTCCATCTTGTTGCTGCTCAATTTCTTGAATGGATTCAGGGTCGATCGGTTCTGGCTTTATGTCCGCTCCAAACAATAGGCTTTGCCCAAACATGCCCGAATAGATCGATGACCTCATCCAAAGGAACAATAGATATTCATGAGCGCGCCTTAAAAATTAACATAGCTCACCACTTTATTCATGAGCGCACCACTTTATTCATGATCTCACCACTTTATTCATGAGTCTAAGACAATAGAACCGTGACGTCATTGAATTAATGAGAGCGCCGCAAAAATTAGCATAGCGCCGCAAAAATTAGCATAGCGCCGCAAAAAAACGGCTAATTCGGTCCCTCCTATACTACTCGCGTTCCTTCCCCAGCCGTTCGCGTGAGCTCGCGTTCCTTCCCCAGCTGTTTGTGTGAGCTCGCGTTTCTTCCCCAGCCGTTTGCGTGAGTTCGCGTTCCTTCCCCAGCCGTTTATGTGAGCTCGCGTTCCTTCCCTAGCCGTCCGATGGTGGAAGGAGGGTCATGACCAGACTCGGTCAACGTGTGGAAATAGAGCCTCCTGATCAAAAAGCATATACTTTTTTTCCTGAAACTAACCTGCTTAAATACCGGAGACACACCGCTAATACCGGCCCATAAGGTGCCGTTTTAACCCGTTTGACGGTAGGCACTTTTATGATAAACGGATTCCGGTTTTCAGAGTAAAAATAGCTCCAAACCCCGGGTTCCAAGTTATTGTAAAAACGAACTCGGATATTCTGCCTGTTTGATTATTCTGAAGTGTCTATAACCCGGTAAACTACATACTTTTACGAAACACCAGGACACGAAAATCAGAATTAGGTTCAAAACAGGACACATAAACAAGAGTGCTCCCCCACCGGAGGTATTAACATGGTTCGACTGTATTTATTGCTTGTTTGGTTAGAGGTCGATTTCCGCTGACTGGGTATAGCGCCTTTTTTAATTCTGTGCATGAAGCGTGTTTTATAGGCCATGTTGGAGGCTTAAAGGAGCTATGTCACGGTGAAAACTACATTTTCAGTAGTTTTCATATAAACTGGCTATCCTAGCCCACGTGTGGGATGAACGAAATCAAAGTAAATATGCAAAAATGATTAACAAACTGTGCGTAGATGGAAAATATTGCATATTCCTTTCAATCAAGCATAAGTGCTCATTGACATATTTAAATCTACCGTTGCTAAGGAAAGTTTGCACCCTCGCAAAACCCGGAAAATTGTGCCAGTATGACGAAATTTGACATATTTCTTTTGCCACTTTTTTGTATTCGATAAGGACAGAAATATCCAAATCAGTAAAAACGTTTGCAAAGGGGCAAATTAGATCACACATTTTAAAGAGAGTTTACCGTCAAAATCACGTCCGCCATTACGCCAACCCGTTCCAGTGGGCGAGGAATCCCTAGTTATTTTTTTAGGGTAAGTGACGTCACACACTCAACGCATCGTTCTCAGGAAGCAGGTCAAAACACATGCCCTTTAGACGGGCCCATTTTGGGGCAGGGGGTGGGGGCTGCTGCCAGCCATCTCCACTGGAGAAAAAAAACAATATTAAAAAGAATTCGAAATCTCCGAAATTAAAAGACATGATCTAGAAACAAATGCACTGCATGTTTTGTCTTATGCTACATTTTGTTTGCTGTATTAAAATTATCACTAGGCCACCCAGAATGGAATTAGATGGTCAAACATAGGCACCCAATGGTGAACTCGTGGATGTAGTGACGAAGTTAGTGGATTGCTAAGAAAAGCCTTCATCTGAAAAGTATATACACAACACTGGTCCATTATGCTTGCAATGAACAGGAGCCATGTAATATTTAACTTTGTTGTTAGTAGTAAAGTTCATATTGCCATTTAACTTTCATGCTATTTGATGTAACAATGAGATGTACTATTGATGATGTGACAACTTTCAGGATAGGTAATGAAAGTTACATGTACCTAGATATCATCTTGAGAGCTGAAATAAAGCTTGCGCGCTCTTTAGAACAAATGAGATGACTGATCCATTTTAAAAACTGGTTGCAGGGACCTGTTTCTCGAAAGCCCCGATAACTTACCGGACCCGGTAATACTGTTAAAAATGCTAAAAACGTATTGGTTACCGGGCCCGGTAAGTTATCAAGTTATCGGGGCTTTCGAGAAACGGGGCCCCTGGCCGTAGCTAGCAGGGAGACAAGCGGGGTATCTGCCCCACCCCGCCCCCCAAAAAATAACCTAGTGAAGAATAATAGAAACTTAAGATTAGAAAGTTACCGGATACCTTCAGGGTGCGTTTCCAGTCTAAATTACGTAGCGTCTCGAGGAAACATCGTACATAAATCATCCATGTATCATTTTAAAGCTTATAAAATCGGCTACAAGAATACATAAAAAGTTTTCAGTTCTTTGAAAATCTCGAATTTTCCGCGATCCCGTTTCTCCGATCTAGTGAGATGGCTTTCAGAAGCTCCGACTCCGAAAATATTAAAATCTGTTTGCTTTGTCGCATTTCAGAGGAGTCGTATTACAAAACAGTGTCGGGGAATTTCAAAATTCGATTTAGTTCAAAAGTTATCATGCTCTTCGTGAAAAGGCGAAAACATAGTCCGAGTAGATATGCGAGAAACGCCGGCAAGAGCTCTCTTTTTAGAATTTCCCAATTCCCCGACACCCTTTTGCGATATCAATTGACTTTTTGTGAACATTTCACACAAATTGAATAAATTCCTCTTGAGTGGAAGCTTTTTTTAAACTCTATTTAGGTTAAAAACCATAAGCGTAGAAAATAGCACTTCAAAACATTTAGCCATCTGTCGTGCGTGAATCTGAAGCCCCGCCTCTCCAACAATTAGCGAGCTCTTGGCCAATCATTTCTTATCACAGTTCAACTATCTGTCAAGATTTCCCGCCAATGTCGATTTCCGATCAAAGCTACGCGCCGCATAGAGAAAATGTTAATAGAGCCGGTTGTCCTAGTTCTCTTGTGTGACATGAAAAATGGGAAAGACAAATAGACTTCAAGATACATCCTGGTAGCTTTGTGATACCCTTCCACTGTTTGTTTATCCAAGTAAACTCCATTTCGAACTGTTTAGTAGACCTGTTTTCACTTCGTCGTTGGCCGCGTGGAAATACCGTTAATCGCATCTCGCTCACTCCGGATTGGGATACCTATGGTTTTTAGGCACGTGTAACATTTCCATATTTAGCTTGGCCGCCATATTGGATGCCCACATCACGTGATTACAATCTCCAGGATTTCTGGAGATTTTTGGTCACGTGATTCAGCGTTTACCAGGGTCTTCTCTCGGAGTAGCCGCCATCTTGGATCTGACCGAGAAGACCCTGGTCACGAGGTTGCCGTCAGACTTTACGTTTCCATCTAAGCTTTCTTGGCCCGGGTTTCCTGGAAACAAATATTCTCTCGGCCGGCTCCTATCAGTATCTATTTATGTTCAGATGTGGACCACTCGGTACTCTGTCTAAAAGTGAAAATACGAACCCTTGTCGGGTTTTGCGAGGACTTCTATTTAGCTATTTGGCTCGTAGTCGTATGCATTGTTTGGTCATGTTTTGTTTTTTGTTTTTTCTTTGTTTTCCAAGCTAAGGGTATCCTGCTTGCTTTTTGTAAGACAAGGCCAACAACCGATGGAATTATGGAATCGTGTGTGGAAAAACTTTTCTCAATAAACGTAAACATGAATTTAATATGCGCTAGCCTTTCCCCAGACCGTCGTTACGGGCGAGTGAGCACTTGTCATGTGTTTATTGATCTGCTGTCAATCAAACAGAACATTTTACTTCCGGTTAAAAACTTCCTTTTGGTATTTCTCCGTCAATATATTTTTTTAACGGAGCTTTTGGTATATGATAAACTACTGCTAAAACTACATTTCTGTGCGAAAAAAATAATTCCCCATCTTTTTCGTTTTGAAGGTATCCGGTAACCTTAACCATTTGGGGAGTTTTACATACGTTTTACGCATGTAACCTATCTGAAATAGCTGAAAATGGCATTTCAGAGCTTCTATATTTCAAAATTAAAAAAACACACTATATGTTCGTTCCTGGGCCGTTCCCTGAGTTGGCAGAACGCCCAGTAAAATATCAACTGATCGACATCTTAGAATTACCGTGGGAAAGGTCTCATTTCATTGTGATCTTACACGTGTGTACTTCGGATCGGAATGATATCGGAAAGCAACCATAAAATTTCACGAAGAACACACACTCGATCAAATACTTGTAAATAAGAGTAAACGGATTTTAATTCTACTTTAGAATTAAGGTACAATTTTAAACTATACATTTATATTTGTGACTTATTACACTCACCAGTATTTTATTTTGCCTTCGATACTCATCCCCTTCAAGAACCGTTCAGCGCTAGACTTCGGCGTGAGTCAAGTGGCCAAATATTCCCGGGAAACCAAACCTTTTGTGCAATACAGAAACCTCGTAAACAAGTCCATCATTTCATTAAGTTGATTTTTCTGCCATCACAGTGTGTAGTCTCCGTGTAAAACACTCTGCAGCTCTGAATGCCACTCGCCCGACAGCTCACAGTGCCTCAAACTCGTCCCCGAGGCTTCCTCGCTCATATTCCGAACAGCATACGATTTGATATTGATTGATTTTTTGCTAACGGCTAGCTAGACATCATTCGCCCACCTCACGCAAAAACCCGTTCCTGCGCATGCGCGCATCCACGAGTTAAAAATGGGAAATGGGGGTGGTTCCCTGCGCTGACAGCTGTGTCTGGTGAAAAAATGGGTCCCTATCTGGGGCATTTGTTTTCACTTGTTCCTTCAAGTTGCTTCGAACCCATACATTTCTTCTTATAATGGCTACAAACTCACACTGCGAATTTTGCTGTGGTATAATAATAATAATAATAATAATAATAATATACTTTATTATTTGCTATAGCGCACTCTCCAGAAATGCCCAAATGCGCTTTACATATATATACAATTCAAATCTAAAAACCTAAGTTAAAGTATAAATAACGATAATAAATGCTAACTATATATAATAGAAATATCGGAACTTATATGAACAGTAAAAAGTTAATAATATACTAATTTAAAAAGATGTGTCTTGAGTTTCTGCTTAAAAATTACAACACTAGGACTACACTTAATGTCCATAGGTAATTTGTTCCACATATAAGGAGCGCAAACTGAGAACGCTCTGGACCCATACGATTTGGCATGATATGATGGCTGGCAAAAAAGCAACTTGTCAGCAGATCTAAGAGCTCTCTTTGGAACATAAGGTACAAGCAGTTCACTTAGGTACATTGGTGCTAGACCGTTAACTATCTTGTAGGTAAACAACAAAATCTTAAAATTTATGCGCTGTTCCACTGGAAGCCAGTGCAATTCTATGAGCAAAGGCGTGGTATGATCAGCCTTGCGCGACAAGGATATGAGCCTCGCAGCCGAGTTAAGAGCATACTGTAAACGCTGGGTTAAGTAGCTAGGCAGGCCATACAATAAAGAATTACAACTATCAATTCGAGACGTAACAAATGCGTTAACGAGGGTCTTTGTAGATTCAATACTAAGATATCTGCGAACTTGGGAAATGTTCCTAATGTGGAAGAAGGCAGACTTGCAGATTTCACTGATATGCTTCTCAAAGTTCATTGTGCTATCGAACACAACCCCGATGTTCCGCGCAGATGGAGTTGGAGAAACTGGCGAGTGTCCGACAGTCACAGATTCCAACGATGGCTGTGGGCGATGTCTTGACTGCAGAATCAGAAGCTCCGTCTTATCGTTGTTCATCTTCAAGTTGTTATACAGCATCCACCGATCGATATCGCATACGCAGGCTTCAACTCGTTCACGGGACAGTTCCATATCTCCCAACACAGATGACTTGAACGTCAGGTAAATCTGCATGTCGTCAGCATACATATGATATGAGATGCCATGACGACGCATTATATTACCTAGAGGCGTGGTATACAACGGATATAGGATCGGCCCAAGAACAGATCCTTGTGGTACGCCGCAGGTCAATGGGCGGCTGGAAGATTTTGCATTCTCAATAACTACGAACTGCTTCCGATCGCAGAGATATGACTTGAACCATTTATGTACAGTGCCTTGAATCCCGTAGCAGTTAGACAGTCTTGAAAGAAGTATTCCGTGGTCTACCGTGTCAAAGGCTGCTGAAAGATCAAGCAACAGCAGAATGACACATCTGTCATCATCTATGGCGCGCAGGACATCGTTCTGCACTCTGATGTGCGCAGACTCAGTACTGTGGCCGATCTTGTATGCACTCTGGAACAATTCTTGAAGATTGTTGTCACACAGATGGTTGTTGAGCTGAGATGCGACAATTTTCTCGCAAGACTTGGAGAGAAACATCAAGTTTGAAACTGGTCTGTAGTTCTTAAAAAGCTCGTAGTC
Organism: Actinernus sp. WN-2022; assembly: GCA_030867875.1. Taxonomy (NCBI): domain Eukaryota; kingdom Metazoa; phylum Cnidaria; class Anthozoa; order Actiniaria; family Actinernidae; genus Actinernus; species Actinernus sp. WN-2022. Next base: position 125,964,091 of record JAOWCC010000577.1, read on the forward strand.
CAGTGATGCCTTTTTGAAGAGCGGTTTAAGCAAAGCTTCCTTCATGTCCCCAGTCATCACACCATGTTCTAGTGAAAAATTCACAATTTTGTTAACAAACGGTAACAGCAGGTCCAAGCAGCCCATTAAGACCGATGCAGGAATTGGATCAAGGGCACAGGACTTACGACCTGAAGCTTTGATGAGCTTGGACAGTTCTTCAGTTGTGACAGTCTCAAACTCGCAGAGCTTGATACCATAGTAAGGAGAAGGCTCAGGAAATTGATCATCCACAGTGTTCTTTTCTAGCTGCAGCTCCTCCCGTATAGCTGAAATCTTGTTAATGAAAAAGTCAGCAAATGCATTTGCTAGGGATTCGTTGTCGTCAGAATGAGGTAATTTATTTTCAGCCTTTCGATGAAGCAACTTATCAAAATTTGAAAATAGACTCCTGGGATCAGAATGATTTTCCTCAATAACCGCAGAGTAATAGCCCATCTTAGCATCAAATATATATTTATTGACCAGATTACACTGATCGACATACAGTTCACGGTGCACAGTGAGTCCAGATGCCCGCCAACGGCGCTCGAGTTTCCGTCGCTTTTGTTTTTCGTCTCTGATCGCATCAGTGTACCAAGGAGCAGCTGGACGTAGTGTAATGGTGCGCTTCTTTAGCGGCGCATGTTTATCCAGTAGTTCGGACAGAACCGTGTTATACCTGCGAGTGAGAGTGTCCAGTATAGTAAATAACCACCGAGAATCTGCTTCAGCTTCTTCAGAACATAGTAATGTGTCTTTCTGTTTAAATTTATTGCCGGATGTAGATGATTGAGAGGAAATAGAGCCCGCTGTCAACCCAGTTGAAAGCTGGACGAATACGCTAATGCTCCGAGCGTCTTAGTATTTTATATTTAAGTAAATATGGGAGATACGAAATCTCTTAGAAAGGAGAATAATATTACGAACTCAGAAAGAAAGTTCACCGCGGCCTGAGTTGCCGAGAAGGATGAGCCCTCCCCAAATCCAGTTTAGAGTTCTTAAGCAAAGGTTTCGACGACCTCCAAACGTTTAAGACAAACGTTCTTAAAGAACTAAAAGCTCTAAGTCAAAGAATAATAGAGATTGAAAGGAAAACCGAATCTATTTCAAGTACAATTGATGAGCTTGAGCTTTATAGCATTCGGTGTAACGTCAAGATCACGGGAGTCGAAGAACGGAACGAAGCTGAGTCAGCAAAAGAAACCGCGAGTCTCTGCGTTGCGCTGTTCAACAAGATGGGAGCATCTATTTCAATTCAAGATATAGACATCGCACATCGTGTCCATTTTAGAACCAGAGAGGATAACGCCACTGCCCACCGACCCAAACCTATCATTCGTACGTTTGTGAGACGCTTGGCAGGAGATGAAGTTATGGCTGTTCGCCGAGAGATCCAGAAGGTTAGACCTACAGCGGTAGGACTGCGACCAGAGGCATCAATGGAGCACACTCGGATTTATGATCATTTAACTCCAGCAACACCAAACCTAATATATGAAGCTAACAGGTTTAAAGCCCTACACGAGTTTCAATACTGTTGGGTAAAGAACTATCAAGTTCTCCTACGGGAAACTGAAGAGTCAAGGGTGTATAAATTGAAGTCTATGACTGACCTAATTCAACTCAAACACAGCCTAGGAGACGATACATGAAGTAACTTCTAAAGCTAAGTGTTTAGTTAAAATTGGGTAACTCTATTTTATTTATTTTACCTATGAACAGTAATCAGTTTAGATTAACTCATTATGCCTTCGCGACAAATAAAACAGAATGCAAAGAACAATAAGCTACTGCTTTCTGAACTGCCATTCTATAGTTGTAAAACTCTCTCGACTGTATACCCACCATTTAATAGCTTGCTGGGTAATAATCTTCAGTCAAGAAATCCACTTGAGTCCCACTATACCTTATACGATCTTAACTTGTTTCGAATGAATCAGCTATCGAGAAAAGCATTGATCCTGACTGTAACTATTTGGAGTAAATGTCAACGCTCTAAATATTACTCGCCTCATAGTTTTTGTGACTTGACCCGCAGCTACCAGGTTATTGTTTTGAGAATTGTTTTTATATAAAAAGACAAATAAATTAATTAATAAACATGCACCTATGAAAGGACTCTCAAAGCGAAAACTCCGATCTTTATCTAAACCTTGGATTACAAAAGGTATAAGAGCCTCAATAAAAATTAAGAATAGCTTATTTTTTAATGGGAAATGGGAAAAATATAAAACGTATAGAAATAAACTAACCACACTGAGCCGATTATCCAAAGCAGAATATTTCCATCGGTACTTCGAAAACAATATAAATGACATACGACAAACATGGAATATGGAATAAATAATTTAAAACATGGAACATGGAACCATAGTTAATAGAGTGGAATGGTTAGGAAACTCAGAGACCTTCTTTGTTATAGGTCTTTGTTAGCTTTTTTCGACCACTACCGTGCACAAAACACAATAGAAATTCCAACATGTTAATCAATCAGCCAATAGAAACGTGTGAGTTCAGTCGATAACAACAGATCCAAGTGATATAAGCAATATATTGAATACTCACTTTGCAACTGTCGGGCACAGACTCGCTTCTAATATTCCTGATTCAGTAAACAGTTTCTCAGACTACCTTGACCCTCCTTTACATAATGCCTTCTATTTTGAACCTATTATCCCAGGAGATATAGACTCCGAAATTAATACCCTACCTAATAACAAAGCTTACGGCCTCTATTCATGTCCTGTAAAAATATTGAAACTTGCTAAATATGTTTTAAAGACCCAGGGTCGACCATTACGCATAGCGCGCCCCACACTTCCGAGCCGCCATTTTGTGAGAGTCGAAAAGTCCAATATTTAGAGCGAAGTGAGAAATCCGTTTCCATCGCCTGTATTCCTTCCTCTAACTTTTGAATAACGTTAATTTTTACTTTCTTTATTTATAACTTAACATTTTGACAGCTATTTTGACCAAAAAAATCTTTAGATCAGTATTATTTTGAGTGAACCGTCTCGCGTTCTGGTGCGAGATAAGACCCGGCATTTCAGTCAAGAATGGGAAGTCCGCGTTTACCAGGCAATGCTCGATGCATTAGACTTAGGTCGTCTGTATTTTAACACTGGAACATAAGGAAGGACAATCTTGGCAACTAGCGTATTCGCAGAGTATCTGTTACATCTTCAAGCTCCTCAAAGAAGAATTATTCAAATCAAAACAGGTCCAAGCCCAAGGACAAGGTGAGAAATGACTTGGAGTAAACTTTTTTTTGCGTAAAATAACCCATATTCATAGTTGGGTGAAATAAGCTTACCTTGGGTTATTTACAGTGAAAAGGTCCTTTTTGCTCGTTTTTTATGTCAGGCATTGACGAAGAGCAAGGCGAGGACAATAAATCGAGACACCATATTTTCGACTATGAAGTCGAAGATGAACAGGAATTTGAAGGTAAAGAATGGTCGTAACAATTAATTTCAATAGCATGATGTTGAAATGTGCACCGAAAAGAATGGCATTTGAGCAAGTAAAAATGTGTTATGAATTTGATGACGTACCAAGAATATTAAAGTACAATATTTTTATTGGACAACATGCTGATATTGAATTCAAGGGAAACCGATTTGCTACCACAACCTGCAATTGCAGTTATCTTTATAAGCATCCATTTCTACTATAAGCTTTCCAGGCTTATACTTATTCTTCTCCCTTGTAAACTAGTTTCCTCAACATTCCATGCCCCTCTATTTAATGATTTGTTCTGCAGAACTTTGTCTAAAACTAAACTTTATATTTCATGGCTACAGGTACCCCTACATTGTATTTCATGAAAATTATCCTTGCTACTGTTGATCACAACATACATCTCTTCTGCAAGCCTGTGGAGACCAAGTCTGGACACAGGAAGTTTTCAAAAAGAACCCAGAAGTACCATGCAGAAGTGAAGGAGGAGAAAATATATACATACATGTATGCCTACTTCTCCTACATGACTGCTCAAATGCTGTAAGAATGGAAACAGTTCGAGGGCAATTTCTCTCGGCTGTCTGATGAAGATAACTTCAATCCAAAGGACATTGCTCCAACAATAGACTGATTTATGTACTGATCAAATCGAAACATTGCCTAAAATGACAGTGGTATCAGGCATATGAACAACATTTTTGGACTGGGGGATGATAATTTGAATAACCCAAACTCCAACAGTTCAAATGCCAGGGGGGAGGGAAAGATATGTTGATGTTTCAATTTGATCAGTACATTACATGTAGCTTGTACATTTGTTGTCCCAATTCAGAGCATACACCAGCTCGCTAGGGATTCAGTGCTTTGTCTTCCCTTCAGAGAAATTTATACATTTCCAATTTGGATACAGAAAAACAAGAAAACATTACTGAAGGGACAATATTCAGGTAACCTGAATTGGGACAACAAATTAAATGTACTAGCTAAATCGGTCGATTGGAAGTTGTCTGGGTGGTAGTACCGGTAGTCTTGCAAAGTACTGTTGCCGCATGGTGACTGACATTTTGATTACCCAGCTGATGGTCAGCCTTATATTATTAGAAGAGAAGTACCATGTGAATGTTCTGATATGCTTTTTTCAAACATTTTCAGCAGAGGATGGTAAAGATTAAAGTGGATTACAAAAGCTTATTTTATGAACTTAAAAGTAGTATTTTTCATTCACTCGAACTTTTCCAAGTATAGCTGGCGTACTACTAGTTATGTTGTCTTTCATCATGAGAAAGTTTATCATTAGGGGGTTGATTCAAAGATGTATGTTGTTTACCTGAGGGACCTAGTTTCTTATAAGTTGTATCCCTAACTTTGACTACCTCTGACTGATTTGAAGTCTAAATGTTTGTTGGACAACTCGATTATAAACAAGGGAAATGCCTGTAATAGGTCTACCAATGTTGCAACAACCACTTTGTAAAAATCCAAGATGAAGAAAAATTAAGCTTTTTCTTGAAATTACAAGTAACGAGGTTCCTTCGATACATGTTGGCTATTAGAGGACTAATAGAATACTTGGGTAATTTTTAAATAAGTAAAAACAAGATGGCAAAGAAATATTTTCATACTTTTTGGCAGAAATAATACTTGGCTGTAAGCCAACCATTAACTATTTCCACTTTGCATACCAATTAGACATGACCTAGTTTGGGCTCTAGATTTAAGTTTGATTATTACTGTACATTGTATTCGTTTAAGTGAGACCCTGGGTGTTTCAAGTTGCAACATTGCATTTACCCATATGTCAATCAAACACGAGTCCTGTCTCATACAAAGCTTTAACCAGGCTTAATTACCTTTTGATTTATGGTCAGCTAAATACAATTTTTCTAACTTCCAAGGTATCACTTCATTGAAAACAGTAATGAGCTAATGAATAATAATTATTATTCAGACCAATATGTCATGATTTGCTAAATTCTATAATACTTCAGAGGATGAAGCACATTAGCCTCCCCCATTCATTTTTAGGGCATCACACATTCTCACCCCACAATGCCTGCAATGGACAGTACTTTCTCAATGTTTGACCAATCAGAATTAGCTTTCCACAAAGTCAGTTGACCTTGGCGACAAGATTGTACAACAAAAAGAAAATGGCTACCCTTAAAGCATTTAGGAATGGCAGCATGTACTTCATTCAAGATCACAAGTTAAAATAAATTATTCTTATTCCCAGGGGTGTAGGCAGGATTTGCCAGGGGGTCCCAACACAAATGTTGGACTGAGGTGCTTACCTCTAAGGGCATGTTATTAATAATTGAAGACCTGGATGGAAAAGGGTGAAAGTGACTCTTGATCACATTCTAAATTCTCCCTTAGAAAACAAAGAAATTGAAGGAGAACTTAGAATGTGATCAAGAGTCGCTTATGCTCTTTTTCCACCAATGTCTTCACAATTATTATTATTCAATAATTTACCAAAGGGGGTCAAGGGCATCCCCTTGCTATGCCCCTGATTCCTATGCAAAATACAAATACTTTTTGAAACAGAAATACTATCAGTTTTGTTGGAAACAGTCACATGCTGATGTATCGCTTCAATAGTGAATGAATTGCACTCATGATTCAATGGGAAAGGCTTTACTGGATGGCAAACAAACTTTAAAATGCTGCTTTAAAAACCCAACAATATTATGGTTGGAGGTGGAAAATAGCATTTACAAACTGGTTTTGCTAATAAAACCAGTACTACCAATCTCATATATGAATATGTTTGCCACCCTGTCGGTACAACCAAGTGATTGGCCCATAACACTAGTTTTGAAGGAAACTACATGACACAATGACAATCGAGAAAGGAATGTCGGACGAGCAGGCATTTGTGGGGTGAGAATGCAGGGAAGACTAGAAACGCCATCGTCTTTAAAAAATATGTTTGGTAGTGGTCTAATTGCATTTGACTACACATATTGCCAACAGAACTACAAATAATTCCATAGTCTTGCTATTTACTCAAAGTAGCCAAGGTGTACCATTATTTTCTAGAAGAAACGGGTGCACAAACAATGTTCCTTGATTTGTATTTTTTTACCACAAAACAACTACATGTACTCTAGCTTTAACAACATTTCAGTGTTCTCTAGCTTTATGCATTCTACCCAAAAGGCATATTACATAATGGTTTTCAAGCTTGTTCGATGTCCAGCTATGTAAAAGCCATATAAGTTATCACTGTTCCAACTGAGATTGTAATTGATGTAGCTACCTAAATTGTTTTTTTTAATATTACTTTAATATACCATTTCCAGTAAGGAATCTGTTAATGGCAAATAACAAATACATTCATTTTAATGTGAACAAAGATCTGTCGATAAACCTACACAAGCCTACATACATACATCAACTTTATTAACGTGTCATAAAATTCTAGCGCCAAGGCACTAATAGTGGACACAACTTAAAATTAAAAGAAATATAAAGGTTAAAAGTTAAAAATGTGGCATATATAAAAACTATAAGATATATATATATACATACATATTCTAAAATTCCCACCCATTGAAAGTACTTTAAAAATATATATATTCTCCCACGAAAGGTCATGGTACTAGAGTTAATAAAAAGATTTATAAAATAACTAATTATTAACTGTTGCATAAATAACAATTCCTACAACTACCATTCACAGCACTTTCAAAATCCTTTCTCCTTATGACTTTTTTAAAATTAATGACATTAGTTAAACTTCTTTCTTCTTTAGCGAGCTTAGACCATAGAAATGGCCCTAGGTACCTCACTGAGTGCTTTCCATAAGTTACGGTATTACAACGAGGTAATCTAAAATCGGAATTCCTCAAGTTATACACTTTGTCCTAATTCGTATTACAATAGGCAATAAATGGTTCTTAGCTTTATACATAAGTATCACGATATCCTGTAATCTCCTATTGTTAAGTGTATGTAGATTTGCTCTCTGAAGCAAATGTTCATAAGTGTCTGACCAATTACTAAATACTACACGCAACGCTCTCTCTTGAAGTCTTTCTAGTTTCCGCTTATCTGATGCTCGACAAAAATGCCATACCATATGGCAATACGTCAAATGTGGCAAGATAGCAATCTTATATAGCTGTAATTTGGCATTAACTGGTATAACATTTCTTAACCGTAAAAGAACGCCAACCTGTTTGCTAACCTTTTTACAAACTTCACTAATATGGTTGCTAAAATTTAGTTGGTCATCTAAATGGACACCTAGTAACTTGATTGATTGAGATTGTTTGATTTTAGCATGATCAATTTCTATATTTATTGTCTTATCAGCTTTCTTAGAACCCAATACCATGCCTTGATATTTGTCGAAGTTCACTTGTAGTAGATTATCCTCATACCACTTAGTAATCCTATTCCCATCTTCTATCAACTTCTCCTCCACACTTCTGGCTGAATCACCCGTTACATAGATCTGGTGATCATCGGCATACATAGAGATGGTTAGAATCCTCAACTGTCTGAGTAAGATCGTTCTGAAATATATTCCATAGAAGAGGTCCAAAAGTGGACCCCTAAGTACAGCCTCTAGTTACTGTTCTCCACTGGCTGTTGACTGAACCCATCTTGACCCTATTTTCTCTTTGAGCAAAGTATGAACGGAACAAGTCCAAAGCATTTTCTGAGAAATTATAGGATTCTAATTTCTTTAAGAGAAGTGGCGGGCATAAAGAGTCAAACGCCTTACTCATATCTGATGACAGAACACCCACCAGTTTCTTTCTATCAAGTTCCATTTTCCAGTTTTCAACAAGTCGTAGTAGAGTGGTTTCACATCTATGCTGCTTTCGATATGCCGTTATGAAGTTACTAAGTCGTGGATCTACATATTCCGTAAATTGTCCACCTAAGAGTTTCTCATATATATCTTGTCTACAACTGGTAATACTTTGACTGGCCTATAGTTCTTGTCCTCTTGTCTATCTTCTTTTTTGAAGATGGGTATCCACTCATCTCGCTTCCATTTTGTTATCCATAACCCTTGCTCTATGCTTCTATTGTATATTATAGTCAGTGATGGCGCTAATTCTTTTGCCCCTATCTTTAGTACTCTAGGGTGTAGTTGGTCGTAACCAACTGCTTTCCTAGGATCCAGTTTTTCCATTGCATCTTGTACTTCTCTGCAGTTTACAGTTCTAAACTTGAATGATACATTTGATGTGTCTTTATTCATCATACACGAAATTGCTTGCAGGCTGTGATGGTCTTTAAAGTCTTCTTACACAAGTTTCTCCACATAGCTGCCGCCAATCCCACTGGCCATTGTTGAGAAATAGTCCACTAAGTGATTTGCTACCTTCACCTGATCCTTCTCCAGTTTGTCATTAATATTTAAACAAATGTCACTTTTCCCTGCACTCTTGTCTTTTCTGTCAATAAAAGGTCTAAAAGTGTTATAGAACTTCCTCGGGTCAGACCTTATATTATCTGATACTTGTTTCCAATAAGCCTTTATTGCATTTCGCCTTTGCCTTGCGGCCTCATTTCGCCATTTCCTTTTCAGCTCAAAGTTTTCCTGTGTTTTGTTCTTGCTGAATCTCTTAGCGAACCTTCGTTTAGCCCTTATTGCATTTTTCCACTCCGTAGTCCTGACATGGCACGTCTCTTGCCCTTACTTTCATTTTTCTAACAGGTAAATGTTCGTCCACAATTCTATTCATTAACGTGTTCCAATAATCATATCTATCATCTTAGCTTTATACATAAGTATCACGATATCCTGTAATCTCCTATTGTTAAGTGTATGTAGATTTGCTCTCTGAAGCAAATGTTCATAAGTGTCTGACCAATTACTAAATACTACACGCAACGCTCTCTCTTGAAGTCTTTCTAGTTTCCGCTTATCTGATGCTCGACAAAAATGCCATACCATATGGCAATACGTCAAATGTGGCAAGATAGCAATCTTATATAGCTGTAATTTGGCATTAACTGGTATAACATTTCTTAACCGTAAAAGAACGCCAACCTGTTTGCTAACCTTTTTACAAACTTCACTAATATGGTTGCTAAAATTTAGTTGGTCATCTAAATGGACACCTAGTAACTTGATTGATTGAGATTGTTTGATTTTAGCATGATCAATTTCTATATTTATTGTCTTATCAGCTTTCTTAGAACCCAATACCATGCCTTGATATTTGTCGAAGTTCACTTGTAGTAGATTATCCTCATACCACTTAGTAATCCTATTCCCATCTTCTATCAACTTCTCCTCCACACTTCTGGCTGAATCACCCGTTACATAGATCTGGTGATCATCGGCATACATAGAGACGGTTAGAATCCTCAACTGTCTGAGTAAGATCGTTCTGAAATATATTCCATAGAAGAGGTCCAAAAGTGGACCCCTAAGTACAGCCTCTAGTTACTGTTCTCCACTGGCTGTTGACTGAACCCATCTTGACCCTATTTTCTCTTTGAGCAAAGTATGAACGGAACAAGTCCAAAGCATTTTCTGAGAAATTATAGGATTCTAATTTCTTTAAGAGAAGTGGCGGGCATAAAGAGTCAAACGCCTTATTCATATCTGATGACAGAACACCCACCAGTTTCTTTCTATCAAGTTCCATTTTCCAGTTTTCAACAAGTCGTAGTAGAGTGGTTTCACATCTATGCTGCTTTCGATATGCCGTTATGAAGTTACTAAGTCGTGGATCTACATATTCCGTAAATTGTCCACCTAAGAGTTTCTCATATATATCTTGTCTACAACTGGTAATACTTTGACTGGCCTATAGTTCTTGTCCTCTTGTCTATCTTCTTTTTTGAAGATGGGTATCCACTCATCTCGCTTCCATTTTGTTATCCATAACCCTTGCTCTATGCTTCTATTGTATATTATAGTCAGTGATGGCGCTAATTCTTTTGCCCCTATCTTTAGTACTCTAGGGTGTAGTTGGTCGTAACCAACTGCTTTCCTAGGATCCAGTTTTTCCATTGCATCTTGTACTTCTCTGCAGTTTACAGTTCTAAACTTGAATGATTCATTTGATGTGTCTTTATTCATCATACACGAAATTGCTTGTAGGCTGTGATGGTCTTTAAAGTCTTCTTACACAAGTTTCTCCACATAGCTGCCGCCAATCCCACTGGCCATTGTTGAGAAATAGTCCACTAAGTGATTTGCTACCTTCACCTGATCCTTCTCCAGTTTGTCATTAATATTTAAACAAATGTCACTTTTCCCTGCACTCTTGTCTTTTCTGTCAATAAAAGGTCTAAAAGTGTTATAGAACTTCCTCGGGTCAGACCTTATATTATCTGATACTTGTTTCCAATAAGCCTTTATTGCATTTCGCCTTTGCCTTGCGGCCTCATTTCGCCATTTCCTTTTCAGCTCAAAGTTTTCCTGTGTTTTGTTCTTGCTGAATCTCTTAGCGAACCTTCGTTTAGCCCTTATTGCATTTTTCCACTCCGTAGTCCTGACATGGCACGTCTCTTGCCCTTACTTTCATTTTTCTAACAGGTAAATGTTCGTCCACAATTCTATTCATTAACGTGTTCCAATAATCATATCTATCATCTAGTGAGTCAAAAATTTCACCTACATGCCATGGGGCTATTTGTAGGTTTTCTCTGAAATGTTCTTCGTCCAGATTCTTATAGTCTCTAAACGATATTATTTTGTTCTGATGCTGCACTGCTTTTGCTGTCAAAAGTCCATACACCATAGCATGATCACTGATCTCAGGATTATATACCTCACATTCTTTAAAAAGTTCCGGTTTGTTAGTTAGAATGATATCCAATAAAGTCTCAGTCGTTTCCGTAACTCTGGTTGCCTTGGTTACCAAACACTCGAGTCCATGTACTTCTTCTAAATCATGAAGAATTTTGCCTTCTCTCTGTTCTGGCTTAAGCCTGTTGAGGTTCAGGTCTCCTGTAATTATAATAAACTGCTTCTGTAGTGAGATCCAAGTACAAATGTCATTTAGTTCTTCCTCCAGTCTTATGTAATAATCTTCCCAGCAGCTTTAGGCGGCCTATATATGCCCAGCACAACTACATCATGCCTTCCAAAAGTAGATTCTATAACCAGTGGTTCAATCGTGGTGTACAGTCTTGGTGGCTTTAACTTCTTTGATGGTAATGTCGTAGAAAAATATGCCATAACACCCCCGCCTCCTTTAACACGATCATTTCGATAAATGTTATAGCCTTCCATCGTAAACTGACTGTTTGGATACGATGCATCAATTTTTGTTTCAGTTAGGAATTCTACTTGGGCTTTAAATTCTCTTATAAGGGATCCAACCTCTTCAACCTTATTCTGTAGACTGTTCACGTTTAAATGCATAATGAGTATTTCACGAGCATCTTTGGATCTTTCCTGAACTCGTGGTAACACTTCACATACGGATTCATTTGGAAGGTCATTTGCATATGGCGCCCTTTCCTCTTCAAAGAAAGAGTCAGTAAAATTAAATACTATCAGCTCACAGCTATTGCAAACAAAATCTGAACAATTAAGGTTTATTCTTGTGGATCTTGTAATTCTTTGGAGTTATAGAGGCACACTTGATATGAAAGCGCCCAAAGCAGACGTTGCATTCAGTAAATCGATGGTTCTTTTGTACCTTTCGCTCACAGCAACTGCATGTAAGATTAGCATTTAGCCTTCGACTTCGGTTCGATAAATTCACATGTACATTCTGTTTGGAAGTTTTGCTTGTCGTTTGTGACTTCCTTGGTCCAGGATTAGCTGCAGTGTCTCCACAGACCAATATATCTCGCTTGAGATTGAGAGTGCTAATTCCATTTGCAGTATACAGTATTCGTGCAAAGAGAAATCGCTTCACTCGAGGTTTGATTGTATATAGTTGATTTACTGTCGGATTTCTCAGGAATGGCATTAGAACATTCTCAGATTGCTGATCTTCTTCATTTTCTGAACAAGTATTCCAATTTCGGGACGCTGCCAACAGCACTAACAGTAGTAGGAGCCGAAAAGTAACAGAGCTAGATACGGCCTCACCTGCCGCCATTGCTAATTATGCAATTCTCCTATCTCACGACCGATCACTGACTTTCCTTATCCCGGGCTGGATGAAATGACAAAGTACAGATGCTCTTTTGGCTCGTCACACATTCCTCCCAATAATTTTGGAAGCCTTACTTTGATTGGTCAGTCTCTGGGAAAGGAATGTGTTGCTCATTTCAGCAGACGTTCTTGGGAGGACTGCATAATGAGCAAAAAGAAATTGGTGTAGGTACAAGCAGTAGGCACCTATGATTGCAGCTGAGTAAAATGCTTGTACTTATGCTTATAAATTATTGTGAGTGATACTGAACCAGTGGCCAATTTGGTAATTTTTTTACACAGTATTTTACATGTCTGTCCATTGCCAGCTATGTTAAAATTACTATTAATCACTGAATTGATCCAAGACCATGATGTATAGTTGTAAGACGTAAACTAGCCCGAAACCCCATGCGCCGTCGTCTGGTACAGGATACTGGATTCAGTCATCATGACTGAAGTAGCCTACGTAGCCATTTACCCACCCTCCGGAGGTCTGGAGGGGACTCCCAACTGAGGGTGGGTAAGAGGCTATAACTGAACATGCAGATATGACGTGTCTATCCTCTGACAATCTTTCCATACCTCCACAGGGCAAGTTATTTATATGCAGCTTTCCTAAAACTTTCCATTGTGAAATTAAACTCATCTACACGTGTCGCACCTTGCTTTGATACAGACCTCAAGGATATATCTGTCTAAACACGTGTTTCTACAAGCTATATGTGCAGTAACACAGGTTACCCATTTGCAACACACATTCTCCTGTTCATCTGGCATGGGCAGACACCTTGAATTTACACCAGTCTGGACGATTTCCTGCCTTCTCCAGGGAAGGTGTTCATTGCAAAATTGTGCATGCTTTTCCGTTGCAAATTAGCAATCAAAAGATTTTCATGTGATTGTGCTACGAAGGGATCCAAGTTGGGTTGAAACAGGTATTAAATACGATTTCTGAAAATTATACGTATTTTTAATACTTTTATTTCACCCTGAGAAATTTGAACTCATAATCGTATGGCCCCCATCTTGCACCGCTGCAGGTTGAATGTTATCGACTCTTTCTTCGTTCTGTTAAACCGAAATATAAATAACACATATCATTTGTATCATTGAGACAATCTCAAACAACATTACTGTCAGCTAATCCAAGTCAACTTACAGCTTACCTTGTTTTATCGCAACCACCTAGGTCGTGACACTTCACGTCGGCTTTCGTATTTCGCGGCATTATCAGGAACCCTTGCCTCTTCTCCTTGTGCACTGACCTTTGTATGTGCATTTTACTCGGTTTAAAGCTTATTTATAGCTAGATAAATTAAAGTTAATGCGTCAACCAGGAAATGTAACTTATCATAATAGAGGTCCTATTCATGGGTTATCAGATTTGTAATGCAATCTGCTGCAAGACAGAGGCTCCTTTCTATGCTCTGTCACTGCGCTCCGCCGCATAGAATATATTTATGTTGTATATTCTACATACAGGAGGATGATAATTACGAATGCCCAACAAAAATACATTTGTGGTTCGGTACAAAGGTCAAATTGCTCGCCCCCAGTCTAGTTGGCACGATTGCAGATACAATTCACCTGCCTGTTAAACACAAGTTCAGTTCTTGAATATTCAATAATAGCATGCCTGTTCCATTTCGGCCAATCATCTGCCAGCCTTCATCATGTCAATCAAGGCCAAGCGGCTTTGGCATACACACACTTTCTGTGTTGCCATTCCATTCTCTAGCTGAGTTCTAGCCTTCAGTCTCAAAATTCCCTCCCACCCAGCCCCCAGTCTAGTTGGCACGATTGCAGATACAATTCACCTGCCTGTTAAACACAAGTTCAGTTCTTGAATATTCAATAATAGCTGTGCCATAACCACTTGGCTTACATGTTTATATTAAATAATAATGATTATATTAAGGAACTATATTACGTAGAGTTACAGTTATTCAGCTCAGCGGGGCTATGAACTCAAGCAGTGTATCTGCTTAACAATAATGCGTGTGATATTAATGACATTTTATGTTGTGAGTTTAATACAATACTCATAGTGTAAGCACTGATTAACATATGATCTGAAGTTTATTAAAAGCATGGGTGGGATGGAGTGCTCCCATACAGGTCACACTTTGCCCCATAGACTCACATGGTTCACTTCTTGGGGATTAGGACCCCAGGATAGTAGTGTTACCATGGCAACACTGGGTGAAAATTCTATGGAGGATTACGAAAGGGGAATGTGACTCCCCGCCCCTGAGAGGATTAGGACCTCTCAGCCGCCTGGTTGATTAGGACCACCTGAGAAGATTAGGACCTCTCAGTCGCCTCGGGGATTAGGACCCCTTGAGAGGATTAGGACCTCTCAATCGCCTTGGGGATTAGGACCCCTGAAAAGGATTAGGACCACTTGTTGCTAGGTATTGTGACCTGTATGATGACTTTCTGCATCTGGAGTACTTCATCCCCTACCCCTTTACCCCACTCAAATATGTTGTCTTGTCTTATTTCATGGGTTGGGAGAATTAAATCGGCTTCAGGGATGACCTGACTGAGATTAATAAATCGAGTGATGTTGTTATCCTGTTTATAATAGAAGTTTCACAGATACGAATCGAAGTTTCCTTTAGTTCTTCGTCGATTTGAATATCCACAATTAACGAGCCATACGCTTTTCTTCTCCCTTCTTGCTCCACTGAACCAATAGATGAATTGGAATCCCTCGTGGAACCGTTTGTTCTTTAAAAGTTTCGTGCCAACGAGCCACTGAACGAGCAGTCAACGACTGAACGAGCGACACGACGAAGAACAAGCGCAGAACAACAGAAGCCTCGTCTTGGTGCCGATCAAAACAAAAACAGAGGCGCGCAAAGCATAATGGTCGACACTGGGTCTTTAAGTAAACCTTTAGCTGATATATCTGACTGGAGTATTTCCAGACAAATTAAAATTTGCCAAAATAATACCAGTATATAAAGGGGCGATCAAACTAATCAAGAAAATGATCGTCCTATATCTTTGCTGTAGGCCCTTATCGATTGTGCTAGCATAAGTTTTGGCATAATTTGGGGGGAAATCGGGCACTGCTAGTAGCATAATATGCTACTTTTACTAGCATAGTCGATAAGGGCCTACTTTGCTGTCGGTATATAACAGAATATTTGAAAAATTGATGTACAAAAGACTTTTGTTAATAAATATGATATATTATATTATTCTCAATATGGATTTCGCGGCAAGCACAGCACGCAACAAGCCATCCTTGAAATTATTAACAACATACAAAATAACATGGACCTCGCGAGGTAAATACACATGTGGCATTTTAATGACTTGAAAAAGGCTTTCGATACAGTAAATCACGATATACTATTAAGTAAATTACACAATTATGGCGTGAGAGGTGTTTTATATGACTGGTTCAAATCATATTTAACCAACCGAAAACAGTCAACCGAAGTGAATGACCACATTTCAAACCAAGAGACAACACTCTGTGGCGTACCACAAGGATCTGTACTTAGCTCTCTACTCTTTTTAATTTATATAAATGACATTCATAAGTCTTCTCTTGATTTTAGTTTTAATCTTTTTGCTGATGATACTAGTATAATATATGCAAATAAAAATGTACATACACTAGAAACTAAAGTTAACAACGAACTTAAAAAAAATGTAATTGCCTTCATGCCAATAAATTGACTCTGAATGTAATGAAATCCAATTATATAATATTTCGACCACATCAAAAATCTTTACTCTTTAATCCTAAAATTAAAATATTTAATAACTCAAATAATGCTGAATAATTTCTAGATATGAAAGATTTCGTTAAGTATTTAGGGGTATTTATAGATTCAGGACTCTCGTGGAAAAATCATATAGCACATATTTGCCAAAAAGTCAGCAAATCCATAGGAATCATTGCCAAATTAAGATATTTCATTCCCAGATGTACCCTTTTAAGTATTTTTCGTACACTGATCATACCTTAACTGACCTATGGTATTTGTGCATGGGGTCAATGTGCACAATCTCAACTAAATAAACTATTAATCCTCCAAAAAAGAGCACTCCATTTGATATATTTTGCAAAAACAAGAGATCACGCAATTCCCTTTTTTATCCAATCAAAAACACTACCTCTGTCATTTTTATATTTTGAGCACCTTAGTAATTTAATGAATGATATTCAAAATAAAGTAGCTCCAATAAACATACTTAACATTTTTCAACAAACTAAAGAAATACATCGGTATCGAACCAGATCTTCAACAAATGAATGTTATTACATTAAGTATTCTAAAACTGAAAAACAGAAATCTTCATTTTCGCGAATAGGACCTCAAATCTGGAATGGACTCCCTTCTTCTGTAAAATTGCTAAAAAAACTATTTAAGCGAAAAATAAAGACCATACTTTTTGATATACTTGCACATGAAGATGATTATATTGAAGTCTCTCAAATATTGTCCAATATCCGTAAAAACTAGATATAGCTCATTATACTTTATTTATACCGTCCTTTATTATCATTAATTATTTTTATAAACTCTCCATAGATTCATAAAGATAAACACTGTCACTCATCTTGTACACAAAAAAATATTATTATCAGTTACCACTCCAATTTATACTATGCAGATAAGCTTCTGCTAGTTAGTTCTTCAATGTATTATTTAATTATCTTTCCCCTGCCCCCGCCTCGAATAGTATTGTTTTTGCTAATTTGCGGGTTGGCAAGTATCTTAATTCTTGTAAGTGTTTCTTTCATAATAAATTATTGTTGTTGCTAAAATCTGAAATAATTATTCGCTTAGCTAGCAGAGGTTTCTTATCTTTTTTAGGCCAAGGGTAATTTTCCCTGGTTCGGCTTTCAGGCTGTGCTGTTACTGGATCCGGGATACAGGGAGAATTCAGGGGAGAAATCACTAATGTAATCAGTTTATAAGTCCTAAGTTTTGTTTATAGTGAAACACGGTTGCTAGTTCGTAATGAGAATTATCTGTGTCCCGGCAATAGATTTTCAGGCGAATCTACATTCTAAAATACAATGTAATTGCTATAAAATTAAATCGCTCTGTTGTCTAACATGAAATCGTGAGTGATAAGAATTTACTAGAGACTGAAAAAAGGAATTGTAAAACTGACTGATCTACAGCTTTACAGTGACGATAACAGAACCAAACTTCACCCGCGCCCCGTCGCTGTTTGACACACAAACAAGGTACTATCTGAATTCAGCGGTAGAAAGTCAGTTCAGACATGCGTATTCAAGATAAACTTAGGTTTTCTCTGCTCGGTAGTTCCTAAACCAGTAACGCCTTTGAAATCTTAACATAATTACTCAAAACAGTTACCAGTTTTAGATTAGTTGTTACTCAACTTTGATTTGAAGGTAGAAAGAAGTCTTAAATCATTTTATTTGTTTTAGAAGGCAAAATAGCTCCCGAAACCATGTATTTTCGAGTGAGATGACTGAGACGACAACGGAAGTGAGTCACCGGATATCGATATGTAGGCTTTTGTACGCAATGACTTTGATATGACAATGCCAATCTTACCTTTAGGATTGAAGAATTCTTATCTTGTAATTTACAACGATTTGAAGGTGAAATTGTAGAAATCTTGCCACGACGCGCTCAATAAATGCTGTTGAACACTTGACCGGGACCCGGCTCGCGAAAGAGCCAATCAGAAGCTGGTATTCTGAGACGCCAATACCATGTTATATTGGCATCTCAAAAGTAAACAAAATGGTCAGTGAATCGTGATACTGTAAGTTATTGTTGTTATCATCCTTCAAATATTTTCTTTGCCACGCGCTTATACGCTCACAGGGGGTGTGTTCGCTGATATTTCCCGCTCGTATCGGATCACGTGACGCATTCAACCAATCACGCGCGAGATAAAATATTTGATGGGTTATGAAGCTCAATATCCCATCAGAATGCCAACCAATCAAATTACTTGATCTACCAAGGTTACCGGATTGGTTATATACTAATTAACAATTATTCACTGAAGTCGAAGTGACTATTGGTGAAAATTTACCGAGACGAAGTGAATAATTGTTTTAGTATAATTTCATCAGTGAATATCAGAGAAATTAAAACTAGAAATTATTAGTCTGACTTCCGACCCTTTTATAAGTTTTACAAGCGCGCGTGACAGGATAGTTTTGTGACTACATTTGCATAATCACATGCCGCTGCGGTTCACTGCACAAACCGACTCGACAGGAGACTTGCAGGGACTACAAGAATGGATTTGCTAAAGCCAGAGAAATACCGAAAAGCAGTCCAAATGCACACTAGAATTCAAGTTGAAGCAGCAGTCCTCACTTTTGAGTCCTCGAACCGTGTTACAAAGAGAGGAAATGCAGCGAAAATGAGTGGAAGTGGGCAAACTCGGCTGACTGAAAATCTGCCACGGCGAGTGCAAATTTATCGAAAGGAACCGCTTTCATGAGTTCACTTCAAAGGACAAATTTGCTGGAAACTACAAACTACAGTTTGTAGTTTTGTGGATTATAGCCATCACAGAATCAAAGACAATGGTAAGTCAAGAGACAAATGATTTCGGTATGACTATGACTATGAGATAAAACTTGAAAACACACCGAGAGCGGCGAGAGAAGAGCATAACAGCAACCGGCTTCCTGAATGAAAACTAGAACTTGTTGTTTTTCTATCAAGAACCACGGGGAAAATAACTCAAGTAAGTACATATTGCTCTAAGTAGACGTTATTTCAGTTGTGATTCACGAGGACCGAATAAACTCAACCCCGGCCAAAACTCGTAAGTAAACTTTGTTTGTGACGGCTTATGGATTAAAATAAGCTTCAAGTTTAGCCATACTTATTTAGTTGCTTCTTTAGTGGGTTTTGGAAAAGCTTTTTCTTTCATATTATTTATTTATTCGTGAGAAACATCAGTAAATATGCGAGCGACCATTTTGGTAAATGCCTTGTATGTTATATTCACCTCCAGGCGATCTGGAGGTGAATATAGCGACGTATGACGTAATTCTCGACCAATCAGAGCACGGGAATCTCTATATTCACTGATGAAATTATACTAATGGTGGATATTTACCGAGCCGCTATTCACCTCCACTTCGGTGAATAATTGTTAATTATACTATGTACCATAGTTAGAAAAACATTACGTGGACGGTTAGCTACTTCCGGCAATTAAGGTGTCATTTTGGGAACAAATGCTCTTACAGCGTCCGAATTAAAGCCACATCGACGTATTCTATATCGTTTTAAATGTCTTGAATTGCAGAAACTATATATTTAATACGATTATTTGATCAAACGTTAAAAGAGTAGATGTTGTACATTTTTGAACGCGAAATGATTACGCTCGCCAAAAGGAACTAGTTCTTTGAAGATTTTGTTCTCTAAATTATTCCTTTCCAATCCTAACTAAATCGTCTCGAATATTTCTGTCAGGGTATTATATATGTTGCGTATTACGAATTTTATTCCTTTTAAAAGTGAAAGAAGCGGTTTTCATCCTATTTTGATACAAACCAGGTCATAAAACCTGTACGAAAAACAATTTCAAAATTCCCCAACACTATGTACTACAAACAGCGGTTTTCTAATTCTCCTCCAAATTTGGGGAAAATTTGGGAAAATGCTAAAAGCTGGACTTCAACAAAGTTGTGAAACAGCCCGAACAAGGTTAATCATTTCACGGTTGATTATTAAAGAAGTCCCGCCTCCAAGGATAATCTCATTAACTTTAGCCAATCAGAGGTACAGAGCGATTCATATTGTGTTCAGTGTTTCGACCGATTAACAAAGTTCGGACGAGCTGCTCATTTGCCCAATACTTCTACAGAAACTAGTGCGATAATGTTTTTATTAGTTTCTTTTCCTCGCTTAAATAATCTTTATTTTTTTGCACGTTTTGGCATGCTCTGCCGTCAATTTGACACTCGTAGTGTAGCCGAAAGTTTGCATTCTGGCCTCTCAAATACGGTGTGTGTAGTGCGATGGTATTTTAATTAGTGTTCCATTTCTTCGCTTTATAGTCTTTCATTTTGCACGTTTTGGCATGTTTTACCGTGCCTTTGGTACATGTGTTGCCGTGGATTTGCATGCTGACCTCACAAATACGGATTGTACAGTCGATAATGTTCTAGTTAGTTTTCTATTCCTCGTTTTAGTATTTTATTTTGCACGGTTTGGCATGTTTTCGGCCGTGAGTTTGGCACGTGTTGCCGTGAATTTGCATGCTGGCCTCACAAATACGGATTGTACAGTCAATAATGTTCTAGTTAGTTTTCTATTCCTCGTTTTAGTCTTTTATTTTGCACGGTTTGGCGTGTTTTCGGCCGTGAGTTTGGCACATGTGTTGCCGTGAGTTTGCGTGCTGGACTCACAAATACAGATTGGTACAGTGCCGTAATATTCTGATTCGGTTTTCTATATTCTTCACTTTAGTATTTTATTTTTCCACGTTTTGGCATGCTCTGCCGTGAGCTTGGCACGTGTTGCCGTGAATTTGCATGCTGGCCTCACAAATACGGATTGTACAGTAAATAATGTTCTAGTTAGTTTTCTATTCCTCGTTTTAGTCTTTTATTTTGCACGGTTTGGCGTGTTTTCGGCCGTGAATTTGGCACATGTGTTGCCGTGAGTTTGCGTGCTGGACTCACAAATACAGATTGGTACAGTGCCGTAATATTCTGATTCGGTTTTCTATATTCTTCACTTTAGTATTTTATTTTTCCACGTTTTGGCATGCTCTGCCGTGAGCTTGGTACTTGTATTGCCATATCTTTTCCTTTTGGATTTTATCTATAGATTTGCTTTGACATATGGGCACCACTGTTATGCACTAACGTAATGTTCGAAAGTTGATACATGGTCGTTATAAGGGCTTGCCTCACGGTCACGAATTCCTACGATATTATTGATGTTCCTCGGTTAGTGATTTCTCCTGGTCGTTCGACTTGTTATTTCTTTGCACACTACTTTTAGCATGGGTTTTCGTGAGTTTAGCATGGGTACTTGTTTCTTGAGTACAAGTGGAGCATTGTTTCAATTTACATAAGTTAGCTTTCTCTGTACCATTATAACTTTAACGCTTATGCAGGTTTATATTACGCCATTGGTATTACTAGTTGGTTCGCCTTTCATTATTTAGTTTTTATTCCCCATTCATCGGTACGTTTGGCATCAGTTGCCAGAGTAATTCGCGCACACGTGCTCTATTTGTGCCGTGCTGTTTTTATTCGATGAGTTAGTCTTTATGTTCTATTTGTTATATTTCATACATTTTGGGGGTATACGTATTGTAGCGTTTATACTGTCTAGTACCCCTCCGCCGACCATACCATTCCCCATCACCTTCCCACTCCTCCACCACCCCGACCTATTCCCCATGGCAGCGTGAAAGGGATACTAATTCCCTAGTCGGATTACTGACGCTCAGGCTGCCATCACCTGGGTTTCCCGCGTCCCCACATTCCATTGCAATTAACCCGGCTTGCCTCTGGCCGCTATTCTGGTCATGCTCCCCAGGGGATGGCACACTCTCTCCCTTCCCCTTTCCAGTTTCCAACCTTACTCCCTGCCGGTTTGTCCGTCTGTTACTCTGGATGGTGCCGCCACTGTATTGACCTACAGAATAGACCTGCTAGTTATTAGTTTGTTGGGCAGACATATGAGTCATGTGGGCTGGCACAATACCCACACCACATCCTATTACTTGATGCTGGCCCAATTCCTACGCCCTGGAGGTCCGACTGAGTTGCTTTCCGCTGGGGTACCCTTACCGCTGGCTCCTGTTCTATCTACTCCGACATAACACCTTGAAGGACTACGTCAATGCCTTTCCTTCCCCGGCCTCAAATTCAGTTTAAAATTCGTTTGATACTCGCATAAACCGCTTATCCCGTATAAGTTTGGATGTGGTGAGTATGGGTGTTTTGAGTATGGGTGTTCTCCCTAGCTGGCCGGGGGTATGAGTCATGGAGTTCCCTGATCTCGCACAGGCGACAATGCCCATGCATTCTTATTGTACGAGCATAAAGGGAATGATGTGAATAGGATACTATTTCTTGTAACGACAACGAAGGATTCTCTAATATTTGTTCCATTACAACCAACTGCCTCAATTTACGCCACACGAACAGCTGCTCCGGTTAAACTTTCTCCTCGCGTTTCGTTATTTCACATTTGGAGAGTTTGTGTTAGAAAATAAATATAATGTGTATTATCTACTAATAGGAAATCTGTTAAAATCTAATATAAAAAAAACCTTGGTTAACCGTTTGGTCTGGCTACCGGTCTGATATCTCTTCATCTTGTAAACTGGTACTTTTGCTGAGGCTCGAGAGGCAGTTGAGGGGGGTCAGAATTTATTAAAATTGCAATATAGATATAGAGGTAGACAGAGTTATAAAATAACCCAAAGAA
This sequence comes from Actinernus sp. WN-2022, assembly GCA_030867875.1. NCBI lineage: Eukaryota > Metazoa > Cnidaria > Anthozoa > Actiniaria > Actinernidae > Actinernus > Actinernus sp. WN-2022. Next base: position 125,987,080 of record JAOWCC010000577.1, read on the forward strand.
AACGCGCGCTCTGATTGGTTGAAATCCGTGTTTGCATGTGGCTATGTACACATGGCAATGACGTCATACATTGTAGCTTTTGCTTTTTTTCTGAAAATTACTGAAAATTACGCTAACTTAAAAACACATGTAACTAGTTTTCTAAAGGAAGGTTGTTCAGAAGAACTTACGGAGAAAAAGAGTTAAACTCGACAGATATTTCAAAAGATTGAGCCAGTCGGAGCTCAAGCTAAGCAAACTCGCAATTTCAGTTAACGTTTAAGTTTAAATATTTAGTTCAGATTCTTTAGAATAACAATTGTAATAAACTACGTGTACTAGAACCATTCAGAAAATGTACAAAGTGCTAATAATCAAGAACACAAAGTCAGAGCGGGAAGGTCATGCAAGTGTTCTTTATTCAAGTTTTTTCAAATGCCGGTGACAAAAACTACACTACAGAAACTGGAAGTTTATAAAGCGATCATGTGTCACATTGAATCAGTGAAAATAAAAAATAATAGCTGTTTCGGTTCGATTCAGTCTATGAAATCGTTTTCTCATTCAGAGTGGGATGTGGTCAGAGTGGGATGTGGTCAGCGGTCAGCAACGAAGATGGCGGCTAAAAAAGCTCCCGCTCATGTTTTGTGAACTACATCTTTAATCATCGTTCGTATTCGTTTTGTTTATTTATTTCACTGTGCTAAACATGCCTGATAAGTCTACAATCAACATTAAGCAGTTCGAAGAGCTACTTGATCGCATGCAATTCCTTGATCGTAACCAGTTCGAAGAGCTACTTGATTGCAAATTAAAACCACTTCAATCTATTGTCGAAGAAATGAAGTCCGAAATGTCAATTGGCCTGAATTACCTGAGTAAACAATATGATGACCTGGCGAAGCAAGTTGAGACTTTAGAAGAAGAAAAGAAAGCAGCAGCAGAGGAGACTCGAAGGCTTCAACACGAAATTGTTAAGATTACCAGTGATCTCGCAGTCCAAAAAGCTCAGTTTGATGACCTAGAACAGTATTCTCGGCGATATTGCCTAGAGGTTAAGGGCATTCCCGTATCTGCTCATGAAGATACAAACAAGATCAGCAAGATTATAACAGATATCGGAGACCTTATGGGGTTTTAAATTAACCAAGATGATATTTCGATCAGCCATCGCCTTCCAGTCCCAAGTTCAAGATCATCGCAAACACGACACCCCGCTATAATTGCGGGAGCTGCGTGACAAATATTTTAATGCAAGAAAAGCTCTCAAAGACAGGAATATCAAAGAGTTAGGTTTCACAAGATCTGTGGAAGGGAAGATTTTTCTTGCAGAAAGTCTCACTAAGAAAAAGAAGGCCTTATTCTGGACTTGTCTAGGAGCAAAGAGGGAACTCAAGTTTCACTTCATTTGGACCCGCCAGGGTAAGATATTCTTAAGGAATAATAATGACAGTGAAGCCTTGAACATTTACAACGAGTCGGATATTCATAAACTATATACAAAGTATGGTAAACAATTCATTCCATCCTAAACTGATGCGCCGTGAGTGCTATGACTATGGCACAGACAGCCAAACCCTAGGCTCCTCGAGGTCAAGTTCAGGACGTTTGTATATTAACTGCAGATATATATTTGTACCATATTTGTCTTTAAATGACTACAAGTCAATGTCGAAATTGTACTAAGATTGTCAAAGACAATTCGAGAGCTATAGAATGTGATTATTGTCTGAGATGGTATCATTTAAAATGTTCGACTTTATCTAGAAAAGAATACAATTACTTTTCTAGGACTGGCGATTTATGGCTCTGTTTTCATTGTAGATCTCAAATATTTCCATTTAATACTATTAGTAATAATGTTCTTCTTGATTTATCATTTAATTCAAATTCACCTTGTTTGTGCTCAAATCAATTAGCTGAAGATAAATTACTTGAATTACCTCGTTTCAACATTATATCATCTATCAATATTCCTAGTCTTGATAATGTAGACATAGATTCTCATCTGCCCTCACAGGTAAACTTTAAATATTATACTCCACATGATTTTCATAGCTACCAGGAATTTATCAACAATACTCTAAATAACTCCTTTTCTGCCATTCATTGCAACATTAGGAGTCTAAATGCAAACTTTGACAATCTTACTACAATGCTAGCTGATTTACAACTTAACTTTAATGTAATTGGTCTCTCTAAACTTAAATATAACATACAGTCTGATCCCACTTTAAATATTTCCTTGCCTGGTTATGACTTCATATACCAACCTAGTCTCCATTGCGGGAGGTGTGGGTTTGTATATTAAACAAGATATGCAATATAGGGCAAGAAATTATCTTCACTCTACAACTGAAGATTATGAATCTATTTGGGTAGAAATTGAAAGCCAAACCCATGGTAATATACTTTGTGGCACTGTTTCTAGACATCCAAATTCAAATTTTGAAAATCTCATGGTCTTTTTTTGAAAAAAATAAAAAAATTCAAAAAGAAAACAAAAAGTGCATTATCATGGGAGACTTTAATATCAAACTGTTAAATTTTGAATCTAATAGTACTACAGAAGAATTTATTAACTCTATGAATTCATCTTTTTTTCAACCTCATATTCTTCAACGCACTAGAATAACAGATCACTCTGCTACTTTAATTGATAACATATTTTTGAATTCTCTTGATCATCACACTACTAGTGGCAACATTATTTATGACCTCACTGATCATCTTCCAAATTTTCTAATTCTAGATAAGTTTTCCTATCCCTCAAAAAAAACATAAAAAATTTAAAAGAGATTTTTATACTTTAGATGAGTCAGCTTTGATACACGATATCATTCTATAGTTAAATAAATTAATTAATTGATAAACACATCCCTATTAAGCAATTAACAAACAAACAACTAAAGTTCCACTATAAACCTTGGATCACAACAGGATTAAAAACCTCTATACATTCTAAGAACAAGTTACTTAAACAATATATAAATACAAAGAATGATTATTATCATTCCAAGTACAAGTATTACCGTAATAAATTAAAGCATTTGATTGCCAGTAGCAAAAAAACATATTATACCAACTACTTTCAAAAACATAACAATGATATAAAACATACCTGGAAGGGTATTAAGCAGATAATTTCTTTAAAATCTAAAAAAGTAAATTACCCTACTAAAATTATAAAAGATGACCAGGTATTAACTGATCCCTCGGCGATTGCAAATGCATTCAATGATTATTTCACCAATATAGAAAATATACTTTCTAGTAGTATACCATATACTGAGACCTCTTTTACTTCATATTTAAATTATTCCCAGGCCAATAGCTTTTTTGTCTTCCCAGTTACTCAATCTGAGATTGAAGAAGAAATAACAAATTTAAATTCAAACAAGGCCACAGGACCCTTCAGTGTTCCTGTAAATCTCCTTAAATTACTCAGAAATCTAATTTCAAAACCTCTAGAAATCTTATTTAACTATTCCTTTTCTAATGGCATTGTCCCAAATAATTTTAAAATTGCTAGAGTAATTCCTGTATTTAAAAAGGGTTCCTCTTTTTTATTAGATAACTATCGACCTATTTCCCTTTTATCCATATTTAATCAATTGCTTGAAAAATTAATGTCTAAACGTTTAATCAATTATCTTGAAAACAACATATATTATACTCTAAACAATTTGGTTTTCGTTCAGAACATTCAACAACACATGCAATCCTTTCTATAATTGATAAAATTCAACAAGCTATTGAAAAGGGAACTACTTCTTGTGGCTTTTTCTGGACTTTAGCAAAGCCTTTGACACAGTTAACCATGACATCTTAATTCATAAGCTGGAACATTATGGGATTAGAGGGATTGCTCTAATTTGGTTTCAATCATATTTATGTAATAGAAAGCAATTTACATCTATTGGTAATATATCATCTGAAGAGAGAATTATTCCTTGCGGCGTCCCACAGGATCAGTGCTTGGACCAACTCTATTTTTGCTATATATTAATGATATCTCTAACAGCTCTAAAATTCTAGACTTTCATATTTTTGCTGATGATACCAATCTATTTTATACCAATAAAAGTTTGTTTGCAAAATCTGGAAATGATCATTAATGAACAACTAGAACTGGTAAACAATTGGATATGTCCAAATAAGCTTTCTTTAAATATTACTAAAACAAATTGTGTAATTTTCCATCCTTACCAAAAAAATATAACTATCCTATTAAATTGGTACTAAATGGCAAACCAATAAAGCAGGAGAACACAGTGAAATATCTTGGAATACTTATTGACTGCAATCTAAACTGGAAATCCTTTATACATCAAATTTCAAAAAAAATTAACAGAAGTATTGGTGTACTCTCTAAATTACGATATTATTTAAAATTACCTTTTCTTACTAACTTGTATTATTCACTTATATATCCTTACCTCACCTATGGTATCCTTATCTGGGGAAATACCTATACCATACTACTATTTGTCCTTTATTCATCCTCCAAAAAAAGGCTCTTCGTATCATTACATTTTCTAAATACGATGCACATTCTACCCCTTTGTTTAGTCAACTTCAAATTCTGAAATTACATGATTTAACTTTATTTCATACTGCATTATTTATGTTCCAGTTCCACACAAATACTCTCCCACCTGTCTTCAAAGATTTTTTTATACCACTATCAAATGTTCACGCTTACACAATACACGACTAGCTTCAAGCTCTTCTTATTATCTTCCAATTTTTCGAACAAATTATGGATTATTTAACATATGGAATATTTAACTAAAATATGGAATTCAGTTGACAATAATATAAAATTTCTAAGTAAACATAAATTTAAGAACTGTCTGAAAAAAGAACTAGTTAGCAAATATGAACTTAATTGCACAATCACATTGTAGTAGTTTATTAGTCTTGTCCAGTAGTATTTTATGTTAGTTCTATAGTAGTGTATATTAGTTTTTGTAAGTAATCCCGTGGTAGTCTTGTATAGTAGTAATTAGTCCTCTCTTTGTCTGTAGTAATTTCTGTAGTTCCGGTGCTCTGACCTTACAATGCATGTAAATCTATTTTTGGTGGCTCAGCTGAGTTTAGCTTTTCAGTTATTCTGAGCCTCCTTGTACTAATCTGGTTGTTAGTATTATTATTAGTCTATTGCTCTTTGTAAATTATGAGTACAAAAAAAAATAACTTGTTGTTGATGCTGGCAAGAAAATGTGACTGAAAAGAAATATACAAGCGAGAAGTTACAGAACTCAGAAGCTCTAATCTCTCACGGCTGCTAGCGGCGCGTAGACATCGAAAGTACCCTTTTTGGATTCAAAAATTGCATTGAAATATACCCAAACAGCCATCTCCACATCTAGATAAGTTCTAATGCGACATTCTCTGGTTTTCAAATAGTCAGGTATGATGCCTAACGACGGGAAATAAAGATCTGAAACAACACAGAAAGGAACTAGCGTGGGTAAGCACAAACCTGCTAATCGAAGTTGTCAGTTCGAGCCATCAACTTCAAGTACTGGCTCCAAATACCCAGCAAGAGATTCCTCAGTCCCAGAATATCATAGCCAAAACAGAAACATTTTTCCCAGGATGAACAAATTATCTTTTCGGCTGTCCAGTTCGTATTTCAATTCTCAGTAGCTTTGTTTATTAAAAGTGCTTTTCGTGTCGATTTTCGTAATTCAGGACGATTTTCGTTGCAATCGTCTAGTCTGATATGGATCAATACTTTTATCGTTTCCTATTATTTAGCATTTTTATCTTTTAAATAGTTAGATAGATAGATAGTAGATGGGGCATTTCTCTCAGGGAGAGGGAGAATAGAGAGAAACCCAAACTGAGAGAAATGTCCCTTAAACTCCAGAGAGACAAAAGGACAACGACACACCTTTTTTATCTGAGTATTAAGGAAATAATGAGCTTGCACGGGTCGCCTGTGCACATTCGCTGTCGCAGCTTTGCGACTTTAGAAAATCTATGGGACCAGGGTATAAACTTCACAGCGCTGAAGCAAAACCGTAGCTAATTTAACTTCCTTTCAATTCTCTAAAAATGTGATAACGAAATTGTATTACTTGATTCTTTGTGGACTTTCGGTCTTCGATGATTCTAACTTCTTGGAACTTGAGTATAAATTAATATTACTCCAGCCATTAACTATGCACCAACTGCCAACTGAAAATATATCACACTAAATTGTGCTGCGTTTCTCTTTTCTTCTCCTTTTTTGAATACCACCAAGAACGATCTAGACATTTTACGACTGTAAAGTAGCGCAGAAAAGCACAGGTTAGCTAGAATGAAATAAGATTCCCAGTGAACGACAGCAGCTGTCAATCATTTTTCGCGCCCTTTTTAGCGGCGGGAAATAAGAAAGTCGTATTTTCAACGCTTTAAAAAAAAAAAAAAAATTCAAACGCTAGATGATGGGGCTTTTAGATTTTCAATTTGCGAAAAACTTATTATTATTATGTTTTCCATTTTATAACCTTTATCGAGACATTAGAGGGGTTATGTCATGGTTTTGCGCATGTCTGGAATCAATGTTCGATTGGTGGCTGTTGATTGGCTGCAAGCAGTTAAAGTCCCCTCCCTTGATAATTGATTGAAAGGATACGAAATATTTTCCTAGATCTACGCACAGTTGCTCGTTTACTTTGATTTCATCCATCCCACACGTGTGATAGAATAGTCAGTTTGTGTGAAAACCGGTTTGAGCTATTTTTAGAACATGTTTCCCGGGTAACTGTCTTCTGACTCTGCTGCGATCGTGCATATGCTTGCCGTAATTATCGAGAATAAGAAAGATCTATATATTGTTCTTTGAGGTGATTTTACTAACGCTGCATTGTCCTGACTATGGTTTAATTGGATTCCCAAAGTGTGGGCACGTGAACTCCCGTGAGATCTGTTCTAAATATAGCTCAATCCGATCATAGTCATCATACGCTGACTCGCATACCCGAGTATGGGAGGTGGACGCTCCTGGTAATGGCTCCTGAGTCAACCTAAAAAGTCGCAGTTTGGTGTATGTATTATAGCTACTACTGCAAATTGAGAATTGAAATAATCATAGCCAGGCCAGTAGTATTTCGATGCGTTTACCAGATAATAACACGAAAACTGCACATATTCCGTTATATTCCCTACAGCGGGTCGAACGTTACAGCCATGCGCAGCTTGCTACAAATTTCTCACATTGCAGTAACTTGTAGTAAGATTAATAGAGCAATTTTCGATCGACTGTCGAAAGTAATTCGATGATTGCTTTGGTTTTACGTTTGCTTCTTGTTCTTATTATTTTTTTTGCGTTTACGTTTCCTTCTGATTGGTTGCTAAAACCAATCACGTGATTGGCTCTGTAATTACTTTGGTTTTGGTTGTACGACACTCAATCGAAAACCACTCCAATGGTAAGGCACTTATAGTTACAAGTTTACACCGCTCCAGATATCAATCATTTTTTTACGTACCAGAAATGGCAGCCAGCTGATGAAATACACAAGGACTACGATTCCCATCATGACGGTTAACCGTTTGACGCTCGAGACTCCCGCGCTCGATTGAACCTTAGCACTCTTCGTTCTCCTCCATCCCAGGTCTCTACCGCGCCTTTTCTTCTGCTCCAATAGCTCCTCCTGGCTGATCTTTCGCGGTATCGAGCACATCATCCTCTGTCTCCTGATAAATTTATAGCTCGATATCTTAATCGCAATATAACTACCCAGTGTTACGAGCAGCATGAGTCCTCCCAAGACCTCGACAATCACAGTATAAACAGCCCCAATATCGTAAAGCTGGTACAAACACGATTTTTCGAACTTTTTGAAGCTTGAATGACCCGCTCCGAGGAATGGAAGAACCCCGCAAAAGATCGAGAAGGCCCAAATACCGAGGATTATCTTCTTGACTCGAGTTAGCGTGACCGTTGTGTGATGTTTGATTGGATAAACGAGTAGTAACGCTCTCTCTGCGGCCATGAATGTGACGGTGCTCGCAGATGCCATGCGGAAGGTGTATAAGAACCCGACAAATACGTCACAGAGGAGCTGAGACCATGGAATTTGAATGAAATACTTGACGACTAGGAGAGTCTGTAGAGCGACGGAGGAATCTAACAAGTCGGCAAGAGAGAGCGAGAGGATAAGAACGTCTGGTGGGGTCCATCGCTTGTAGCTCCACAGCGCTAGAACTACTAGAACATTCCCTGCTATGACAACCAATATGGAAGACTGTAGCGTCAGAATAATCACAAACGAACTGGCGGAAGTTGAGCGGTTTAGGGATATATCTGTTGCATTAGAACTGTTTGTAATATTTAACAGCTGCATTGTTCGTACTCAGTGAGTAAGAAAAACGTCAGGTCGTAGTTGCACTCGATAAGTTTAGAAAATATATGGCGAAGGCGAGGGGTTGGCAGTAACTAAGCCATTTCCATAACTAGAGCCAGTGCGATGGGCTTTCCCAAATTGCAGACGGAAATGATCTTTCAAGTTCAATTGAGAGGGGCTCAGTTTTGTATTCGAGTTGTTCTGTTCAAGTGTCTATCTCCCGAGAGTTTAATCACGTTATCATCAAGCAATTTCCACTTCGATGTTGGATGGAGAACAATGCAGTAATAGTAATTTCATGAAACAGCTCAGACAAAGGTTGAGCGCCCCTGATAAAACAACAAGAGCATTATTGTCAAAATCATGTTATTAAAACAACGACAATAAAATGTTCAGAAAAAGTTTTAAAATATGTACACCATTTAGTGGAATTACCAAAGTTGAGAACACCTTAATTTAATGTTTTTATTTTCTCACAGAATTTAAGTACAATACTTGAGCGAGTTTATTTGCTTCAAATTCTTTTTTGAGCGCATTGCATGTCATTGACCAAATCTGGTTGATTTTTTTTAATCCGGCTTTTATGAAATAATATTGGACAATAATTATTCGATCTTTAGATTTAGCACGATTTAATCTATGTTTGCATGATGCTAGTTTAGACTTTTCCGAAATCGGAATCTTGTTACTTTTAGTTCCTGTTTCAGTTTAGCTTTCTTTCGTCCTACTGTATGCCAAAGCAAGTCATTTGTCAAATCTAAAGGATAAGTTTTTTTCAGTCGCTTTTATTGTGAACTTAATGATATCAGCGAATTGATTGGAGTAAACTCCACAATTGCAATTTTTAGGGTTGACGGCGCTCGATAAAAATAAAAATCTAGAAAAATCAGTCCGGCTTTGTGTCGTAAAGAAATCATAAGTTCAACTTTTGCTTGCTGAAAGTTTTCTACTTTCACTAGAAATGCCAAATCATGCAAAATTGTTTTTAATTACAATACCTTTTTCCTTTGACAAGGAGTTCAGAAAAGAAAAGAGTTCAAAGAACTTGCATGGAAAACGATCGGATCATACGAGATCTGAAACAACAAACAACAGTTTACCCGAATGAGCGATGAATTCTTTTGAGAAAGTTTCTTTCACTTCAAGGTTCATATAAGTTTAACAATTGTATGACGTGATATCAATCCACTTCTTACTTTTATTATTACTGACCTCTTATCCTTCGGCAATACTAGCCCGCCAAACTATTCCTATCTTTAGTGCTTCGGCGTATCACAGTTGAGTCAACTGGTCTTCGAAGTTTTCCTTAAGCTGTTTTTAGATCCAACTGCAATGTTATTGATTCTAAGATTCGAGTACTATCGAGGCTGAATTGAAACGAGAACTGATATATGGGAAGGCTATAGAAGTGTGATCGACTAGATCCAGCCAGACACATTTCCCATGTTCTGCAAATTAAAGCAACATATACTACTCTTGGGTTCGTGTGAAACATTTCGTAATTCTCACTCACTTAGCTCATTTCAAGAGGACTTAGTGTCAGTTCCGATGAAGGAAACGTCACTACAATGTACAGTTTGAGACTTTGGAATGTAAAAAGCTCTGAATAGATGTGTACTTGTGGTAATTCACCCAGCGAAGCGGATTGGAGCTTCTGTTTATTTTGCTAATGGACGACAAATAGAAATTCACATCAACCTCGGATTTATTAAAACGTTTAGGTTACCAAAAGTCAATTTTGTGAGAAGGCTAGTTGTATTCATTTGTCACTGATTCAGTGTGTGATAGTCAGTCTATTCGTAATTTCCATTTTCTAGCTTTCTACTCAGGTTACAGGATCTAAGAACGGAGGCTCTGGGGAGGAAATTGTTCTAATACAGCCGGTTTGGTAAACGTCAGTTGTGAGGGCTTAAACGCTTTAGTAAATAGTTTTCTATTTTAGTAAACTCACAGTAAATTACAAATTAAGAAAACAAAAAACCTGTTAATATAAAGTTTTAGCCTAAGCTTTAAAGTAGATTTCTTGTTTTTGATGAATCATTTCAGCCATACCTAATCTTTCAGTTTGGGGGGGAAACACGCGTGCGCGCTGGGCTCATCAAAAGCGCATGCGCCTAACGGTTTCCGCGGTGTGAGCGTTCTCTATCATATCTCAGTCTCGGTGTTTTAAAGGAGAGGAATAAAAATCATGATACACCACGCTTACGTCACAAAACGAAAGCTCCGTTTACGACTTGGCAGTGGTGATTACTGGCTGTTCACTGGTGCCGAGAGTAATGCTAAATTGTGTTCGGTAAGAAACTTGCCAATGGCAAGAGATATGGGACTCATATTTCTTCTTCACTTTTTCGTTAATGTGTTTGCCTTAACGTTGTTAAATGCATGTGTTTAACTAGTCCCATCCCCTCCCCTACTTTCCTGTTTCTCGATACTCAGATTGTTCTCGTGGCGCTTCACTCGTATATACGAGACTAGAGAGGACATCTGAAAATACCAACCACGTGCACTGAAGAAGTTTTACAATTTTATTCCGGTTTTACTTTCCTCGATCTAAATTTTTACTCAAGGAAACCTCACCCTACTGAGTTGAGCCGATACAATATTTCAAATGACCTTGGAACAGCTTGCAATTTACATACTTCCGGTTCTCATCACTGGAGTCGTAAAACGCAAAAAAAATAAGATCAATAGGGAAATAGTATTTTCACTTTCCAGCCCTTATGCCGTATATTTTTTAGAGAGTCCAGGTTGCTTCAAATTCAATTCTTCCTTTTCCCTCTCTTGCGTTCGAAACTAAATAAATGTAGAACTCCTTGTGATACTTTTTGCATTAAAATCTCGACTTTTTCTTCGGTTGATTAAATTTTCATTTCAATTTAAGAAAATCATTCATAAACTATCTCGGTTATTTAATCAAAATTTAGGTAAAAATTGTAAGACATTTACCTGTTGAATAATCATTTTCGCGGTTCTATTCTTACTCCTGTATGAATGTTTGCTTGCCACCCACGAAGAACCAATCTATGGCTACGAAACCAGGCAATGAATCAACTTCTTTTCGGTGTTCCGTGTGTATACATTGTAAAGCGCGGCAGAAAGCACTTAATGTCGGCCGCGGTCCACATGCGGATGTTAGCACGTTGCCTCCAGTTGCTAGTCGGCATTTACTCCGGGTATTTACTTTTTCTCAAACTACATTTTAATATGCCTTGGACGAAAATAGATAGTATCATATGAAAAGCATTAAATCGCCTTAAAACTAGAAATCGCATATTGAAACTGTAAACCGAACATCATCGCGATCATAGCAAAAGGCAATCCAATATCTTAATTACTCTGATTACTCTATACTGAGAACATTTCCAATATAAGAGGACCAGCTAGATGGAGAACTTGATATGAAAATTTGAAAACCGGCCGTTCAACAAATAAGTCAACACGGGACCAAAACAATATAATGCAATACAATTTTATTTAACGTGACCAGTATATATATTACAGTCGATGCCAAAAAAGTTGCCCAGCAGAACATACTACAATACTATAATATCCACTGTTTTGGGCTAGTGTCTAGACCAAAACAATAGGCCAGCACAATGGATATTATAGTATTATATTATGTTCTGCTGGACAACCTTTTTGGCATCGACTATATATATATATATCTATATAAGTAAAAATTCACTTTGAATAAAAATAGTGAATATGCGAGTGTTGCTGACCAATGCGCTTCGTGCTTAATCAGGTGAGGAGTAAAAGTTGAGCTAAAACTATTAAAATCAATGTCAATAACGCATTTTCTAAAGTAAAATGTTGTAGATCTTCACAAGAAATGGCGCCAGATTGTCCTAAACGATGACGATGACAAGTAAATAATCCCTAGTATTACATTTGACGAGTTGAATAGAGTTTTGGTACACATTTAGCCGGATTTTATTTGCTGTTTTTCGGATAATTAATAAATCGAGGTGAACTCCCGTAAATGAATTTTACTTTCTTATACCAAAACTACCTAATATTGAAAAGGTTTCAATCTTACCCTGAACCAATCAGAAATGACCTCTCATTGAGCTGACCAATCAGACACAATGCTACATTTGTTCAGCAAAAGCCATATAATAAAAACAGCTATTGACCAAGCTTGTTCGGTCCGGAAGGGGGAATATTGGTCTCGTTCTTTTTTGTGTGTGTATGGACCTCGCCCTTCGGTCTCGGTCCATACATGCACAGAAAAGAACTCGACCAATATCCCCCAACCGGACCGAACAAGCTTGGTCATATTCAATAACCTCTATGTATGATGACGTCACACTCCCGCCTTTTTCTTCAGCCGCTCCAACTCCACCATTATCCATAGCCGTATGCACTTGAACTTTTTTTCACTCTTTTGTTGCAATCGCTTCCCACTTCAATATAAACTGTATACCTTCTTAGCACCGCGTAATAACCTCTTTATGTATGACAGGACGAATTATTTTCACAGCTACTTAGCGAATTTTTTGGAAACTATGGACCTGCTAATTAAAAACTAATCGACGTACGGCGCCTTTCTGTGCTTAATGTGTCGGCAATGAGAAAGATTTCCTAACTGAAGCATTTGCATTGAAAAGGAAATTAAAATTTGCAAAAATACAATGCATTGAAAGTTGAGTTTGACTTGAATCTCGTTGATCCTCTTCGTCGCAACTTAGATTGTTTTGGTTCTGCTATAAGAACTGCTTGGACGGTAGTTAGGAGATAAAAACAGCTTCGCTACTGAAGGAAATAAGCCCTGAACTTCTTTTTGGAGTCCACTTCTCAAAAGCATTTCTCAAAAGCATTTTCACATTTGCATTGAACGACGAGAAATCGGGTTTACACTTTGTCGGGAGGCAGTAAACTAAACAGCAAGGCGTTTAGTTTCTTCAAAAAATGGTAATATATTTACACAATTAACAGTCACTATGCACATTTCAAGGCAGATTTCCTTCGGATCACAAGAAAGCGAAATTTGCATATATCAAAGCCGATAGAAAGACCGACTGGCCTGTCGACATGATATTTGGGTAGTTAAAGGCACGGTATAATAAAATACTTTCCGCCCCCTAATATTTCTTGTTTGTCCCTTTACAACGGTCACAGAGACCACAAAGCTAGCTCAAACCCTGGTGTGCAATGAAAAAACCTTGCCATTGTGAAAACTATTAAATCCGTAAGTCGGTGTAATAATAATAAAATAATAATAATAAAATGTGGAATTAGGGACTGGTCGTTTATTAGCTGTGAGGGGGGCCGGCAGTTTTGTGTAATCCACACAGATTTTGAAAATGGCCCCTCACGCTAATCAGCACTCTTGAATTTGACCCCCACACAAAGCTCGATGGTATGAAAGTGTCCCCCAATCCCCAAAATTATTTTGTTACCTTGTAGAGATGTGCCTATGTTTGTGAAGAAGTCGGGCTTGCTTTGTTCATCTCGCGATTTAAGAAGGAGCGCATGGCCACTTGAGACGAGCGCTCAACGTGCTCAAATAATAGTCACAAGCTGGAACAAACCCAGTAGCATTGAACAAACACACGCCAGAAAAGGACGTCGCGGAAGTCTACAAAATGGATACAGTAATTCCATGCACACACTGCGACTGACTGCGACCTCTGTGACGTGCTATGAAACTCACGCTCAACACTGCTCAAATGAACGTCTCTCTAGTTAAATACCATATGTCGGTTTCGTTTGTCCTTTGTGTGTGGTATAGTTGACGTAATCAAGTAGTATGCAAGACTGGTTTCTAGTCACGTCTCCGCTTTTTGTGGTTCCACTATTAAACACCTAATTATCGAGTTGTCAAAAAGATACAAAATTACCAATGATAGGTGTGCTATAAAGGTCTTGTACGCAGTGTACTGTATTAATTAACGGACGACCCCCCACTTTAACTTTAAAAATCTAAAAATGACCCCCCTCAATAGCCCATAATTTGAAAATGACCCCCAGAAATTACCCCCCCTCCCCCCTCACAGATAATAAACATGCTAGATAAGATAAGAGATAAGATCAACTTTATTTAAACACGTTATCCTATTCCACTAACAACTGGTTTCCAATAAGGACGTGTTACTAATGATATTCACAAATAAAACAACTACAATTAATTAAAAATTAAACATTCACACTTCAATTAAGAAGGACCTAACTATAACTACTACTAAATGTAAATACCACAATGACTAACATGGGGCTGTGTCAGCCTTTATCCGGTATGGAATTCCAACAAGGCATAGTTGGTACAACTTTGCAGGTTCGATTCAAAAAAGGATTTTACACTTTTTTAGCCTTTGAGAGAATAATAAATGATTTTAGATTCTTTTTACAAGAGTTACATATATAAATTCTTTTGAAGAATTGTGATTCTTTGTCCACAGAGAGGCCATATACAGCGTAATAAGAATATTATATTAGTCATGTAAAAAGAATCCTATTTTAGAGTGCCTGGGATGATAACTGCCATGGAAAGCAGAAAGCAAATTGCGTGTTTGTAACATTAACAGTAGCTACATGTGTTTGAGACAATATACATGTGGCAACACAAGACCAGTGATAATATAGTGAACAGAAATGGTTAATTCCATACTGCTCTGCTGTTATGAGACTTAAACTCTTTACCAAACAACTTTCATTTGACATGGTTCAAGGCATGGTTTTTAGGGAAGAATACAAGAGGCCAAGTAAAACCTCAACAAGTCTAAAATAACACATGCAATGTTCCTTTGAACTTCCTCCCAGTGATTTTGCAGTCAGTTTTGCACTATATCAGTTGCTTTGCATATTTACTGGAAGCTACTGTGTTATGCATGTATCAGTGGCTTCCTCCAGGGGTCAACCCCCAGGTATCCTGAGGATTTGTCCAAATGCCCAATCAAACCCGTTGTATCAAATCCCCTGCTATGGGGCACAGCAATTAGTACAAATTCATACAAGGTCAGTGCCCTGTGTTCCTGAGCTTTTCCTCCTCACCGACGGGCAACAAACATTTAATTCTGACAAGGTTCCCATGGATCCACCCCTGATGGAAGCTTCTGGATTGCAAAAAATATGATTACATCGGAGTGAAAATATGTCAAGAGACGAAAGAGCTGAATTAAGACGAATCATGCAGACTTAAAGTAAAATTAGTGTGAAAGGCGGCCATAAATCTTTAGAATAAGCACACAAAAAAGACTTGCCTAGCGGGAATCGAGCCTTGAACGTTGGATCCAAAGGAACGTGCTCTAACCACTGGCCACAGCGCCAATCCCTAGAAAATTACTTCTAATATAGACTATATGTGCCAAGTCTGCGAACTAGCTTTGCTAGCCATTGAGCGCTGGAGAGAAATGTTTGTCAAAAAATACTACAATGAGAAATAATGATACCCAAATATTAATACCGGTAAACCAAAGGAGGGAAGCAAAATGAGAAGGGGAAAACTTCCTTTGCTGGGGAATTTAAATGACATGGGCTAGTAAGCCCGATCGGGCGAGGTTAGTGTTTGGATGGGATTTTTCTGCGACTCTCGAATAATATCTCCGCTTTCCTGTCCTTAATACTAATAGTGTTTTTCTTTGACCTGCTGAGTATTCTTCCCTGACACAAAATCACAGAAAAAAAATAGTAGAAAACCTCTGGGAGCAAATTCCTTGTCGCTGATCGGAAACTAGCTAAGATTATTTGTGAACCCTCGAGCGCTGGGGAGAAATGTTTGCAAAATATGACTACCATGCATGAGGAAGAATGATACCCAAATATGAATACCGGTACACCAAAGTAAGAAATAAATTGAAGGTAAAACAATTATGAATGCTGGAACGAGTCCCCGACTCGGTAAAGAGGTTTAAAATGGTTAAATGGTTAAAATTCACTCTAATTCACTGAAATTGCGTACCTCAAGCGGTTGAGCATAAAATCAAGGCTAAAAGTATTTTATTGAATAGAGTGGCTTAAGTTTGCGCGAATTCTACAAAAATAGCGGTTATTACTATTTCAATGTCCTCAGTCGTTTGAACGGATTTTGTTGTAAAAATGTTTGTCACGTGACCAACCACGTGCTTACAAAATCTGGAAATTTCATCTCAAAATGGGCCGCTTGACGGTCACAGTGCATTTTTAAAGTAACGATGTCTTGCTTATCTGATTACATTTCTGGTCTGTTCTTGGAACCAGTTTACCCCAATTTTCCCACCTACAACGGCAAAATGTCAACCATTCCAAACAGAGCATCTGATTACACTTCTGGTTGTTTCTAAAGAGCCAGAAATCGTTAAATTAGAAATGCACTGTGACCGGCCCATTTTGATTGCCTTAAGGTCACGTGACCACCAAAACACAAGAATACCTAACTTAAAAATGTTAAAACATGATTACTGCCTATTACCCATTACAGATTTCTATGGTATTTCATTTAAAAATTACAAAGTTAGCGAATTGAGAGTGTTTCAACAGAATTGCGCTGCTCATAGCACAAGACACAAGACTGAATATTCCTTCCTCCATTTTGATAATTCGCGTTGGAAGAGGTCAAAATAAATAAATTAGCAGAGGCTCTGACGTCACGATAGCTTTGTTAGAACGCAAACATATCTCAAAAAATAATAAAACAATATATCAAATAAAACTCAAGTGTTATGTGTGCCATTTGACACCTGGATGTACTTGTTGAACAATACAACACCACTCTGAAGTCATTGCTCGACGCGCACGCCCCTCTGAAGACGAGAACAGTTACCATGCGTCCCTACTCTCCATGGTATACAGAGGAGATCACATCTGAAAAAAAGAAAAGGAGATCCCTTGAGCGGCGCTGGAGGTCGTCACGCCTGCCTGAGGATTATCACAGCTATGTTATTCAGTGTGATGTTGTACACAGCCTGCTCAGGACATCCAAGATTTCTCACTACCGTGATGTTATCGATAGTTCTAAGCACGATCAAAGAGTGTTATTTCAGACGGTTGACAAGCTTCTACATACTAAGTCTGAGGCTTGTTACCCTTCATCCTATTCTGACTACACCCTTGCAAATAAGTTTGCTGACTTTTTCACTGAGAAAATCGTTACCCTACGAAGTTCACTAGACTCTTCTGCTACCTCTGGGCCCCCCTCTACTGTTATTGATGACTCACCTCCTGCAAGTTGTATGCTGTCTAGTTTCAAGATCGTTACTGAAGAGCAGCTATCCAGTCTTGTTGGTTCTTCAAAAGTCAAGTCATGTGCTCTGGATCCAGTTCCAGCCTCTGTTCTGAAAGAGTGCTTGTCGGTTCTACTCCCGGCTATGGCGAAAATCGTAAACTGCTCCATTGACACTGCTGTGATGCCAGACGGTTTTAAGCTAGCTCTTTTAAATCCACGGCTTAAAAAACCACGCCTTGATTTTGAAGTTTATGCTAATTTTAGGCCTATTTCAAATTTAATTTTTATTTCGAAACTTACGGAAAAAGTCGTCGCTGTGCAGCTTGCTGACTACATTATAGATAACAATCTAGATGAGATTTTCCAGTCTGCATATAAACAGCTTCATAGTACAGAGACAGCTCTAGTTAGAGTAAACAATGACATTCTTGTAGCCTTAGACAACCATCAGTCCGTTATACTGCTACTTTTAGATTTATCGGCTGCGTTTGATACTATAGACCATGACATTTTGCTTAACAGACTAAGTTATCGTTTTGGTATCTGTGGCTCGGCCCTCTCCTGGTTTAGATCGTATCTCAGTAATAGATTTCAGTATGTTAATATTAGAGGGGAGAAGTCTTCACACCGGCCACTGGTTTGCGGGGTGCCTCAAGGTTCTGTCCTGGGCCCTATTTTATATCTGCTATATACTTCGCCGCTTGGGGATATCGTGAGGAGGTATAACATGGGTTTTCACTTTTATGCGGATGATACCCAGTTGTACCTGTCCTTTGATTCCCGAAGTGGCGAAGGGCAAGCATCAGCCGTTGGTCTAATAGAGGCCTGTGCGACTGAAATAGATGACTGGATGAGGGCAAACAAACTAAAGCTTAATAGTGACAAGTCCGAACTTCTTATTATAAGTTCGAAGTACCGCCCTCGTCCTTTACTTAATTCTATCTCGATCAATGATAACGTAGTTCAGCCCTCAACGTCAGCTAGGAATCTAGGTTTTATAATGGACAATAGTCTAACTCTCGAAAAACATGTTAACTCTATTACCAAATCAGCTTTCTTTCACATCAGGAGGATTGCTAAAATTAGGGATTATCTCTCCGAGGACTCTACTGAAGCTCTTGTACATGCATTTATAACTTGTAGATTGGATAATGGTAACGCACTTCTGTATAGTCTGCCAAAATATCTTACGCAGAGACTGCAATCCGTTCAAAATTGTGCCGCCCGGCTTGTATCGCGCAAGTCGAGGTATGCTCGTGCTATGCCGCTACTGATGGAGCTCCATTGGCTGCCAGTAGAAAAACGGATTGTTTTTAAGTTATTATTATTAGTTTTTAAATCCCTTAACAATTTAGCACCTCTTTACATTAGTAGTTTATTGAATTCATATCATCCCTGTCGTAGTCTTAGATCAGCTGGCAAACGCCTTTTGGTCGCCCCGAGGTCTAACCAAAAGACCTATGGTGACAGGGCATTCTCGGTGGCTGCGCCGAGGCTGTGGAACGCTCTGCCCATTCAAATAAGGACAAGCAATACCCTTACCATTTTTAAATCTAGTCTTAAGACTTATCTTTTTAAACAAACATTTTTATAATTATTATTTTATATTTTTAACTGTAGTATTGTAAAGCGCCATAGTGCAGTTAGTGGATATGGCGCTATATAAATTTCTTATTATTATTATTATTATTAAAAATCTACCGATCGTTTTCACGCTTTAGTTGGGATTGTAGCTTGGAATAAAGGGTTTGTATTAGTTGGTGATGAAAACTCTCTCAACGTCATATACATCTCTCACATGTGTTAGACGGATGTGCGAGTGACCAATATATATTCCAATGGACGTACAAGTTGGCTCGGTTTCAGCCGTTGGTGTGTCGTTTCTCCATTAACGCTGGGCTCTCTGTGAAAAGAATAAATTTAATTTAGCACGGAGCCTCGTATTGAACTCTTTGTGCATGACAAGTAAAGCATATCGTGGAGGTGGGCTATTTGTATGTTTGACAAGCAAAGCCTGTTTACCCTTTCACGCGTACCGGTAGATTCGACTCCGCGTAACCGTTCAAAGCACATTGGAATTCTTTAAACTAAAACTCTGGAATGAATTCTCAAGAACAAACGTCGAGTATTACCGCTGAGTGTAGAGTATGTCTTGGAGACATTAAAAATTGTAGACTTAAATTAGTACATAGGACTTGAAGAATAGTAAAACTCGTTTCCGACATTTTGAAAGGGGGTGCAAACATGGCGCGAAATACAGTGTGTGTATGGGAATCCGATGCCAAATAAAATCCGAATTTCTGAAATATTCTTCAGATACAAACTTAAGATACCAGGTAAAAGATTAACTGATCGAAATTTGAGCAGGAGGCCTTAACCTCTCAAAACTTTGCATTTTATTGGACTCCATTTGGACTGCACTAACAAAGAATTCCATTGTTTTAGGGTTAGGGTTTGTATTGTTTCAGGTTTAGGCATTGTTTGGATATAGCCAGTACTATTCCAGGTTCCGAGGAGGCCGCCCCAATTTGATGGATGTAGCTGTGCCGGGAAGCGTGCAATCGTGTTTCCAGTTTTCCATACATTGTCTGTAAAAACGAGTCAAATTCCGCATGAACATTTACAGACAATGTATGGAAAACTGAAAACACGATTGCACGCTTCCCAGCATAGCTACATCCCACAAATTTCGATCAGTTAATATTTTACCCGGTATCTTAAAGTGTTTATGAAACCAAATTTTGCATCTTTATTTTAATGGAGAATAATAAAGTTCATTCTTTTCTGATTATCAAGAGTTATATATATTTTTCAGTTCCGCCTTCGGAAAGGTCTCTTTTTCGCCATTCAAATTGACTACTTTATGCTAAAAACTGTCCGGTTTGCCGCGCGGCCAAATGAGCTGCGTGACGTCACTGTGAGGACTCGTTGTTACAAACATGGCGGACTCCAGCGACAAAGTTTCAGAGAAAGCTAAAAATAAGCGAGGAGGTGGAAGATATTGTGGCTGCATGGTGGCCTTGGTTTTCTTCCCGTATTTAACTTTATCCTGCGACAAAATATAATGGACATTGAAGTTCTAATATACAGTGTTACTCATTCACAGTTTGATACAACACAACTACAAGAACTGAATGACTCACCAAGAACTCGACGATAACTTTAATACTCCTGTACTTTTATGCTGAAGCGCAGCCAGAACAGTGAATGGCAAATAATACAATATAGGGTTTCTCTGGTTACCTGTAGAAATTCGTTTAAGAGGATCCTGAATGTTCGTGAATGAAAAACGGACGATAAAACTTGCAAAGAACCCAGAATTTCGAAAGCCGTATAGTCGAACTGAGCCTTAAAATCTACGCAACTCACTGCCATCAGAGCAGCACTGAGTTAAACACTGTTCCTTGGGATAATGAAAATATCCTTTTTCAGACCACAGAATAAATAGCCAGTGTCTGACAACGTTGCAGTTGTTGTAGAAAATATAGTCGGGAACCTCAACTCACGTAACTCAGTCTCAGAATTCGCTCAGAATAAACGCTTTCTCTATTAATGTTCTATCAGGCATTTTCAACACTATCACAATGTGCAGATTAACTTCTCCTGTGTTGGCCATAAATTGTAAAAAGAAAGCACTTGTGTTTCCTACAACCACAGGCTTCCCAGACTCTACGTATATTTCCCGCTTATTAGTCTGTTGGGTTACCTGTGGTTTATCGATTAGTTTCATAACGATCTCAGAAGAGTTTAAATAATTGCTTCGTGTGAATTCTCTTTTCCGATTCCTACGAAATGAATCTTCAATAATAAAAGATTGATACTTAATGAAGTTGTGTGAGTGGTTTTTTGGCGATTTGGGGCCTTCTAAAGCAATTTATTAGGATTCGAAATTTTGACCGTTGGCCGAGGCTCTAAGAAAGTTAACAAGGTAGGCAAGTCGACCTCGCCAAAGCACACACTTTCCTCAAAGATCACCCAAAAATCGGCACTTTTCTTCCTCGCTCGCTATTCAGCTTTCGGCACAGGAGGGAACCCCCAAGCGAGAAATTATACGAAACTGGCGGTTACAGACTAATTTTGAATTTGGAACTCGCCAATCAGAGGACCAAGACAGTTGGCTGGAGTCTTCACCGAGTGTTATGACAGTTCCACGTGAGAAATTTTCGCGAGTTCCAAATTCAAAATTAGTCTGTAACCGCCAGTTTCGTTAAAAGGCCTAGTAATGGTGACTCTCTGATTGGCGATATATTTGTTTCCGTTCCTCGAGCGGAAGTATAATTTCACGCTTGAGGGTCCCCCATGAAAAAAGGCGATTTGCATCGTTTTGGGTAGGGTCGGGAAAATTTTGGACCGCTTTGGTCATTCTGGTTCTTACAGATCATTGCAAGGTCGCGCTTTTTGGGTCTCGAGGAGGCGGTTTGGCGATGATAAATTTGATGGATTTTCCTAAATCTCTGGTCAGATGTTGCTTGATAACTATTCCCTCCTGTGCCGAAAGCTGAATAGCGAGCGAGGAAGAAAAGTGCCGATTTTTGGGTGATCTTTGAGGTAAGTGTGTGCTTTGGCGAGGTCGACTTGCCTACCTTGTTAACTTTCTTAGAGCCTCGGCCAACGGTCAAAATTTCGAATCCTAATAAATTGCTTTAGAAGGCCCCAAATCGCCAAAAAACCACTCACACAACTTCATTAAGTATCAATCTTTTATTATTGAAGATTCATTTCGTAGGAATCGGAAAAGAGAATTCACACGAAGCAATTATTTAAACTCTTCTGAGATCGTTATGAAACTAATCGATAAACCACAGGTAACCCAACAGACTAATAAGCGGGAAATATACGTAGAGTCTGGGAAGCCTGTGCTGCAACAGTTTTGATCAGTTGACAATTTACAGCCCGTTTACGGCCGGCAGTCTTGCAATTTCTGTCTTTCACTTTTATCAATCGACATGTTCTTTTTATAGCAGGTTATTTCATCCAATAAGAAACGAGTTTTCAGATCGTCAATGTCAAGCTGTCATAATTGAACCAATCAGCGACGAGAAATGTTGCAAACAAGTCGAGTACAGTAAAATGGAGTTTTCGCTGTAGTCAGTTTATTTGCTTAGTAGATTTTTATTTGGGTTCTTAAAATTGATAGCTTACTTTCCTTCGTCTAGATTGAAGTTTATATTATAAAACAAATAACAGAATGTTCTCCTTGTTCTATCACAAAATAATGTACTTTCGAGGTCTTGAAATGCTGCTAAATGTACCCGCGTTCTGCTCGTGCATCCGCAGTTTTTCAAGACCTCGAGCGTGCAATATTGTTTTTGATAGAACAAGGAGAACCATCTTTTATTTGTTAAGTATTGTGTTGCGTTCTACTGTATTTCATTTTTTTATATTGAATTGTTTGTGCTTTATTATATATATATTTTTTTGTAGAAATACGTGTCGTCCTACATGATCATATTTAGGAATTGTCACTTGCGAGTCCTCACAGTGACGTCATTGTAATAGAGGATTCAGTTCCAGGCCCCGGACAGTTTTAAGCATAAAGTAGGCAATTTGAATGGCGAGAAAGAGACCTTTCCGAAGGCAGAACTGAAAAATAAATATACTCTTGATAATCAGAAAAGAATGAACTTTATTATTCTGCTATAAAAAAAAAAGATGCAAAATTTGGTTTCATAAACACCGTTTACCAATTGTTTTGGGCCGTTGCTAAGTAGAATTTAAAACGCCATAAAACTCCAACAATTTGAGTAAAATAATTAATAAATCACTCAGGAACTCCTGGGAGACGGACCTTTTTATTTTGATGACGTTATCGTATGACGTCATTGTTACGTCATCAAGGTAGAAAAATTCAATCAACTCATGATTTCTTTGGAATAGTGCTTTCATATTTGCATATATCATTGGTCTGGGTAAGGCACAAAAGGTGTAGCATGCGTTTTACGATATACCGAAAATTGATCGTTTTATAATTTTTTCCCGTGAATTTTAACAGTTAGATGGTCATAATTTCCGAATTTTATTTTTTTCGCTAAACCATGCTTGGCTCTGTGCAATGCGACTTCAGGACAATTTTTATGTGAAAAAGGATTGACTTTCTTTGTTTCACGAACTCAGTTTCATTTTTTGTGAAACCGGAAGTATAATATTGTTACCAGGGCCCACGGGGCGGTCCACGGGGCGCGGCCGCGTTTGGGTGGTTACAAAGCAATATCTTTACATACATGGATTCTCGTGTACCGATGGAATTTGCGAGGGCAAAGCTAAAGGCATTGGACAAGAAAATGAAATCAGTGAAATTGAAACAGAGCTGCATTATCAGACATCTAATTCCAGCGGTTTATTCACGCAAAGAAATCGATTTGCACCATAATCAGTCACATGTCTAACCGCCTTCCGGTTGTAATAAGCGCCGGTCTGTCGAGCGGGAGGTTGCAGGTTCAAACCCCGGCCGGACCAACACTCAGGGTCTTAAAATAATTGAGTAGAAGGTGTTGCCTTTACATAATACAGTAAACGGTAGACCTTCACGTCTACTCGGATAAGGACGTATAAAAATCGTAGGACTAGTGTCCCCAATTAGCTCACTTTTATACTTTACGTCGCGTCGAGGTGAAACATCAAAATCTGATTCAGTTTTCTATCCTATAGCAATCAAAACCACTGCTAAATATATCAATTCCAGAGGAATGTCTTGCTATAATGTATAATAGCATTCGCACATGTTCGTAATCCTTATAATATTCTCCATTGATCAATAAAGAAATCATTACAAAATTCGGCAAGTAGGCCTTAGGCTTTGTTCGCCCTAAAGGAATGGTCGCAAGTTATTAGGAACTTGCCATCGTCCGTTTCCGTATTTATGTTTAACTTACGCATTTTTCACAGACATTTCCAACCTTGAACGACAATCTACGTTCTACGTTGTATCGGTCTTTGCTTCTTTATAGTTAGAAATAGTGTTCAGGGTATCAGAACACTCTGGTATCGGAATATATGAAAACGTTTTGGACATTATTAACCGATTACTTCCCGGCAGTCAAGTCCCTAGTATCGTGACGAGCCGCCGTAAAAATGGAGTTGATTTTTCTTTCGTAGGCACTGCATATTTCTACGCTACTTTCTTGTGAAAGTGGCTCAAAACCAAACTCTTCGAAGACTCCTCTTACGTCTAGCTGCTCACTTGTAAGTACATTCTGACTCCCCTCGTTATCAACAAGCTCTTTCCGAGCACTTTCCAAACTTTCTTTGTCGAAGTCCAAAAGAAAATGAGTTTGCAGTCGACACCCGAATTCCACTGACATCGGAATTTTCCCTCGTCCAGCGACCCTCCACAGCTAGAATTAGGCTTTAGCACATTCTGCCGGCAGAATTTCGAGCATAATAGGGCCTCAGGAGCAGAAAACGTAATTGGGGCATAATCCGGGCAGAATAGGCCATTTTGCATATTTTGGGGCCTGGGAACATGGAAAAGTGGGAACGAGAGGGAGCTGGGTACGAGCAAAACAAAGATGGCGGCGGAACAAACAGAAATCATTGAACATGCCGAAGAAGGACAAGAAAGACAGTTGGTTACCAATGCTTTAACTTATCTTAACTTTATTGCAGGCTCCGAAAAAGTCCGACCTATAGCTCGTAAACGTAAAATTAGTACTAATCCATGAAAAACATGGAATAATCGGCTTGTACACGCTAAAACTGCAACTGCCCCAAATTTTCAGAAGCATAAATTCGAGCATAATAGTACTTTTGGAGCATAATTTCGAGCAGAATAGTCTTTTTTCGGGCAATTCTTTCGAGCAGAATAGCCTTTTTTTCGAGCAGAATGTGCTAAAGCCTAGCTAGAATGGCTTCCTCGGTTTTATCGCTCTTTTTCGGCAATTATATAAAGTAAACTTGAAGCAGGGAAAGTAAAAAAAAACCGGGTTGAAGTAGCAAAAATAACTTCATTGTAACTTTTACGAAATGTAAACAAAACTGGAGCTTGCCAGCCAGCGAATTGCAAAGCGCGCGCGTTGCCTTTTCACTAAACCGGAAGTAAGTTTCCCCGTCATTTGCATGAGCACGCGCGCGCGCCGACCCTTCATAGCAACGTCGCTGCTTAGCGACGAAATTGGTAAACGCACCCTCCGTTGCTACGCAACACCGTTGCTATGCTCGCAGGAGCAGATGCGATTTTGACTTCCGGTTTACGCTAGCCCGAGAGGCGATATGAGTCGGCTGTTTTCTCAGGCTGGGTATATGCGTGTCTACCGACCACCCGACAGTTTTAATACTTACACATGTTTGTAAGTATTATTCGTGGTTTATCTGAAAGGTTTTCATGAATGAATGAAGTAGCGTAGAAGAAGCCGTAGCGGGTATCACTGTGTTGCTTGCCGTTACTTTTGTGCTCGGTACAAATTATTAATTATTTCCCTTTCTCTAGGTTCAAGTACAGTTAGGCGCCTTTCGAGTCATTCATGAATGATTCCTTCAAAATTATCGGATTGAGTTTCTTGTCAAGTATTATTTTCTTTCACACGATAAACCAAGCTTTTCATTTTCCAGCGACAAAAGCTGAGTGAAATCAGTCAGGAAATCGCCGATGTAAGTATTCTCAAATGGATTCTCAGTGAAATGTAGCCGAGCTCTTCCCGCTGTTGATAGATTGAAAGAACATCTTGTAAATAGCATATACAGTTGTCTAAGATATAGAAGCTGAAATGGCTGCTTCCAGCGAGAACATGGCTTCTAAAAACACGAAGAAATGTACGGCCACTCAAGAAGTCAAGTGATTTTCGACCGGCAGGTTTTCAACTCAAATCTTCCACAAACATGCACTCTTTTGTCTCCAGATAATGCTATCAGGTTCCTGGTAAAGTTGTGATTGAACCTTAGTGCAACTAATTAAAATACAGGTCAGTTTTCATCCTTAAAAAAAAGTATTTTTGATGTGGGAAAACAAACTGTTGTAAACGCCACGCCGGAGTTTCAACAAGTGAAATAAAAGTTGTCGAAATAAAGTTTGCCGCGAAATAGGTTCCTGGCATGTGGTACACACAGTCCGAAGCTCAATTGCAAACAATCAAGATAGCTCATTGCAGACTGGAGTATTCAGCCAAGCCCCAAAACTGGCCATTGTTGGAAGAAATAGGAGAAAATGCACATCCTGTTCGACCAATTATTGTAGACTTTACTGCATCAACAGTTTTGCGACTATTTCACGACCACAAAACAGGCACTTTTGCGCATGCGTTAATTTCTTCACAATCCTAAACATTTTGCGCGCTTTCACTAAACACCAAACCTTTTCCCGTTAAAATGTTGTTGACCACGTTCTCCACAAAACAGAGGATGGATTTTGGAAACAATAAATGCCAAAGTTATGGCTTTGGATTCGCCAAAAAGGCTTACATTGGACTGAAAAGTGTCGTAAAATCTTTATTTGTTTTGGCGTAGTAGTATATAATATGCCGGTTCTGGCGCAGCACCTCCGTTTCCTCATTGCAACCCCATCCGATGACCCCTTCCCAAAAAAACGTATTCGTTGGACCTTGTCGACCGTCTATTATACCCAATCCCAACTTATTATCTCTCGAGTACCATAGATGTTGTACCCAGCCGATCCTGGCGCAGCACCTCCGTTTTCTGTTGTATGTCACATTCGATGACCCCCTCCCCTCATCGTATTTGTTGCACCAAATCCCAACTTATTATCTCCGGGGTACCATAGATGTCAACAAATACGCTGGGGTTCGTCCCATTTGTTGTACACTTTATTGTATTTTGGCACCCTATTAGAGAAGGGTTCGCATAGTATATACCCAATAACTATGGCTAATATGTTGGACATCCCTCTAGAAATCTTGACTAAGATCGTAGAGCACGCAGGGACAATGGCTTTCGCAAGCGTTTCTTTGACTTCGAAACGACTAGGCGTTGCGGCATCTCTAGCCCGCTATAAAAATGTAGGTCGAATGCTGAGCTTTCGAGTCCTCACGTGCGATTTCGGAGACGCTTGCAAGAGAAAAGATTTGGTTAGGACTTTCGGTATTTCCACCGTGGATGCTCGCCGAGATCTAGGCATCATCTGTCATGAGGGTTATCTCGATGACGCTAAATGGCTCACGAAGCATTTCCAGCTTACCACGCAGGATGCCCGCGATGGAGATAACTTTGCACTACGCTGTGCATGTTATGGGGGGCGGCTCGATACCGCTAAATGGCTCACGGAATGTTTCCAGCTCACCATAGAGGATGCGCGTGCTCAAAATGATTTTGCGCTATACTATGCCTGCAGAAATGGTCATCTAGACGTCGCTAAATGGCTCATCGACAATTTCCTCAGATCTATAACTATATTGAGAAGTGGATCAGTCGGGGATCAAACTGGGTTATAGATAGAGTCAACATTCTATGGTTAAACATAGCCCGATATCAACCACTACGTGGAGGTTCATATTTACCACTGCCAGCAGAAATCGCGTCCACTTATTGTTTTTCGACGCCCTATTAGAGGAGGGCTAGTATAAGGTATTGTACTATGGCTGAACATATACTCGAATTCGTTCGAGCACCCGGCATTGAGGACTATTTACGCGGATGGAAGATGAACGATCAAGATGGTAATCCTCTAGAAGCAGACCCAGCTGTTTTCCTCGCCGGCGTGCGGAAGCAGACTACCGAAGAGCTCGAGGAAGAGCTTCAAGACCTAAATAGTATTAAGTTTCAGCTAGCTTTGAACATCACACTCCGGCTTGACAAACCTGAGGGTTCGGTATATGAGATAGCTACCTTTCGTAGCTCGCAAGCAGTTTTGACCAACAGTGCAGACATCCGTGGGGTAATAGTAGAAGCGCACGCTCAGATCTATAACTATATTGAGAAGTGGATCAGTCGGGGATCAAACTGGGTTATAGATAGAGTCAACATTCTATGGTTAAACATAGCCCGATATCAACCACAACGTGGAGGTTCATATTTACCACTGCCAGCAGAAATCGCGAATAAGAAAGCCGTGATTAACGTAAAGAACAACGATGACCATTGCTTACGTTGGTCGCTGCGTGCTGAGCTGTTTCAAGTTGCGAAAGACCCCCAGAGGACATCGAAGTACCGAAAAGATGATGGGTTGAACTTTGATGGGGTGGATGCACCAACGCCGATCTCACAAATAAGACGCGTAGAGAAGCAAAACAAGATCTCCATCAATGTGTATGGTTGGGATCTAAAGGAAAAGTGCTTGATCGTACATCACATCTCGAAGGAGACCTTCTCGAAGCGCGTAAACCTATTGCTAATAGAGTACCAAAAGAGTGGTCTGCAACACTACTGCTGGATCAAAGATTTCAACTGCCTTCTATTCGGTCAAACAAAGCATGACCACAGGCAGCACTTCTGCGAGCGTTGTCTACATGGATATTCCAATGAAGCTCTTCTTGCAAAGCACATTCCAGAGTGTAACGGTGTCGATGACCGAGCCATTCGCATTGAAATGCCTACCAATGAGAACAACATAGTCTCCTTTCAGAATACCCACAAACAGCTCAAAGTTCCCTACGTTATCTATGCAGACCTTGAGGCTTTAACCACTAAGATCGAAGGACCTGCCCAAGACCCTAAGAAAAGCAGCACGCAAAAGACAGAAGAACATATTCCCTGTGGATTTTCCTACATCGTCGTACGTTCTGATGGCCATAGTGAACCACCTGTACTATATCGAGGTACGGAAACTATCGAGCGTTTTCTACGATGCATTCAAGAAGAGGAGGCAAAGATTAAAGCCAAAAAGGCCAAGCCGCTATGTATGTCGCAGAAAGACCAGATGGCTTATAATAGAGCAACGATTTGTCATATCTGCCAGAAGCCCTTGGTTGGTATAGATAGAGTACGTGATCATTGCCACATCACAGGTGAGTTTCGAGGTGCCGCACATAGAGTCTGTAACCTCAAATTTCGTCTCTCACCTACCATTCCAGTTGTATTCCACAACTTGCGTGGATATGATTCTCACCTACTGATGCAATCAATCTCCAAGACAGAGGGAGATATCTCTTGCATCCCAAACAATATGGAGAACTATATTTCATTCTCACTTGGCAACCTCCGATTCATCGACAGTGTACAATTTCTATTAGGATCGCTAGACAACCTGGTTCGTAGTACCATAGATGCATCGGCGGGCAAATGTAAGCGATGTAATAAGGTCGGGCGGGTTGTTATTAACAATGCTTGGGAGCTAGTGGGGACTTGTCAACAGTGTGGAGAAGGTAGCATAAAGCAACGCGACCCATCTCGTCTCTCGATAACCGTTAAGCATACACCCACTAATGCATATCTTCTTAGTCGCAAAGGTGTCTACCCTTACGAGTACATGGACACTTGGGAAAAATTCATAGAGACTTCTCTTCCACCAAAAGATGCATTCTATAGTAAACTAACCTTAGAGGTCGTATCCGACGAGGACTATGAACACGCACTAGAAGTTTGGAACGTATTCGGTTGTGAAACGTTTGGAGACTACCACGACCTTTACCTCCAAACTGATGTACTTCTTCTAGCAGACGTGTTTGAGACCTTTCGCACAACATGTATGCAAAACTATGGCTTGGACCCGGCTCACTACTATACTAGCCCAGGACTCTCGTGGGACGCGCTGTTAAAGAAGACTGGTGTAGAGCTTGAACTATTGACCGACTATGACATGCATCTATTCGTTGAGAAAGGTCTACGTGGTGGGATAGTTATGGTATCTCAGCGTACTGCCAAAGCAAACAACCTAAATATACCCGATTTCGATTCCAATAAGCCAAATAGCCATATCGTCTACCTTGATGCTAATAACCTATACGGTTGGGCCATGAGTCAATATCTACCAACTGGAGGATTTGAGTGGTGTATACCAACAGAAGAACAAATCACCGAGCACGCGAGCAATTCAGATAAGGGTTACATCCTTGAAGTCAACCTTGAATATCCTCGAGAACTTCACGACGCACACAACAGCTATCCGCTAGCTCCCGAGAGAATGCAAGTGGATAAAGTATCAAACTGATCTATTTGAGGAACTATACAAAGGCAATGGATCTTTGAAAGCGGAGAAGCTTGTGCCTAACCTATATAACAAAGAACGATGTGTGCTTCACTACCGCAACCTACAACTATACTTATCTCTTGGTATGCGTTTGAAAAAGATCCACAGAGCACTACGATTCGACCAATCCCCATGGATGGAGCCATACATATGAATGAATACAGAGTTACGAAAACAAGCGAAGAGCACTTTCGAGCAAGACCTCTACAAGTTGATGAACAATAGCGTATTTGGCAAAACAATGGAGAATCTACGAAAACGTGTAGATATCAAACTAGTGCGATCTTCAGAAGGAATCAGACTACAGCGTCTCTTGAATAAACCTAGCTATGCTCGCTCCACAATCTTTGACAACGATCTAGCCGCTGTACACAACTACAAAAGTAAGCTACTGCTGAACCGTCCAGTATACGTTGGAATGTCAATTCTAGATCTCTCAAAACATCTGATGTATGACTTCTACTATAATGAGCTCAAGAAGCAGTATGGACAACGCTGTAATCTACTCTACACTGACACTGACAGTCTACTACTACACATCGAAACTGAAGACATCTATGCAGATATTAACATCAACAAACATCTCTATGATACGAGCAACTACAGCAAGGACCATCCGCTGTATAACACAGACAATAAGAAAGTCCTTGGTAAAATGAAAGACGAATGTGAAGGTGTTCCTATTGTTGAATATGTTGGACTACGATCAAAGCTCTACTCGATCTTGAAAGTAGATGGTGGGGAGATTCGGAAAGCTAAAGGCACCAAGAAGGCAGTCGTTAAGCACCGCATCCGTCATGAACAATACAAAGAGTGCTTGCTAGATAAGAAAGTATTCCGTCATGGGATGGATATGCTTCGAAGCGAAGGGCACAGGATGTATGGTATATACATATGAATAAGGTCTCTCTATCGCCATTCGATAGTAAGCGCTGGATTTCAGCAAACGGAATCAATAAACTAGCCTATGGGCATAAAAACACCATTCCAGAGGAGTTAAACTTAGACGATTTTATTTGCGAGCTGCTATCTTAGATCGGTTTTGTACAACCATAATCCCCTTTGGAGGTAGTTCAGTATCTGGTGGCACTATCTGTAGCTCTTCACGTACGAACCCTCGCTTCGGCGCATCTTTTTCCAAATAGTACAGAACTGGTTCGTTCGCAGATATCGCACTACGTGAAACTATATATGTCTGTAAACTCCACACAGGATCAGTTGCTCGTTTTGCTCCACCTTCCAACTCTCCCGGCGCATAGAGATATCGAACTAGAACATCAAACGGCAAACGCTTTTCTTCTAATCCAACAGTCCGCGAATATGTAGGTACTTTCACATCTACTTGCTGTGCTAATATGTTGTTCGAAGGCTCCTGACCTGTAAGTCGAGTCACTTCGTTATTCATGGCTTTGATAACCTCTGGAAGTCGCAACACCCATTCTCTACTACGCGCATCTGATCCTTCCGAAGCGATCACCATCTCCTGTGCATATTGGTATCCAAACAATCTCTCAACCAGCGTTCTATTTGCTCGTTCGACGAATCCTTGTGCCCTGTGGTTACCAACCTCGCCTCGTTGGACTTTCGTACCATGTTGCTCCAAGGTTCCAGACATACGCCCATGAATTCCCCACCAGGATCGACTTGCAACGTTTTTGGCCACGTTAATGGACTACGCTTGTATATTCGTTCGAAAGCTGCAGCCACTTCGCCACTATCTTTTGAGGCTAAGGGTTCGGCCTCTTTATATCTAGAAGCCACGTCGATCACTACCAAAGCATATTTATAGAGCTTTCGTCCGCGGCCTGGTCTATCATGAGGTAGGAATATCAAATCAGCTTGATGAACCTCATTGGATTTCGATACAGTCCAATGTGGTCGTGGGATATATCGTGGTGGTGGTAGGTATATCTGCCATAGTGCTTGTTTCTCTAACCAACTTGCAGCAACATCTTCTGATACTTTTGCTGCCACTGCTAGCTTGCCAATTGCAGCGTAACCTTTCCAATATCCCAGAGGACCATAGAAGATATTTGCAAGGCGAGCGTCCATCATATATAGCATAACAATGAGATCCTAATACGAAGACAAAAAAGAAGAATAAAAACTAGTTTGCTAAGTCTTTATTCTTCTTTTTCGTATTGATTTATTCTAGACCATCACACATATATGGGTATAAGTTGTTGGTCTCCAGTCTTTAAACGGAGGAGGCTTTGATTTTGAGTGTCTGTGGGGTCCACGCTAACCTTGCCGAATCTATATCTGTACCTGGTTCAAGATGGGTGTTGTGAACATGGTCTTTCCCTATTATTAAACCGATAGGTATCGTCTGGAGGTCGAATCTCGCCTCGGGCAGTTCATGGCAAACCACCACATCGTGCATATCGAAGTATTTATTCGTAGTAGGGTTTCGAAATTTTAGATTTACTAAGGAGATTCTATGGGAGACGGTCCTCTCTTCCACTTCCATCGTAAGATCTACTGACTCTACCTCGTCTTCGAAACCTAACTCGGTTATAAGCGAATTGGTGCAATATGAAAGCATAGAGTCGCTGGCTAGTACCTCATAAGCGTCGACGAATTTTCCGATTCCTTTAGCCTTCACCTTAATTAGTATGACTGGAACGAAATTCCCCTCCTTCGTCGTTTCTAGATTGAAGTCTTCTTTAGTAATCCCCTCGAGTTGTGCTAGACTTTCCATTTTATCGAAAGTTGACTCAGATACTTATGTATATACGTAGCTTCAAATGGATGCAGAAAACCAACTTTACGCTATATCTAGTAGTAACCTAGTAAGTAATTGCCAATAATTGCCAGTAATCTAGTAGTAGCCTAGTAAGTAATTGCCAGTAATCTAGTAGTAGACTAGTAGCGATCTAGTAGCGATCTAGTAGTGATCTAGTAATCTAGTAGTAGCCTAGTAAGTAATTGCCAGTAATTTCCTCGTTTTTAAAAAAGCATAGCTATAGCCAGCGACTAGCAGCATAGCCAGCAGCTAGCATTCCACCTCCGACGTAGACCAACTCACCCGCCCTCTGTGAACTTGAGGGTTGATAGTAGTCTGATAAGCGAGGTTCTTTCATTTCTTTGAGTTGTTGTAGTTTCTGACGTAACTTGTCGGATCGCACAAAAGCTTTGTTGGTGTCGTTTTGGACGTTGTAAGCATCACGCTCTAGACCTTCCTGTTCTCGAGCATGGTCGTATAATCTTTGACGTTCCTTGTCGTAGACAATCTTGTCTGCTGTGTATTTCTCTAGTAGCCTGTCATGTCTCTCTCGTTCTATAGCGATTCTCTCGTCTTTCCCAGAAAGCATCCTAGCAAGTATACCACCACCGTTGCATTCAAAACAGCTCCGAAAATGGCCATTCCGATTCCCGCAAATGCCATTCTCAAGCATGTTAAGGTCTGGTTCATTTAACGGCAAATAGATGTAAGTTAAAAAATGTTTTCTGACAGAAATAACAGTTTAAACACAATCTAATTACACCATAATACTAATATCAACTTCCTTAAATTTGTTAAGTGGATGGTTGCCGTATCACGTGATCGATGACGTCATAATTATATAAAATCGTTTAAGTGAAATGCGGCTGCGACGATAACATATGAATATAAAGTAACCCTGCTAAAACATTACTCCTCCCACAGTGTTTCCGATCACACTTAGAAAACATGACTATCATGTAAAGATAAGGAGATATTCAGGGTACAAAACGTCAGGTGACCTATTTTGCATATGTTCGCCTTAATTACTCGTTAACGAAACATCGTAGTCATCTTTTCTAAGTTGATTTAGGTAAAAGGCTTCAACCTTAACTAAACATATCCATTCATCATCCTAGCTGTTTTAAACTCGGAGCCGCATTTTTTATTTACTGATTTCGTGTTCTAAGTCACGTGACAGACCACGTGACACGTTTGACTACACACAAACCACTTAAGGTTATCAAGAATGGCGATACCTATTATCGTGAGAAACTTGGCGTACTTACCATACTCGGCCGTGTTGAAATAAGGAAAACATTTTTTACCCGAAATTTGAGCCTGAACCAGGCCTTAACATGCCTGAGTTATACAAATCAGCTGGTATGTACTTTTGGTCCTCGAGATATTGCTTTGCAGCTATGCTACCAGCCACCACGGCCGTCCACTTCACGTAATTCACTATAGAAGCAGAAGGATGATTGAGCATAGGTTCCTTAACGACCTTTCTTGCAATCCAACCTATGCCTGTAGCAAGCCCAGTAACTATAGCAGCATCAGTTACCGCTTTCATCAATTTGTTCTCTACCATCCTACTACGATATACAACCTATGGTCCTAGTCTTCAAATGTTGTGCCATTCTACTCCATGTCTGGCAACTCTACCTTCGTAGGCGCTATACGTTTATCAGGACTCGCGGGTCGTATCGTACTAACGTTCTTAGAGGTATCGTCTCTGTATCTTCTATATTGATAGTACGACCCTACCAATGCAGCACCTACGCCAATAGCTGTAAGAGTAGTATTAGTAGACACATTTTTCAGCCAACTTTCCTCTACGTCAGTTTTCTTGGATAATTCGCTTTCACGTGCTAACTCCCGCTTTTGGGCCTCTCTGGCAAGTTTGTTACTTACTGCTAATGCTTTTCCAGCAGCAACACGCTTTAGATTTTTTTCTTTTTTCTCAGGTACAGTCTTCGGAGGATCTGCGGTTATCCGATCCGTCTGTTCCTCCATCTTGCTTCGATATAGTAGCTATATGTGAAGGTTCAATAGGTGTACCAGGAATGACTATGTGACCAGATACATGGAACAAGACGCTAGCTAGCGCTACAAAGCGACCCGGTTTAAGTGATAATAGGCCAGCCGCAGCACCGATCTCGTTGCGGACTAGATGGTCTTCCCGGTTGTCCCCTGCATCCGAATTGGTTACCTCTATTTTGGGTGGTGGGCCTGTTACGTCCTCACCTTGTAGGGCAAATATTTCGTTATCACCCATGATAATATGCTATAGGTGCAGGTAGCTCTAACACTACTGCAAAAGGATGTCGTAAACAAAAGCATATGCGAGGAAACTTGTTTGACCGAAGCACTGATTGTAACTCTTTATCTTCTTGTGAGCCTCCATAGTCCTCGAATAGCCTTTTTCCATCTATAGCCGACGCGGTGTGAAAGGCAACTACGACAGCTACGTTTTCGCGGAAAGGTTTGCATATACTTATTAATTGTTGGGAGAGCACCCAAACTGAAATACCGATGTGGCGAGCAGAGAATGCTAAATCTACTAGCTTGTCAGTTCTTCTTTTTACATCTTTCGAGGCGGCACAATCATCGAGAATCAATAGTGTATTAGTTCCAGCCCAAAAGGTTGCACAAATATGCAATGCAGCATTGATAGCATCCTGTGGTGGAGATACAACATAAAAGTGTGGATCTCGATTGGCAAATCCACGATAGGTTTTGTTATGGGCATACGTGGGGCACACTAATACTATGTAGTCAAACTTACCACGAAATGCTCCACGAAGCTGCTCTATGAGTAATGCTGTTTCCCCTCAGTTTGTTGGACCTACTATGAGTGTGTTGAATGGAATGTGTTCTACCAGGGAATCCATTAGTATGTTATATTCTGTAGTGCCCCGTTCAATATCGTGAGCTGAGCATCTGTAAGGACGTAGATATGCATGTTTACGTTTCCACTACCTTTTTCGGGCCTATGTATACGAAGGTCAATGTCTTTTCCACCACCTGTTTGCGCCATACCATCATCATGAACAGCGGAATCTTTTGCTGTGCGACAATCAACTAGAATGGCTAATCTGTTGTTGTGAAATTTGGTAGGAGTCATAGAAGTAGTGGATGTGGCACACCATCCTTTTGCAGCCTCCCAGAAATCTGGTGGTAGCATACCTCCTGGAAAGAATCTGTTTGGAACCCCGTTGACATCTACCTCTATCTTCGAAATATCAGGATTTGAGAATGCTTCGCTATCCCGCGTACCAGCGGTATATGGATTCACGAATAGTAGAAGTAGCCCAGCAAAGGATCGTCGTGGAACATTGATGTTCTGAGATACCAAAGTATCTGATGCCTTGGCGATAGGTACGGTCTTGAAGTGGACAGCGTGGTTGTATAGGAAAGCAGTAACTGTTTCGTATGCGTTAAGTGCTTTCCTAGCTAGCGTTTCATTTTTGATTGCTTCATATTCTAACTGTATGTTGTTAAGCTTGTACGTACCTATCTTTGTGGTGTCTGATCCAACCACTATGTCAACAGCGGGTGCTAGAGTCAACTCGAATAAAATAGTGTCTTGTAGGGCGTGAGGATACAGAACTCCATGTTGTGTCAGAATATCAACATCCAACGGAATTCTATATTTGGAACCATATGCTGCTAGGAGCGCGTTTTCTCCAACATCCGAAGTGCCTGCATCCCCCGCCTTCGAGCGTAGCTTGTTTGTGTTCTCTGATTGGATACCTTGTTGTGTTGAAAGATAGAGATCGTAATATGTCTGTAGTAGATCAGACCGAGCAATGTCTTCTACTATTTCAGCACCTATTTTGCAAACTCGATGTACTACCAAGCAGCGCCCAACATTGGCAACCACACGATTATTGGCATGTCCACGAGACAATACGATGTCACCCAATAGCGCTAAGCTACCAGGTACAAGTACGATGTTTTCTCCTAGTGTTGGTACTTCCACATAGAGTGTCTCTCCTGGGTTGGCAGATGATGGGGTGAAAGTTTTCCTATATAGGGTTCCACG
Organism: Actinernus sp. WN-2022; assembly: GCA_030867875.1. Lineage (NCBI taxonomy): Eukaryota > Metazoa > Cnidaria > Anthozoa > Actiniaria > Actinernidae > Actinernus > Actinernus sp. WN-2022. The sequence goes on from JAOWCC010000577.1 coordinate 126,024,370, forward strand.
AGGCTCTCTTCGTACTTGTTCGGGAACTAACTTCGACGATATCATATTGAATATAGCAAGATATATAGTTAAGTTCAATATGGATGTTGAGGTTGACCCAACCGAGGAAAGTCCTGGTGGAGCTGAAGCAGGTGAAGACGATGAGGATGAGGATGCCGTTGACAAAGAGGAATGGAATGAAATGTTTAATGATGCCGAAACTACGATGCCAGGCGAAATTATACCCATGGAAACCAGACGCGACTATAACAAAGAAGGTGCTAGGCCAAAGAATCAGGAAACCTCGTTTTCTATGAATGATTACATCGAGTCACTCCCCACTCCGAAAGTCCCGGAAGTCTCGAATGTTTCTAGATTTCTAAAAATTCTGAAAGCTCTGAAAGATGAGAAAGCTCCTAGCTTTACCAGTGGAAATATAATTTTCAAACAAGGCTTATCAGACGCTGCAAAACAGATGCTGTTCGAGTCTGTCTGGGACGAATATCATGATGTGGGAATTCGGGGCGTGCCTGAGGTAGCAAACATGTCCGATGGTAGAACCGCTATCCACGAGTATGGAAGCAAAGATAAGCCTACCCCTTTGACCACCAAGACTGGTGCGGGGTATAAGAAGATGGGGAAAGGTCTCAAAGGGGTTCTAGGGCCTACGCTAGAAGAGGCAGCAAAGGAAGTCATCGAGGGTACTGAACAGAGAGATGAGCTGCTCAAACAAAACGAAGGTATACTCAAAGACCCTACGTATACCGAGGCTCAGAAAGAAGAGGCCAGTAATGAAATAGAAACTATCCATGAGGAAATAGCAGTCCTAGAACAAATAGAAGAAGTCCTAATAGAACGTATGCCACTTCGCGATAGGATCAAAGCTATTTTCAAGAAGTACGGGGTTGGTATAGTTAGCGTGCTGGCCGTAGCAGGTACCGCGATTGGCGTAATAGTTTCCAATCTTACGAAGGGGGTAGTTTCCGCGCTGCCAAAGAGCTTGCCTGATGCTATTAACGATTCTGCTAAAGCTGCTTCCAAAGCGTTAAAAGCAACAGGAAAAAGCTGGGACAGATTCTACCTACGATGATTGGACCAATTGCAAGCTTCATATTTAGTATGGCTGGCGACGTTGTGGGATTCCTAGCAAATAATGCTTGGTTGTTAATCGTGGCTGTAGTTGTGTTCGTAATAGAGCAATACAAACGGCGTTAGCGAAACAACAACCATGAGGTTCCAGCTGCAGCAATAGATGCCACTGCTAGATTGATCTCGTGTTGTGGAGTAGGATTCGGTAAGTGCTCTACTTCAGTGGTACTATGGGGGGCTTTTTTGCTTTGTGGAACTTGTTGATTTGCGCTGTGTGGTAATTGTTTCTTTTGGGTCTGTCCTTCCATATCTGGTGGTGGGGGTTTGGTTTCTTGACCCTCCCCATTAACATTGTTTACACCTAACACCATATTTTTCGTGGCCGCCGGGATTGGATTTTTAAAACCATCCGTCTTGCTGAGGTAGTACTCAAGATTGCTTGGTAGTAACCGCACCCCTACAGCTATTGCTAGATCTAGCCTCTTTTTTGTGTGTAGTATAGCTGTAAGATAGTTATTATAACTTTGCACTAAATCGTTTTCAATAATAGCGGCTTCAACCAATTTCTTAAACTCTTCTTTGACGTTTTGGGCATCTATGATGGATCCATCCAGGTTGTTTTGGGCACCTAGAACGCAATATCCGAAAGCCTCGGCCGATCTATTCAACCTACCCAATCCGGCATTCGTTAAGCCCTTTCCGATTAGTGGCGTAAACCAATTGTATTGTTTCCCTTCGTTTCATCGTTCCGAATAAAGGATACCAGATCTACCGCGTCGGATTCCTTACATTTCCCAGATCTGGTTTCATCACTACAATCTTCCAACGCGCCTCCTCCTTCGTCTTTAAACAAATTATTGTGGTTGGGATAATTATTTGCTTCTTTGTCGTAGCCTCGGATCACGTGGACGTTTTTGTAGCCATCGCCATACAAAAGGAATACATCTCCTAATCCGTGATTCCTACCTCCTTTCCACCGAAAGTCTGGTGTTCTAGATAAACCAAACTCGATGCACAATTTCTCAAGAGCTGCTTTGCTGTAGAGGTTATCAATTTGCTTGAAAGCAGAGTCACCAGGTAGAGGCAAGTTATGAGTACCACCAAGTTCACGCAGAATTCTTCGTATTGTGAAATATACGTGAAATCGTAGGAACCCTTGAACAACGGGTGGATATGTTTTGAAAATAGGGTCGAACAACGACACTCCACATCCAGAAGTTGCACACCACGTTGCGAAATTTAGCTGTTGAGGCCAATATTTGCAATCTGGACCTGATAACCATGCATGAGACTCCTTTGCTGTCGTATGCTTTACAACGGTCTCCTTGAATATGTTCGGGACACCTGCTTTGAACTTTTTCGTAGGCGTGGCGTATATCCATAGATTAGTAAGATCAATATATTGTGCTTTTTCGGTATCTGGGGCCGCTGTAACAGAATATTTCACATTTTTGTCTAGTGTCAACATAAGTGGGAAACCTCCATGCACATCCCACAGCACGTTATCGATACGTCTTCGAATGGTGGTAGGTAGCTTGGAGACATCATCACCATAGACCACATAACTAGAATCCCCATCTCGAAACCAAATACTCGTCGAATATTTGCCGGGGCCATCTATATCCGTGGATGCATAGAACTGGTTAAAATCTGCATGTGGGAATCTTTTCTCGAACTTTACCAACAGATCGGCATTCAGTTTTGCGACCTTTTTATCTTCCATAGCTTCTCTATCTCTCCGGGCTCGATCCTTATCTTTTTTATTTTCTTCAGCTTCTCTATCTCTACGGGCTTGATTCTCCCGCAAATTGGCATTCGGCGTTGGGGTCTCATCGTCTCTCTCACTCTCTCTCGGGCACGGATGGTAGCTGAAAATACCTCCGTGCCTCCTCATATTGAAGCTATACATATATACAGTTTATAACTTTAATATGCTCTTATTTGTCACCACCACATCGGCTGACCATACGGTCTACTTCGATCAACCTATTCATATCAACAACATTTCGCTAATTGAGGTCACTTTTGAGAATAGTTGGTGGAATCTAGCAGAGGATGCGACTTTCTGGTGGACTACCTCCGAAAGTATGGCGTTTCCATTCACTATCGCTAAGGGGTACCACGATATGGTAAGCCTTCAACAAGCCTTTAAATCTGCAATCACTGCTGGCATTATAAAATTTGTGAAACCTCCACTTAGTAGATCTTGGAACCTAGAAGTCAAGAAACCGATTCTATTGAGTGGAAATATCTGCACCCTGTTAGGTATTAATACATATGGGAGGGATACAATTACTGAAGCAACCGTAAAAGTAGATAATTACGAAGTGTCGATCCAAGATATCTACACAGCGTATGTCAACTGCGATGTGGTAGATTCTAGCTTTTCAATTCGAGATGGAAAGCGATCGAAAGTCATAGCTAGAATACAGATCCGAGGCGAAAGATTGGCAAAAGCAACATATTCTCCAACAAATCCCCAAGCCATACGAGCTGTAGGTTCGATGAGAAACAGCCTTCGCCTGACAATTTGCGACGAGAAAGGAAACACCATAGACTTTCGTGGTCGACCTATTCTCTACGTATTGAAGATTGAGTGAGTTATAGCATAGCTATATAATGACAAGCGATTCAATTCCAACAGTTCCAACGGTGCCAAAGATGTATCCCCCGCTCAATGGAGAGAATTTTCGGCTGCAAACAGTCCGCGATACGCTTTCGGATATAGAAACTCAAGAAAAACATTATGAAGGTGTGCGTAAAAAATTTGCCCGTGCGCAGAGAATAGTTCATGGAGTCTCTGTGTGCTTTTATCGAGCTCAGGCTTGGCAGTTGCTCTAACCGGTTTTGGTGTAGTAATTGGACTACCACTTGGCGTTATCGGCGGCCTCTGTGGGGTAATTTCGGCCGCTACGACTATTGAAGCTGAAAAGCTTGGAATAAAAGTTTCTAAACATGAGAAAACCATCATGTTGGCTAGATCGAAAATTAATACGATTCGTGATCTCGTGTCAAAGGCCCTACGCGACGAAAATGTGTCTGATTCTGAATATAATCTCATCCTCGCTGAAGCAGAAAAATATGAGGCTATGAGGGCCGAAATTCGTCACAAAACTTCGGCTAGTTCAGGTTCGGCCACAGGTGAAAAAAGCGTGGAACAAATTCGAGTCGAACTCAAGCAAGAACTGCGAGCACAACTTGGCAGTCTAGTGGGATAAAAATCGAAATGTCCTACGAGAGAAATAAACAAGGGTTTTATTTTCACTTTACTAAGAGCAGCTGCACTTAATTCGTATGTCTGGTTCGTACGTAAATTTCTGTCTCGATTTCGTCAGCTGCTCTGCCAAACATAAATAAAAAATTTGCCAACAAATCTTTCGTCTAGCACATGTGGCCTCATGGTTCTGCGCTGGGCTCGAGGGAAAATGGAGGCCTCTTGAGTCCAGAGTTCGAATCCTGCGGGGGCCACATGTGGTAGATCGGTTTGTGTGGGGTAAAAAGCCTCCAGCCCCACACAAATCGTAGCGCGTTTCCCGATGTGGTAGAAGTTGAATAATTACAGTAGAAATAATGTCAATCCTGGGTCAGGTGCTTGGGTAGAGCTTACGGATACTTGAATAGAGTTCCAAGGAGTGCCGGTTGTGCCTCAACCAGTTAGGACAGGATCCAAATAACAGTAGAACAAATACAGTAGAACAAATACAGTGAAAGCCGGGCCCGGCAAACAAAAAGCAAAAAGCAAAAACCTCTCTGGGAACGAAAATGGCGAAGGAAGGAAAAAGGTGAAAGTGGTTCCTAGAGAGATTCTGGTGACACCAGTTTTGCTTTTCGTTTTTTCTCAAAAAATTTCGTTCGACTACTATTTAGTTCGTGTTTATCATAGATAGGTTCGAAGTGTGAATGGTAAGCAAGAAACTCGTTGATAAAACGTATGATCGAACTCTTATGTGTACCACACCGTTTAACAACAACATTAAGAGCTATACATTCTCCTGCACGACGTAGCACCTCGTAGCTTGCTCCAACAACTTTGGTGTTAAGTCGGGAGTTGATACCTATATTGTCTTCGATTGCCGTATGAACGATCTTATGGACTATTCGTTGAAGACGTACTTCAGATAGGTCGAGTTTGGTAAAAATAGTTGCAATATGAGGAGTTATGCGATCAGCATTTAAGTCAGTATCAATTTTGCCGTCGACATGTAGCGAGTGTATAAAGACGTTGCCTCGATAGATACACTTGTTGTTGAGTTGCATGAAATGAGCAACCTCGATTTTAGAGCGAACGAACCCACATTGTATACATACATGGTAAAGTAGAGCAGCCAAAATAGTTATCTTAGCATGACTACGCTTGACACAAACTTTCTTCGTTTGGATGAATGCGTCGGCTACGATTACTAATACATTTGTGGGAAATGAGAGGTTGTGGTCTTGTTTATAAGCAGTATTATATGCCTGTAGTTCTCTCATAACCGTGCGTCGTTGAAATTCAAGGTTATCCGTTGGGCTCATACGATCGAGATCGCGTTGATACTGAGAGCTATCCGGACCTACTATACGCAACCGTGTAGCAACGTTGATCGTTTCTTCGCTTAATTCGGCCTCGGAAACTAGACCACAGGTGGGACATATGAATTCAGTTCCTAGCACTTTCATTGGACATAGACATTCGGAGCACGTTTCCGGGGGATTGATATGTAGTCGTGGGGTGATAGGATTAATATCGGACATATATGGGCTGGCACCAAGCAAGCCAAGAGGATCATCCATACTAGTGGTGTATGCTATAGGTCTATCTATTATCTAATTGCTCGTCGATATATGGAAAAAGAAGGAAGATAGACTGGTAGTAGTGGTATACCAATTTATCTTCCTTCTTTTTTCTTTCTTTCATATCGCGATTTCTAATCATCTAGGAATACCTTGTGGTTCTTCAATTCCGCCAACACCTTTGAAAAGCAATCCTTAGTGCGGCATTTCGTCTCGAGGTATTTCGTCTCGCGAATGATACGGCGCTGTGATGCACCACACTTCGTACAAAGTCCGTAACTCGTACGACAACCACGACTATACTTCGAACATGGGATGAATAAGGCGCTCCCTCTTTGTATCTGGAAGTTGTGCTGAGCACAGTACTCTGTCGTCTTAGAACACTTCCTTGCGCATTTCGTGTCCTTCCCTCGCATCAGCCAACTACAAGTTATTACCTCATCCGCCATAGTGCGATAAATACCTTATGATAGCCTTTCTCTAATTGCTATTTAGACGGTACAACAAATGGGTACAACATCTATGGTACCCCGGAGATAATAAGTTGGGATTTGGTGCAACAAATACGATGGGGGGAGGGGGTCATCGAATGTGACATACAACAGAAAACGGAGGTGCTGCGCCAGGATCGGCTGGGTACAACATCTATGGTACTCGAGAGATAATAAGTTGGGATTGGGTATAATAGACGGTCGACAAGGTCCAACGAATACGTTTTGGGGGAAGGGGTCATCGGATGGGGTTGCAATGAGGAAACGGAGGTGCTGCGCCAGAACCGGCATATTATATACTACTGGCGTAATGGCAAACGCATGCTCGGTTTAATTTTATGCGCATTAATTCGTAGGTTCGGAAAATATTCATAAATTATTAGTACTTTAAAAATCCTTGGAGAGTTTAGAAATTTTCTGATTTTGATGACGTTATCATGACGTCACTTAATGACGTCATCAGACTACAAGACTTTACCCAGGAGTCACCTTGACAATAATCATTGCCCACTCTTTAATATGTCAATGGGCTCTTAAGTTTGCAATAACAAGTCCGAAGACTACAGCAAAGCTGATACGGTGTGATACCCCAAAAATGGCACTACGGCTAGCCAGACCTGACACAAAAAGGTGCTCGCACTAGAATGCAGTCATGGACAGCTGTTTCGTCCCCACCTGGACCCGCCAGCATGACATAGCAAGCAAAATGAGCTTCGGCGAGAACCTACTGCTCATAAGGCCAACAGTATTTTTGTATACGGTATTTGCTTATCAGTCTAGTCTTAAGTTTGCATCTGAAGAATATTTCAGACGGATTTTATTTGGCATCGCATTCCGATACAAACAATGTATGATTTTTTTCAGGTCCACCTCTCTCTTATCTTCCTTTATCTTAGATTAATGTCATAAATTGTAATTAGACTACCATCTAAGAGTAAATAAATGTTGTTGTTGTTATATGAGAAATGAAAGAACATTACGGACTTCGCGACCTTTGAGCTTTCCGGGTACAAGTGACGGTTTCCCAAGTGCCTTTCCAGAGCCGGTGCGTTTACTGTCAAAGTTTCTTAAACACGAAGTTCCGGTATAAAAAGGGGAGCCCAGGGGTTTGTCACCGTTCAGTTGTCAATCAGCCTTTGTGGAGTGAACATCTGCGTGATGCTCCGCTTGAGTGCTCCCTGCTGATTGCTTATCGCGCGAAATTCAAATGAAACAAACATGTTTAACGTCAGAGTAAGGGCTACAAAGTTCGCAAACTAAAATACCAGTCATAAAATATCATTGGCAGTCATAAATGGACAACTATATTCCCTCTGCTCACTTTTTATGGCTTCTTTAATTTTAAACCTTAAAAATCTAGCATTTCAAAGGAGAGGCTGATATGCTTACTTGCTTTCTTCACTGCAGCAATTTGAATTTTAAATTTCGAGTTCGCCATGCGCACACTGATCTCTAATCTCAATTTGAATCTACTTTGTAAATATGAAGCCCTTATTTTAACTTATTTGTATATATTTATGTAACTAGTATAAAACAGTGTAAATAAATTGAACTTGAGTGAAAAGAGGAGGGGCTAACCTATTTATACAGGAACTTCGTGTTTAACCCAAAACAAGCTCTCTTACAGATTCTTTGTATGAATCCTTAAATTATTCGAAACCAAACTTTTCCAGAGATATTTAAATCCATTGTGCTTACAATGTAAATTATGCAAATACATCTGAGCAACACGATTTCAGTGGCAAGTTTGTGATTGGCTAAAACCAACCGAAGATCGCGCTCTCACCGAAACCCCCACGGTTGGAAACCGAGCCTAACGTAGAAGTGGTAACACAGAACTTGGGGAATATCGATTGAATAATGTGGAATCAGATGAGAAAATCGATAATATCGATTTGTTAACACCTTACGGAGTGAGTGACCGACATGATTTCCCCATACCAATAACTCGTGGATTGCTATCGCAATATCCACTTAGTAAAATGTGAAACTACATAGTAATGATGATATATAACATTAACTACAATAGAAAAATCTAAATTTTAAAGATTTGAATAACAATCACACTATATATCGGTTAACACTGTAATCCTATAGAAGAAAGGGAAACACACCTTTTCGCAAGAGAACCCAAAATCCTCGGTTAAAATCTAATCCGGGATTAACACTAATCGGGCGGCTTCGAGGAACTTCGATGCCCAGAAAGAAGTCGATTTATCGATTTACTTTTTGCAAGACATCAGCGTATGATTTGATAGGGTATTCTTATCACAACCCAGCTGAGTACGCCATTGCATACTGCCGCAGGAAACGAGCGCAATAACTTGATATAGCTTCGATTTGTGTTTAACTGAAAACACCAACTACTGGACGACCTCACAAGATATCTACAAATGAATCCATTTCTTTTCCATGCTTAGCGTTCCTTCTTCCTTCCAGTCTCCTCTTTTCCTCGATAAATGCTAAAATGATCCAAAGTTCTGAAAACATGTTATACAACACTGAAATGGGAAAGAGAGTATGACTGCCAAAACAAATGCTGTGCAGCTTAAAGGGGAACTGTCAATCGAATCAAGCCTTCTTGAAAATTTCTTTAAAAAATATATATATATATATAACACCCTGGGATACATCCATATATAAGATTTTATTTTGATAGGCTGAGCCATCATTACAACGGCCTCAACTTTAAATTTACAAGTATAAGGCAGATTTCCAAATGGGGCGTATGAAAACATTCTATATGTTTACAATAAAAATACAAATTGTAAATTCATTTTGCAATTGTATAAACAAGGAGGGCTTAAAAACTGAGTGTGCAAAGCCTTTAAAAACAGTAGTCAACGTAACTCAGCATCAGGTAATAAAGCAACTTTGCTTTTAAATTGTCGAAGCGTACTATCATTTTTAGCCGCTTCCGGAAGATTATTCCAGAGCACGGCACTTCAGAAAGTCGAAGAGACGAAGTTCTTAGTTTTGGGGCAAATTGCTTATTAAGAAGCTTATTAAGGATCGTCCAGTTTAGGGAGTCGAGGATATCAGCGGATCGAGTATTATAATCAGCCCCGGTTATAACTCTCGCCGCACGGGATTGGGCTTTTTGTAATTTATCTTGCAGGACCTTGCCACAGGTATCCCACAAGGTGAGCAATAATCGAACTAAGGTTGGACTAAGGCTTTGTATATTTTTACCGGTTTTATTCGTTTAATGGCGCCAATATCCGCACTAGCTTTTTTGCAAATTTTCTCTATATATAACCGACTGAATTACAATGTTAATACCATAGAGGACAAATTAATCCCTAATTTCAACTTGAAATATCACGCGTAATTTGTAATTTCACATGTGAAATTTCAAACGCCGCCTACGCGCGCTTAAATATTTTTTTTGGGGGAAAGTAATTTGCTCTACATAACATTAATGGTAATCAAATAGTGACTCGTGAAATTTGGGATAAATTTCACTAGACTCGGGAAATTATTTCGATTTTGACTAACACGCGTGAAATTTATCCCTAATTTCACTCGTCCCCATTTGATTAGCTATACGAATGTCGTGATATGCTTTTCAAACTTTTTCAATAGATCCAGAGTTACGATTGAGCCTCTAAGGCTAAGGCTAGGAACGAGTTTAAACGGATTAGGAATCTCGGGTCCCTGCAGACGGTTCATAGGCAATGCAGTAGATCACAATCACAATCTTAGATCTATAGCAAAATCTATGAGTATTAATTTCAGAGTATCTATGTCTTATACTGATAGGCATAAGCCTTTGGCATAAGCGGTCATTTATTCCAAGAGCAGCCAGGCTTGAATATTTATAATTGCTGCCGCAGCGAGCGAGCCTGGAGCGAGCGAGCAAAGCAGTAAATCTAATCTGTACGGGAATCAAAATCTAAATTTGCTGTTTAACCACAATGCTCTGCAACAATGGTTTTCAAAGTTTAACAATGCTTTGTAAATTAACCACCATCCTTTGCGAAGTTTATAAACAAGCTTGTAGCCGATGTTTTACCCTTTTCACCGACCAGCAACAAATAGGCAAGCTGCTCAATAAAGACCAAATCACCTGTCACCAATCTTTTATCGTTTCTATAAACTGGAAGCAAAGTCCAGAAGAAAAATAAAATACTAACCTATGTCACCTATTGACTCGATTTTATTCAACACAATCTCGCGTTTAAACGTGTAGTGGCTGGGGGAGAGGCAGCATTCACTAACTTTATATTACGCTAATTACTCGGGCCAGGCCTTTGGCCGGCACGAGTCAGAAAATGCAAGCCGTTTATTATTATTATTATTGGCCGGCTCGAGTCAGAAAATGCAAGCCGTTTATTATTATTTTTATTACTCGGGCCAGGCCTTCGGCCGAGGCACGAGTCAGAAAATGCAAGCCGTTTATTATTTTTTGTGTCGCTGGTTGGCGCCGTCGACCAATCAGATTTCGACTGGACACGTGACACGTACGTTGCGCCAGCCATGTGACATGTGAACAGTGAACTTTTCAAGATGGCGACGAGTGGGAGTTTTGACTTAGCAAAACCTTTAATATCAGCTTTTTTTTGTGTAAACCAAAGATTCCTTCAAGTGCAATACCAAGATTTTTGTCTTTTCTAAAGCTGAGAGGTGTTTTACGGGCTTTGGGACGGGAATTTATCACACATTATGCGACATGCTTTAAGATACACTCGTGAGACGTGACAGCGGAGTCTGCTCTGCTCTGCGATCAACACTGACTGTATATAAAGACAACAGCTTGTAAATGTAAGTAGCCGCTAATCTGAACATGATAACCTTTATACCAATTGACTGTCGTTGTGTTGTTATTTATTGTTATTAACCTCTCGAAAGTGTAGTAGAAATGACCCGATTTCTCAGTTCTCTGACTGACAGGGGCCTTTTAAAAGAATTACAGTGGCGTTTTGCCCCCAATGCACATGTATTTAAATGTTTATAAATTCGGGAACGAAAATCCAGCATGCAGTGAGTGAGTATAAACTGAGTAAGTAATCCGAAATGAAGATTTTTTCAAACGAACGATAAATTACTCTGATGTGGAAATCGCATATTTATCTGTGGCGTGTTATTGTTGTTCTATTTCCCGGGTCTATTTACATCTGGCCTGTACCTCTTTGTATTTGATTATTATCTCTTGGTTTAGGCATTCTACAGTGTATTTAATGTGTTTTTTTAGAACTGACATAATGATATTATGTATCGAGTAGTGTATTTATCATTATTGCAAGTTTATAACATAACATAACTAAATTTGGTCCAGAATTGAGAGTATACTTACATGCAAGTGGCACTCTTTCTTTCCCTTCCCCTTTCTTGGTACCATTATATATTAGCCATGCAAGCTAGATCTTGTTTCAGTGTTTTCCATCTGAGCTGGTCCTGGCTTAAGATAACCCTAAGGTTACCTTAAGGACCTACCTTCTCATCATTGTATTTCTTATTATGCCTTATTACTCGTAAACATTTCCATCATCTTATGAGAAAATAAATGTAATTGTTGTTCCTCAGTTCTTGGCGTCAGCATTGTCACTTGCACTCGGTCATGATCAGGAGTACAAGTACTTTTACGAATTATTTGGGAATGAAAATTAATCTTCCTGCGACCCCAATGATATAAAAAGAGTGGACATTGCATGTTTATTTGTGGCCTGCCATTATAAGTTTCAGTCTCCTTCAAGATGTAGAAAATGAGCACTAGCACAGTGGCAGCTCACTAATACTAGAAAATGGTGGTCTGTAGTTTACAACCTCAATCGAAAATATTGTATTGAGAATTTAGCCTGAATGTCAGCCATCTCCACTGGTTTGTTAATAATTGAGAATTACAAATAGATGACTTTATTTCACATGTAGAATGACATTACCTACATGTAACTATTCACAATGAATAGCAACATTATGTGGAATTTGTTGTTCTAAATTGCTTGATTTCTCATAGTTGTACTGCACCTGATATAATTACAATGCATCAAATTTGAGTGACTCAATATCGTGCAGACTACTCACATAACCATTGCACTTCAATCAACAACACCCATACCAAGTTTTTTTTGTAATTCTAACGACCCTCAAGGAACAATAATATTGAAAAGAAAGTAATATTAAACTACAGAATTGAGGGAAATTGTGGCTGAAATGTACATGCACAGCATGTATGTATGTGTGTGTTGTGTGTGTATTATGGCTCTATCATTTCCAACCCCCCCCCCCCCCCCCCCAGGCATACCCTAACCTAACCCCCCCCCGGAATACGTGGGGCACTTGCTCATTGACATTTGACAGACAAGAGCATCAGTAGAGAACCAATTCTCTGGCTACTCTAGCACAAACCATGTTGACACAAAATTATGCTAGCACTCCATGCAGTACATGCTATAGATAGCCCGAGTTAAGGCCACTCAGGGCCTCTTGTTATTATTATTATTTTTTGTGTCGCTGAAATGCGCCAGCAACCAATCAGATTACACAGGAGCCCATTGTTCGATCCCAACACGTGACAGGTTCAACCAATCAGATTCGACATCCGCCCGATCCTGATTTTGATCTGTATAGTGTGCGAAGCAACGGAGCAACGGAGCGAAGATTCGGGGCCATTCTTAACCTTTATTTTGCTGAAACTAAAGGTTTCTTCGAATGAAATACCAAGATGTTCAGTTATTCTAGGGCTGACAGGACTTTTAGGGGCTTTCGATGGAAAATTCTTACATTTACGAAAGGGATGTGGCGATCCAAATATCGCACAGTAAGCTAGTCTAGCCGGCCGGAGGATTTGTCGATGGTTTTGGTCCAATAATCCACGGAAACTGAAAGAAAATACCTGTACTGCTGCATCTAAGTGCCATACGATGGCAGTGTTGCGTTGTTGGTATTGTTGAAATGCTCTTCGTTACCACCACACACTGTGAGGAAGTCAAATGAGGGATTGATTGTTTGCAATGTTGGCTGTAATTGTTTACTGCAAAGTCCTCTCCTGAAAATGAAATACTCTTGAGATTATACAAGTGGGAAGTATTGACTAAACCAGTCAACCTGAATGCCGAACTTTACTAAGACTTCAATTCAAGAGTCGCAAAAGCTGGAAGTGAACAGTGATTGACCCTTGGCTTTGGGTTTGAACGCGAACGGAAATCAGAACTGGTGAGGTTGAAATTATGTGTTTATATATGCGCACACAAATAATCTTACTTGTTCCCTACTTTTAAAATTTTATTAAGTGTAATGGTAACTGTAATTCGAACTGGAAATGAAATTGTCCGTAAGTTGAACTGTATGTGACTTTATAGAGACCAAGAAGGAAAAAGTTAAAATCGATTGTCAAAACAATAACAGAACTCGGAAGATACAGAGGCATTCGAATTTACTACGAATTATACCCATAAACAGAACTGGATATGACTTACAAACCGAGAATACCGAATTAAAATTGAATTGAATGTGAAACTGTCAAAAGAAGAGCAGAATTTGTTGTGTAAAGCCATACTGGAGAGTACAATTATATAAGTTATGGCGGGAAGAGGGGCAGGTTTGGAATTGATAGACCCCCCCCCCCCGGATATTTGTAGAGCATCAAATGCCCCACTGTGGAGTCAAGTGCTCCATGGTGGGGCTTTGGTACGGGTGCAAATCTCTTATCACATTCACTATTTTGACTCTTTCTACAAATGAATTCCTCACCCTGCCAACTTTTGTTTGCTCCAAAATGTCTCACCCCTGGGACAAAAACTCAGTCAAATGCCCCACTTATGCCCCCCACCCTTGGGGAAGGGCAGCTTTGGAATTGGTAGAGCTATACACAGATACTGGAACTGATTAGAACAATCATAAATAGAATTGGGTGTGGAGATTTATTTACCAAGCGAACACTGTTGCCCTGAAAAATATGTTGAAAAGTCAACTTGAAATACTGAAGAAAGAAGACAAAGAAGTATTTATGTTTTCAGATAACCAATTGAACTGATATATAATTTATATGCTTTCACTTGTATACTGATATTATTATTACACTCATGAACAGACAATATTTAGCGTCATTAGTGACATATTTTAATTGATATTAATCTAAATCATGTTCCACGCATTTCTTAGCCTCCCCCGCAGTCGTTTTTAGGGGCTCATAACTAGCCCCTAAAAACGAATGTGGTGGAGGCTATGCATTTCTATGTGTGTACTAGTTGGTGTTACCCTCATTAAATAAAGTTAATTTTCAATGCACACAATATTTTATTAAACATTAGGGACTGGTCAAAAATGCTCTTTTGACATTAAGAATAATTCTTCAAATATGGCACCATTTTTTTATTTCTACTACATGTTTAATAACAAAATTCTCTGCTGTACAAAAATTATTAGAACATTGTATTGACGATTTCCTGACTTAAAGTTTGGAAACGTAACACATGCATTTAATGCTAGAAACTAATTTCAAGTGCCATTTTTAATGTTTTCACAAAGTCATCAATTCTTTACATGAATTGTTTCAAAAAAATTTGCCTCCTCCCTAACTGAAAGCCCGAGTATAATGCCCAACGGGCATCTTGTTATTATTATTATTATTATTTTTTGTGTCGCTGTTTGGCGCCAGTAACCAATCAGATTACACAGGAGCCCATTGTTCGATCCCAACACGTGACAGGATCAACCAATCAGATCCGACACCCGCCAGATCTTGGTTGTGGAAAAGCCAGCAACGTAGCGAAGGTTTGGGTTCATTCTGAACCATTATTTTGCTGAAACCAAAGGTTTCTTCGAATGAAATATCAAGATATTCAGTTATTCTAGTTTAACACTGTTTACATCACATACTATCATAACCGTATAATTACCACTGTGGGAATGTGAAATGAGCAACACGTGAGACTTCGAGGCGCTACAGTTCTTTTTAACTACTTTTTAATCTTCTGATTCTTGTAAAAGAACTGTTATAGACCTACAAATACACGAACAACGTAATACATTAGATCTGCGCTGTCTGGACAGATATAAAAACGTAAGCGAAATACAATCTCAGCTTAAGTGTTTCTAAACACGTTTAGATATAAAAGGTATCGAATTATAATCTCAGGGTAGATTTCGTCAGGCGCGCTCAGATAACAAAGGTCAAAGCTCTCAGACAAGGCGAGACAAGGAGATATCGATTTCTATGAGTCATTGTCAGAAATCTATTCCCGGCCGTAAAATTAGGCAATACCACCGTCTGTCAATGGGTAACTGAACTGTCAGGTCAACTACACAGCTTAGAGAGTCTTCCTACTTGATTGAGAGACATTAATATACTGTTACATGTCTGTTAATATGGGGAAAACTGAAGAAACCCTCATTGCATTGAGTTTGATAACTAGCCTGAAATACAGCCGCCTTCTCAGTTTGTTCCAGGGTCCTTGAATTTTCAAATGGCTCAACTCGTCGCGAGCGCAAGTGAACTTGTGAAATTATCGCCATCACGCCGCGTATACAGTCAAGTCTGTTTGTCTCGGAAAGTATTTATTGTAGTTTATATCTCTTCCCTAATTGCACTGATGAAGGACTCGAAACCCTAAACGTCCCAGCAGCTTGTGTTACAGCTGATAAACGGAGGAAATGGCTCTACTGATACTGAAACAAAATCAAAGCGGACGAGTTTCGTGTTGTTTAGCTTTGCGGCCGAAGTCCATCATTGTCTGTGGTTCGGCGGGGAAGAAGAGTGTTCGTTGGGATTACTTTCAACAAAGTACACTGTATTTCAACTCTGGTAAGTTTGGAGCGATTGAAAAATAAGGATGATTTTCAAAACCGGTGGCTTAAAGTCATCTGCATATGACATAAATATACATGGTAGCCGAATCTAGTACTTCGGCGAACGGGAAGCAAAGTAGCCTGCTTGCCGGGTCTTCTGTAAAAAATTTTTTTTCAGAATTCTCTAAAGATTGTCCACACACTTTCAGCGGACTCATGCTGACAGTTTCACGACAAAGGATAGAAATCGGAATTATCTACGGGCCAAGATTGTGTGCCAGACCTCAATTAAATTAAAACTCGACTTAACGAACGTGATTTTATTCAAGACTTGTCACTGTGTTGTCAAGACTCAATAGACTTACTCATTCAAAATTTACGGGATCGTGTTTCGGTATCGTTGCAAGACTTACGAGGATTCTATAGTCTGTTATTGTGCTTTTCGTTCTTTTATTTTAATTATCGCTCTGTTTTAAAGTCTGTGTGTCTGTGATGTCGAGTACATTTCAAACTACCAAGCGTGGTTGTGAAAAGTTCCACTCGTACAGGAATACACTGGCTTCCTGCCGAGGTAAAATCATATTCGAAGCATCCGGGGAAAATGCATGGGTTCGATTGTGTTTTTAATCCGCTAGAAATAATGAAATTCGTTACCCAAAGCGCATGTCTACTTCTTTCATGAAACGAATAAACAACGAGAGCATTTTACTTCAACAAGCTACTAGAAGTTGGATTTGTCATTGGAAACCGTATAAACTGAACAGGATAAGACTTTGGAAATCGAAACATAGCCTGGTACAGACACATTTTTTCACTCATAAATTCGAACTGCATTCATGAGTGAAAAAAACCCTCTCAGTTTGTCTGTTATTTGCTTTTTGTTCTAATTATCGCTCTATTTAATATGTGTCTGTAATGCCTGGTACATTTCAAGCTACCAAGAGTATTTGTTTGCTTGTGCTTTCGTAAATCCAATTTGAATCTAAAGTCCTAAACGAATATTACTGGCTTCCTGCCGAGGTCAAATCATATTCGAAGCACCGGGGAAATTCATGGGTTTGATTGTGTTTTTAATCCGGTAGAAATTATGAAATTTGTTACCCAAAGCACGTGTACTTCTTTCATGAAACAAATAAACAATCAATTGCAAGAGCATTTAATTTCTTCAACAAGCTACTAGTTCGAGAAGTCCCGAAGCTATGCTCGGCAAGTCAGCATTTATTCAAGATCGTGAAGTATAATTTGAAATCATGTGGACTTCGGATGTTTTGGTATCTGCTCTTATTTTATGGAACTCGTTACCACTGGAAATGAGGTCTATTGATTCCTCGGGTTGTTTCTCTTAGTTCTTTTAATTATAGTGTTAAATTAAATAATGAACAATTATACACTCGTGTTCACTGGTGTACTGTGGAGTTAGAACAGATTAACAATAGTATTTGCATCCGAGCATTTTGAGCTACCTGTGTTATCCTAGGGTAACCTAGCTTACTTGCAGTCACTCGTGTTCTACTTGTGTTCACTCGTTTTTAACTCTTGGTTGGTGTTACCCTCATTAAATAAAGTTAATTTTCAATGCACACAATATTTTATTAAACATTAGGGACTGGTCAAAAATTAGCAGGGGAGGTGCAAAGGGGGTGGGGTGGAGATAAAAAAGTCTAAAAATGTATAGTATGTATTAGTATGAAATTTGTTGACCCTTTCTCCCCTATAACCAATCCTTTTTCAGTTGCCCAATATTTATGACCATCCAGTTTTGGGGATTCAAAACAATATGATCCTCCCCCTTTCACAACCCCTTCCCCTGCTAATTTCTGACCAGTCCCTTCAGCGACCACCCTTATGCAACCTGGTTTTAATTATTAGTAAAACTTTGCAATTAGAAGCTCCTGTAAGTGACCGTGACCACCTTTGGAGGTTGAGAATTGTAAGAAGGTGGAAAATAGCATTTACAAACAGGTTTTGCTAATAACACTACCAATCTCGTACAAGTGCCTTTAATTTTTAATGATTTTCACGAAGTGGTCCTTTTTTGGCAGAATTTATTTTAGAAACAGTTGGCCTCATACCTAAAAGTGACAGCCCGAGTAAACGCCCAGCGGGCGTCTTGTTTTAATATATATATCACTAGGATTACTAGCTATTTTTCACTGGATATGAGAAACAGTTTATCCTTTGTGATTTAATAACAGTGCTCTTTAGGACAAACTGATTGCTGACAATTCTACATATACATTGTCCCGGTCAAACAACAACACATCTGTTAAACATTTACAATATTTAAGTAGAAGAAAGAAGTTTAAAATATTCAGGGTACTGGCTTCAAGAAATAACCAGAGCTAAAAGTACCAAGAAGCCAAGTAAGCCAAACGACAAACAACACTGATCCCAGACCGAAATGGATTGTGGATATAACTGTTCAGCTGCGCGAAACGGATAAACAATGGAGTGTACTTCGGCAAATCGATTCGCCGGAGCCCATCATTAATATTCGTCTTAAAGTTTTGACTTCCAAAATGAATTAGTTTAATGAAAAATTAGTTTAAAATGTTCAGGGTACTGGCTTCAAGAAATAACCACAGGGCTAAAAATAACAAGAAGCCAAGTAAGCCAAACGACACTGATCCCAGACCGAAACGATTGTGGTTATAACTGTTCAGCTGCGATAAACGGATAAACAACGGTGTACAAACTTTCAGCTACAACCACAACCATTTCGGTCTGGGAATGTGCTTGTCATTTGAACGAGACAACCTTTTTGAGATAGCTGTAAACTCTTAGTTGACAGTTCATTAAAGCGGTCAACAATTGATGGCTCTAATCAAGTCGCGGGGGTTTGTTTGACCTTAAACTACAACTCAAACAAAGTAACAGAGTCAACAACATATTCCACAAAATCGTTTTTATTGATACCTAAGAATGAACATGTGCTTAAAACTCATATTGGGTGTTATTAGTTCGTGATCAGAAGTTTGATATGCTTGTACATACATGGCCGGTACACGTCTGTTTGTAGTCCACTGGAATATATTTCTTTTCAACCAGCCATTAGGGTCTAGTTTGTTAATTTTGCAGGTGAACTTGAGCAAACATTTTCTCGTATAGTGCGGTCTTTCTTTATATTTCTTGGTCGAAGCAAACTTTATTTGGTCTAGCTCTGTATCTGCATGTTAAGTTATGTATGAAATAATTCGAACACCGCATATTAGGCCACGAGTAATTGTCTGAGCGGAATAGAAATGAACGGGAGGAAAAGGAGGCTCTGTTAGCAGGCCCGGAAGAATTTTAGTCGCACGGTACTTAGTTTAGTTTATTAGTCAATTAGTTTATTAGTCACTGAACTAGTCAACCAGTTAGTACCATTTCAATATCCGAATCAGAAAAATTACCCAGCCAGAACGCCTGGGACTGTACATGTAGTCCGCTGCATAAACATACTGTAGAACCTTTTGACCCTCAGTGATGCTATGAATATTTTATAAATTACAGCGACATGGCATCGACAGGCTAATGTTTGCAGAAGCTGTGAAGGTATTTTAACTGTAGCTGGGGTCATCTTACTGCTTGGTTTTCTAATCAGAACAAGTGCCGAGAGAGAGAGAGGGCGACAAAACATGGCCTGACTACGCTTTTGAGTGCGGCTGAAATCTGTCGAGGAACCGACTCATGTGCCTTATAGTGGTTCTCGTATCCTAACATGTTAGAATAAGCTGCTAGCGGTAACTTATAGAAAGAAACTATAGTACTAAAATACGAGTCATGTCAGAAACGACACGAACGACAACGCAGGAAGCCAGTAAGGTTTCAAGTCACAGCTCAGGCGCGTTCAGTTACTTCAACTCAACGCCATCTTCAAGTGACATCTTGGATGTAACCCTAAGTCCACTGGCAATTGGACTAATACTGGAACCGGGAATAGTTCTCGTAGTTCTTGGCAATCTTCTCGTGCTGCTGTCATTGAGATGTCATAGAAATCTGATAGTAACGGACGTTTTATTGTTTTCGCTGTCGCTAGCGGATTTTGTCGACGGTCTACTTCCACTACAGATCGTTATCTTTATGAATTACTTTATACGAAGACCATGGCCTAAGGAGTTATGCGATGCGTTCACTATAGTCGTAAACACTCTTCGTTTTGCCTCTGCGGGGACTGTCACGCTCATAGCCCTAGAAAGAACTTTTCTCTTAGTTTTCCCACTGAAATACTACACAAAAGTAACGATATCAAAGACAAGAAAGATTGTTGCATTCACTTGGTTTATTTCGATATTTTTTGGGATTCTACCTTTTGCTGGAGTTGGACATTCAGGTTACAAGGATGGGAAATGTTTATACCAGTTATCTGCCCTCGGAACAGAGTATGCCATCGTGATTATAGCAGTTGCGTTCATTATGTTGTTCACAGTCATGTCGTGTTACGTAGCCATCAAATTATCTAGTTTGAAGTTCATCAAGCGACAGAGCGATATGGTAGCCAAACTGGCGAATGATGCTTCCAAACTTGTCCTAGTTATGGGGATGGGAAAACACGGGAACAAAACTAAAGGCTACAAACCGGCGACCACCAAGACTCAAGGTGTAAAGGAGGTTCGCCGACTAACCGTTATGATGGCAGTGGTTATTTTACTCTACTATATCAGTTGGCTTCCAATCCTGGTAAGATTTAAAAATATCATCTTTAGCTTAAGATATTGAGCAAAAGAAAACGTATTTTGCCTATTTCATGGGTGAATACATTTTGCTTTTAACCACATTTGAAACAGTATAACCTCAGGGCAAATGCTTCATAATAATTATTATGGTCAGTGGCCGATAAGGACAAAACACTAACATTTTTATCATGAAACTAACACAAAGTTTATGTAAAAATTCAAAATTTGAAATGGCAAAACGGCTCAAATCTATGTTTCGACAAAGTTTAACAAACAGCGAACAACGTTTATTTTATCATACGCCAGCAACCATTAGGAACCGAGTGGATCACAATAACAAAATTCAGTTTTAAGTGCGGGTGCAAATTGTTGTTTTGTCTGCAAACTTGAAAGCGCCAATGAAATGAAAAAATGGATTCCGTTTTTATTTTATTTTATTTAATTCTAAAATTCTCTTAGTCATTTTGTGCAAATAAAAATCAATATGGAGAGGTGTACTCATTTATATTCGTCCCCATAAATACTACAAAATAAGTGCATTTTTGGCCAGTTTTCAATTTAAATATGTAATACTTTGAGAAACCTTGAAGATGGCCATATTTGTTTTATAGACTTTGTGAATATAAATGCGCAAACCTAGTGACGTCACGCATGTGATTAGCATATCTTTAACGCCAGATTTTGGCAATTCCGCCTGACTTCGCTACGAAATAAAATTATGTTCGCGCTCTCCAAATTGATTTTTAATTGCAGCAAGTGGCTAAGGGAAGCCTAGAATTTAATAAAATAAAATAAAAACTGGATCGATTTTTTCATTTCATTGGCACTTTAACAAACTTGAGTTTACTGTAAAATTAGGACACCAAAATATCCACACAAGTTATTCTTTAATGTGCAAGTATCATGTTAAAAAAATATCGTACTGTTGTATTTGTTTCTCACAAAGAGGCTTGCGAATTTTGTAATATTTCTGGCATTTAATCCCTGATTTTGATTACTTTTCGCGGATCCTGTAACGTCATAAGATGGATCAACTCACTCCCAAGAGAAGACTACAACAATAAAACCATTGGTTCCATTGCGACACAGCCCCGCAATTCGGGTAGCTTTTATTCTAGTTTAATTGCTGCTCCTGCATCTCAAAGAAAACTAATTTAGACAACTGAAATTTATCAGAAATATAATTTGGGGCAAAACAGATGATGTTGCGTTATGGAGCTACTGTACTTTAACATCTCAGAAGTCATAGCAATCGCCAATGTCATGCAAATTTCTAAAACGTTTATCTGACAAATCTGATGGTTGAAGACTGTACCGCATGGCTTCTCCTACGACCCAGCGTGAAACTGGTCACTGTCCACTGCTGCCTTTCTTTCCAAACTCCTTCAAATGAAAGATTTCGTGTCATGTCAGCGACGCCGGACATTTGGTTGATACCCAGCACCACAGGATGCACAATATAAAGGATTTTTAGAAGAAATGAAAGCAGTGAAACCAGCTTGACGATAGGCTCGCTAGCGTATGGTAAAGTTTGTACACTGTTTTTAAAGTGGCGAACATAAATTTCAGTTTGCCTCTCTTTTGAAACTGTCTGTTACATAAACGTGGTGTTTGTTTCCCGATATAAATATTAGTGTATTGTCCTTATCGACTACCAAAGTAGATCCTATCAAAGCACATTCTCAACATGATCGATCATGGGGTCCTCGTGCCTAGGCTCCTTACCGGAAGTCTCTCGGGGAACCGTTTCAAAAGGTGGAGGGGGGACTTCACCGTTTGCAACCTGAAATGTTTTTGGTTACCCAAACAATAGCCTACCCCAAAATAAACAAACCCTTACCCTAAAACAATATAATTTTAGCAGTGAAGTCCAATAGGATACGACCTAGCTTAAAAACAGGGTCGTTTAGGATCAGTTTTGTTTGGGTGACATTTTGTGACCCAAAAATTATATTGTAATGAGGATTTTGAAGAACATTCTCAACAACACAATGGCTCACACGGTGAGTCAGAGCTAAGCTCCGCCTACTTGCCGTAGTCCCTGCAATGGGATTTCTGGTGTACAATATTTAGGCCGAATATCCCACTTGCGATATATGCTCCACTCCTCACGCACAACGGTTTCAATACGAGGCTCCGGGATAAATTAAATTTATCCTATTGGAGAAAAAGAAAAATTACCCCGTGTTGAAACCTTTGTGCGTGACGACTGAAGCATATATCGAAAGTGGGATATTGACATTTGAATATGATAATTGTTTATGAGCGCCTCATTTGAATATGATCATCAGGCAAGCTCCCCTCAGAATAAGACCCTCTAGATTCGAGCACACCTCAGAATAAGACCCTTATAACACAAATGAGGTGAAGTACTTTCCCAGAGTGCTAAATTTAGGAAACACGATTATTTCTTTCAGATCAACAGCATAGTAAGTCTTATAAGAGGGAAAGAGCCGGACAGGGCGGTAGTGCTTTTCACAGGCATGTTGTCGCTACTATATGCCTTGTCTAATCCCATTCTGTACGGGAAATTGAGTCATCGATACAGGAGAGGATATCAGCACGTGGCAGGAGGTGTACTGGGCCTCTGTGGCTGCCGGCCAGCGTCATGGAAGACCTTGAGCACAAGTAAGATCCCAGGAGAGGGGAGGGACGGGATCAGTTCCTCACTTCTCGTCTGGAATGGAGTATGTGTTATTTTCGTCACTAAATAATGGAAAGTCGTTAGGAAAATTAATTTCTGAAAACCCACCTAGTATGACTTAGTTTATTTTCAAGCAGCAATAGAGAGGGAAGTTTGAAAACGTTTCCGATATATTTGTTTTGTTTTCAGGCCAGACCACGGTAGCTGGAGTCAACACAATCACACGACGAACTGTATCACAGAGAGGAAGTGAATCTAATGCTACTCCTACTAACGGCAAAGATCGTCGAAGTATGAGTCAGCAAGGCACCACCGTGAACGCTACAGTGCATGCGCTGAATGGCTACGCCCATACTACTGACCAAGACGATTCTGGCGCATGGTGTAATGGAGCATTTGAACACGACAGCCAATTGGCTGCAAGAAAACGAAATGGAAATAACAAGGGAGGAACAGATAAGGATACTGAATCGGCAGATAAGGATACTGAGTCGGGCACTTTGTACGATGAGGATAGAGAGGCATGCGTTTGTGATACATACTTGTAAATGCTAATTTATCCGCCACTCAATTAGCTTGGTGATAAAGAGCCGGTATGACGTGTGAATCAATACATCTCGAGCTGAAAATGTTAGACCCTCGTGTGTTGTCGGATAAGGACGTTTAATCGTAGACCCTTCAGACGTCGGCCTAAAGTTTGCAGGCAACAACGTAACGGCGGCGTCTCAGATGACGGCACAAAAATATTACAATAGGCCAAGTAAAATAATAAACATGTTTATCGTCCCCGCGCGCTTCCTTTTTTCTTTTCTTTTTTAATTAAGCATTGAGACTGAACTGGCGGGGAAATATCATCGATTTGCTACATGTCACTGAACTGCTATAGAAAGGGACAGGAAAGCTCACCAAACGGTAACGTCCTCAAACTCGTATCAAGTATTTTATGTCATAAAATGTCATCAAAATGTAAAAACAAAAACGGCCGCATCCTCCTTTTTAAAAAAGTCCGGACGATAAACCTGATTTTTTACTTGGCCTTACCATACCAGGAGTATATTACAGAGGAGTGTTCCTCTTCCCACATTATATTGTCACACAACACTGTAGACGGTAGAGTTATTTTTAGCATAGAGTTTCTCGCGAGAAGAAACAAAGGCCGTTACTTTTGACCAATCAGGATGCACTGAAAAATTGTAATTAACACGGTTCAAACTGCTAAAGAATACTAAAGTGAAAGAGAACAAAAGACAACGTAATCGCATACCAGAACTTCGCGGCTATAAATAGACACACCATCTACTGTGTTAGGGGCCAACACAAGGGCACAGGAACACTCCTGTGTAATATACTTCTGGCCTTACACATTACACACCATATTAGCATAATATCTTGAGTGAAATTAAAGTGCCAAGTGAAGTGAAAAAATCACCCTCTTTTTATTTTATTTTATTAAATTTTAGTCTTCCCTAAGTCATTTTGTGCAATTAAAAATAAATTTGGATACTTCGTGTTGAAGTCAGGCATAATTGTCAAAATCAGGCATGACATTTTATGCCGTTAAAGATATGTTAATCACGTGCATGACGTCAGTTGATTTGCACATTTATATTCGCAAAGGTAAAAATAAGGCCAACGGCAAGGCTTCTTTGAGAAAATACGCGACAGATGGCAAGGCCCCTCAAGTAATACATGTTTAGAATTAAAATTAGACAAAATACGCACTGCATTTTTGTTTTATTTACGAAGACAAAAACCACTTGACGTCACGCATGTAATTAGCATACCTTAACGGCATAAAAATTGTCGCATGATTCTCCAGATTTATTTTTAATTACAGGAAATGACATAGGGAAGACTAAAATTTAATAAAATAAAATAAAAACGGCCGATTTCTTCACTTCATGGGCACTTTAAACTCAGTCGCCAACTGTTTGGCCATTCTCTGCAGAAACAGTGTGAAGAAACATATATTCATGTATCATTTATTTATTGACGCCATCGTCTAAGAGTACGAAAGACTCGTTACAACACGCACATGCTAAATAAAGATTAAAAGTTGAAGTGAAGGTAAGCTAGTGCTTTCTCTGTAATAATCGTTCGGTCGGGAACGGAATTCAATGCGCATCCCACTTAAAAAACGAACTGGGGCCAATAGACTAGTTCGTGGTAAATTCCGACATTTTGAAAGGGGTGCAAACGTGGCGCGAAATACAGTGTTTGTATGGGAATCGATGAGAATCCGATGCCAAATAAAATCCGTAAAATCGAATTGATGAAATATTCTTCAGATACAAACTTAAGATACCAGGTAAAAGATTGACATATCGACATATGAGGGATGTATCTGTGCTGGAAAGCGTGCAATCGTGTTTTCAGTTTTCCATACATTGTCTGTAAAAACGAGTCAAATTCCGCGTCTATCGAATAACACTTTTGCACGTGTATTACAAAGGTCTGGCCATTGTTTGAACTCCGGACTTGTAGAAACACTTCTAAAAAGCAACACAAGCTAGAGGCTAACTAGAATACACCTGTTTCAAAAAAGGTTGATCAGAACGAATAACTAACTACAAGCATTGAACAATAGATATCTAATGTCTTTGAATCATTGAACCATAGAGCCTTAATGTTGAATGTTTGTAGTAAGTTCTTCGTTCTGATCATAGTTAATAGAGTGGAATGGTTAGGAAACTCAGGGACCTTCTTTGTTATATGTCTTTGTTAGCTTTTTTCAACCACTACCGTGCACAAAACACAATAGAAATTCCAACATGTTAATCAATCAGCCAATAGAAACGTGTGAGTTCAGTCGTTCAGGGAACGCTAATGAACTATGATCGTGCACAATCTTTTGTCTTACCCCTTCCAACCTAAATCGCAGCGCCTTTGTTAGCCCTTTTGAAGTTTGCCGGGTTTCCTAACCATTCCACTCTATTAACTATGTTCTGATCAACCTTTTTTGCAATAGGTGTATGCAAATACTCAAATTGACGAGAAATTCTTGTTTTGCGCCCTCTGCACAGGCGCAACCGACTCTGATTAATAATCTCGTACCTCGCATACTCGGCGAAATTCCTGGCACCCAATCTCGTTCCCAGAGCCCGCGATCTTTTGGCCCACACCACCTAGGTACTTCGCACACAGCGGTCAAACGTCTGCGCGTGCGTATTAGTCTGGTATTTCCCGCGCAAATTTACCTTAAAACATATTACAGTGAACTTCTACCCCCAAAAGTTAAGAAAAATACGTGAAAGTTAAGCTTTTTATTTTCACAGTCGACGGGAAATTGAACAAACTTCAAACTGTGAGTTTACCCAAAAAAATCGTAATTTACCAAAGAAGTTCTCAAGGTTTGAAAGCGGGTTTGTGAACAGTGACGGCCGCCGGCTCGCTTTGAATTTGTTTTTGAATAGGTTGTTGTTGCAAGACTTTTGACGCATGCGCAGGTCTTTATTTAACACTAATTTCTGTAAATGAACCACAAGGTTTTCGTTTTGAATGACTTTTATTCAATTGACTTTACAACCATCATGTACAAATCCTTTGAGTGGGCTCCCTGTGGTTGTACGAGGAGAGCACAATTTCAGTTCTTGCGATGTACACTTCTGGAAATGATTAATATTATTGGCTACCCAAACAACAGCCATAACCATAAAACAAACCAGGACAACATAGCAGACATCAAGATGTAATGTTTTGTCTTGTCGATACAGGTGCAGATATGTTTCATATCCGAGTCACGGGATTCGGGCTCGACATTTGAAATTTCACTCGCATTTGAAACCCCCAAAGAATCCCGTGACGAGGTATGAAACGGCTTCTACTACTCATTAATTATTGCATGCAGGTATGTTTTATGTAAGTATTGTTTATATTGTTTGTAATTAAGAGTATTGTTGGACTATTGTGTATAGTTATTCCGCTCATGGATTACTGTTCTTTCTGGGATCGCAGAATTGAACAAGCGATTCAGCAGTGTAGTTGTTTAGGGAGCTAGAAATCTATGGTTCTGGAGAGTTGGTTCGAATCCCGTTGGAGGCAGATTTTTTTCTAGCCTGAATTTCAGCCGTTTCCTCTGGTTCGTTCCTCCCGAGAGAGACGTCTGAATCCAATAGCCGATAATGCCGTCCAGTGACGTCACTACCAGAAAACCTGGTAGTGATCTTTGATTGGTTCATATTCTATAATTTCGCATAATTATCATAATTATCAGCCGAGAGGACGGCAGGATTCACTTTGGACTCGCGATTGTTGATCGTTGAGTTTCAGTGGAGTGACTGTCTTTGGCAAAGACCTTGAATTCGTAAGGAAAACATCTGGAAATGGATTGAAAGTGTCCTGCACAATAACCGGCCGACTGTCCTGTAAACATGTACATTTTATCGCGTCGCGTCCGCGAGGTTGTTGATTAATCGATTATTTGTTCACACTCGCACTGGTAAGGAATGCCATTACTCTCTTCAAGGAACTGTTCTTTCCCGCAAGAGTCTTCGTATTTCTTCGAAAATTCTCCATTATCCTTTCATGTTTTTCTACTTTTCTGTTGCATCATTTACATAGGTAATATCTCGTAGCTGTGTCGATTCGAACGGAAAGACAAAGATTTGTTGCTTTGAAAAGGTTTTCACAACATAAGAGGCACTTGAGAAGCAAATGGGATGGCTTTTATTTTGGCCGGCATGATCTCAAATAATTTCTCAAGGTGAGCGATGGCTTTGTTTTTGTGACCCACGAACTCTTACTACCGCCGTGACAGTTTTATTTGTATAAATTTAATTGTTAATCCGCCTTGACGTCACTGGACAGCATTATCGGCTATTGGATTCAGACGTCTCTCTCGGGAGGAACGAACTAGAGACGGCTGAAATTCAGGCTAATTATTTTCTTTCGATGTCACTTCACTTGTCTACTGTCGACACAATGGTTTGTACCATCATTGACGGAATTCATAATCGCCGCCTCTACAGATTTATCTTCCAAATTATGCAAATGAGGGGAACTAATGCCATCACTTGAAAGATCACATTAAAACTAGTACGTGTGTTCAGTTTTAGAGAAATGTGGAGAATTGAGTTATAGATATTTTAAATCCAGAAAAAAATGAAAGCATTGCTAGAAAGGACTGTTGTTTTTCTCATACAAAGCTCCCTAAATTCAAACGGCTGTAACTTTATTGCTTTTTAAGCTACAGCATTCAAATTTCACAAGATCACTTATGTCGACATGCTCTTTTGCGTGGTAATGATAACGTTTTCTGTACATGTGGAAAAACTACTGAAACAGAAATACACATTTATGAATGTGGTCTATTGTCCAAGGCCTTGTGAAACAAAATAGGCAGATGAACATCCACAAGTCGCATTATAAAAACTAGGCTATCTATTTAACTGTACAAGTTTTATATTAAGTATAGTGTAACATGTGACAATATATTAAACACTATAACTGTGTTACACGTGTATAAATAATACAGGTCCTGGCTCAGTGTTTTAAAAACAAGGCTATGGTCAAGACATGGATTATGCGTTTCAAACAACGATGACAGACAGTTTTCTTCTTGATAACGCTCTGATCTGTTTTACTCTGTCTTTTTATATTTACAATAGCTTGTCTCTTTCGGCCTGTGGAATAAATACAAGGATACAATTAAAGGGGTAGGGCACGGTTAGGGGACTTGATATGCGCAGTCTGGGCCGGTTTTCACTTGAACTGGTGAACCTCGCGCACACGAGGGGTGGTTCAAAATCAAAGCAAATATGAAAACATGACTAACAAAACGGGTATAGAAAATGATTGCGTATAATTTCAATCAAGCATCGAGGGAGGAGTCTTTATCTAGCCAATTAACAGCCACCAATCGAACACTCCCTATAAATTCTGAAGCTTTTAGTACTTTTAGTATTCATGGCTGTTGAAAGGTCAAAGCAAGCTAAGCAAAATACTTTCAGGAAGACACACATTTAATGTATTCTTTGTATTAAAAGCAGCTTAACATCTAGTAAATATTCTTTTTTCATTGAAGGTGGTGTAACCGGCACGGGACGCTGCGATATTCGTCTTGCAATATCATAACGGATATAGATAATCGTTGACAAAAATCGTTCCTGATAACATCAGATAGGTACGAAAATGTAATAAGCCAACACCAACTCACCTCAACAAACGGTGATCCAAAATCTTCAAACGAATGCCTGAGTACAGAAAGGAAAAAGTCCGAAAATAACATTTGTAAAATGCTCGAGGTACCCTGGGTTCCAGAGGATCGAATAAATAAGGAGAGAGAGGAGAGAGAAAAAAAGCCTCTGGTGTTGTCCGTTGAGAATCTCACTTCCATACAGTAGGTTCAGAATTTGAATCTCGCCACTGATTGGATAATGTACTTATTACCAGGCGCAACCGTAAGTGCTGGATGTAACTGTAATTTTCATTGGCTTACCAATGGCCCAGCAAAACAGATTTGACGCGTTTTCTTTATTTGAATCTCAGTGTATGGAAGTGAAATAACACCAGAGGCTCTTCTTTTCTTTCTCTCTCCGCCGCCTCTTCGTCTTTCATTTCTTCGAGCCTCTGACACCCAGGGTAAGGATGAAACAACAAAAACCAAACCATTTTCAGGGTCCGAAATTAATTTTTTCACGTAGGCGCCAACTGGCGACTAGCCAAAAAAAGTTTAGTCGCCAAAAGACCAATTGAGGTCGCCACATTTCAAGAAACATCGTGTGATTTCGGGACATTGTGAAAACATCGTGAAGACTTCAGGTAAGTCGCCAGCTGGCGACTAACTCTGAAATTTTGGTCGCCGACACTCAAAATTTAGTATATTTGGCGCAAAATAAGGCGCAATTTCGTACCCTGATTTTCGTAAACTGTCAGTTCAATTCCAAATATTTCAAATATTACGGTGCTTTAAGTGCCACTACGACGAAATTCAACCATTTTCTTTTCTATTTTTTTGTCTTCCAAAATGACTGTGTCGAAAATATCCCAATCAGTGAAAAATATTACCAAATAACTAAATTAAACTATGAATTTTGCAGAGAGTGTACCGTCGAAATCACGTTCGCCATTACTGAAGTGTGTTCCAAATACTTCGTGATTTTCGATCAGCGGTTTGCTGTCGTGACGTCATTTTCTCAACGAGTCGCTCTTGTAAATGCATATTTCCATTCAAAACTTCGTTCTTTTCTTTCGTTTTCGGAAAAAATAGTATAAACATGTACTTTACTTATAACTTTGTGCGAAACGTAGCCCCGCACGTTGTTGTGTTGAGAAAATGGCGTCATGCACGTCCGCTGCAAATCAGCTCTGTCATAGCTCTGTCACAGGACAGCTCAAGATTCGGATCCCAAAAAGATAAAACTTCCCTTCGTGATATCAAAAAACGGTTTGGGCAGGAAAAAATACCAACTTTATAATTATCTCAAAATGTGATCGTAGGAACACTTTAAAGCCTTGCCCAAACGAGTCCAACACCGCCATTCAACATTGTCACATGTTGGTGTCGTTTGGCCACCATGGTGAATGATTTCAGTCAAACATTCTGTCCAACATCGTACCTTTCTTTTGTTCTCGAGTTTGATGAACAATGTTTGATTCGTTTGACACCTAGTACAAGGTTGAGACTAGCCTTGTGTAATAGTTACACAAAGGATTCTGGGTAAATTTAGCTCCCAGAATCCTTGTCGTCAACATTGTTTTATACAACATGTTATACGTTGTTGGGCCACGCCGTATAACATCGTCCAATATTGTTGTTTGGCCACCCCATATAACATCGTCCAATAGCGTTGTATCCAACAATGTTGGACCATGATGTTGAACACGAGTGACTTAATATTAGGTAACCCAGCCTTTCCATTCAGTTTGAGTTTAGGCTGCCATAAATCTCGTGTCTTTGTTCTCTATCCTATGGTCAATGGATAAAATGTGAATCGAGATGAGAGACACTTATCTATTTATTCAGCATTTGAATGGTTTAGGAGCCACATCGACCAATCAGCATCACGCTGGTTTGAGTGACGGCAGCCAGATAGGTTTTTTTTTTTACCAACAACAGTACAAAAAACCCAGGGACTATTTCTGTCGCTAAGGGTAGAAGAGACCATTACATTTACTCGTATGTTACCTTTCCTTGTAGTCCAGATCACCATACGAAATCGCAGCGGGCGTCCTGGTGGCCGCAGGTCTAATTGTTCTCTTCCTCTCAGACTTGGTTTGCAAAGGGGAATCTACAAATAATGTTGAACACGACGAATAAATCCTCGGCCACTTAAAACTTTGTTTTATTTTCTAATGGAATAAGTTCTGCATCATACAACAAATTCTCACTTTTAGCTTTGAATACTCAACACAGCGGTTCTACGGCAGAGCATACGCAGTCTTTCTTAGTTGTATTTCAACAGGGCGGGTACAATTCATTCTACGTCTACATGTATTGAGTAAGGAGCCTCCATTATTTTAGAGAGTTGCCGTATAAAAGCCTAATTTTAGCAAGAACTAGAAAGCGTGACTTTGTTTTTTTCCGATTATTCGGCACTTGGTCACATTCTATCAACTAGCTGTGTGATTGGTATTGTGGTTATAGTTAGGGAGTATATAGTATATATAGTATATATAGTATATATAGTATATATAGTATATAGTTAGTCTCATTCGCTAGTCAGCCCTAGACGCCAAGTCAACCTCATTTTCCGACACAGAGGGTGGTCACCACCAGATATTGTTGACGTCCTTAGTGGTTCTTTTACCTTCCTCAATTTACTTCAAGGGTAAGCGTTGGGTCGAATGTGGGTTGTTCTTTTGTTTATTATGCCAAAACTATACAAATTAATGCTTAAAGGTGAAAATGAGCACTCATTCTGCGCGATATGGAGATGGCACCACCATCTTACGGGTTTACGTCGGCTGTAGAAACCATGCCCTCGCGCGTTCGGTGAGTAGTCGTATTACAATTATAGTTTATTGAATACTATAATACTATAAATTATGCAGCTACTCATTATTAGTGAAAATAAATACGTGAAAAAACAACGATTCCACCAAGCGAATTCACTCGTGGTCTAGCGGTTAGGGTTGTGTCAGTGTTAGGGTTGTGTCAGATTTTTTTTTTCAAGTAGAGGCTCCCGAATTCCTTGTAAAATTTATAAGTGCCGCTTCGGGTGCTCGGGAAATATTCTAAGCCCAAATTATTCATAGTTAACAAAGGCAGTTTTGTGACGCAGTCTGTGAGGTTGTTACACCGAGGTAGAGCCCATCTTACGTGATCATCCGTGACACAAGGGATTCACAGTTCACAATGTAGAAAGCCAGGTTTTACACCTGGAGAAGAATCACTGCCTTGATCGTGGTGCGAACCCGGGTCATCGACGGTTTGCTCAATGGATAGGCGCCGGTTGATGTGCTACTGCGGGAGGTCCCGGTCGTACCAATACTCAGGGTCTTAACATAACTGAGTAGAAGGTGCTGCCTTTACAATATCCAACAGGAAACGGCTAGATCTTCACGTATTCACCGACAAGGACGGTAAAACCGTAAGACTAAGTCAACAGAGGGTCGCATGGGAGAGTACTGTGTTTATCGGTTAAACGTGTTATCCTCTGTAAATAAAGTGCCTTTTTTATTTGCGGAAGTACCACCCCAAATCTCTCTTTGGCTAGTTGAGAACTTGTTTTCCAGTACATTTTGTTTTTACTTTTAGTCTTGCAAAATAAGCTTAGGAATCTAGTATTCGCCTTATTTTTGGGCAGCAAAGGTGACAGTAATCCTTTAAATGGCCTGCGACGCTGCGCACAGCAACTTGCCACAGTGCGTCGATATTAATTTCGTACCCAGACCCTATGTCTTACTGCGCATGCTCGACGAAAATATTAGGTATCTTGGCGCTGACCAAAAGGTACGTGGGCTCTGGGTACGAGATTGCGTCAATACTTCCTCAGTCGAGGCGGCGTTTGTATGTGATAGTTGCGCTGGTAATTACAAAAAGAAACAAAATACCCGCGAGTTTGATAACTCCTACAAGAACGAAATGAAAGTGTACACTATTCCACAGCATATTTCGGAATGGGAATAAATTCCTATTACAATTACGCGGGCAAGGGTCAAACAACATCCCTGTTTGTTCTTTTGCTCTGGCGAAGGACTAGCGCTCGAAACGTCAGCTGCTACTCGCTTCTCACGGTGGTTAGCATACCTTAATCGACTTTCAGTTGATTGTACCAGTGTTTATCTTTTCCGCCGACACAGACCTACACTAGTTTTCTTTACAGGAACTAGTTATACATTGTAACATCCCTGTTACCGCACGTTACACGCAGCGCATGCGCACACGTAGAGAAATACTTACATTCTGATATTGTAGAAATGGTGGCATCAGAAGTTGGAGACCATTCAGTCACGTGACTCGGCTTAGAAGATGGCCTGCAAAAGTTAAAACAGAACTTTAATAATATTTTCGACAAATTAATTCACTGAAAAAAAAATCTGGATTCCGATGGTATTTGCATATTACGTAAATATACAATAATCCTGGAAATTCCAATTTACAGCATTTCCCATAATATTTATATGATATTTCCAATGTTTCGAAAGTATGGAAATATCACGGAAAATAATATGCTTTAAATTGGAAATTCCAAGATTGCTGTATATTTCCATTTTTTTTACCATACTAAAGAATGTTTTCCCAGTGTAAAATGGCTAGAACAGAATTCGCAGGAAAAACGTTAATGTACTGTTACCGTACAGATAAAGAGCAGATTTCGTCAGTCATTGCCCACTCATGCAACATCCACTCTATCTGCAGTCATGTCGTTAGAGTGTATTCCGTAGGAGTGGCCGTGACATTGACATGGTTTTCCCATTATGTTTGTCCTTCTGATCCAATCACATTACAGAGTTACGGTACGGCAAAGTTACAGTACGATTACGGTACAGCTATAATCATGCCGTGACATTGACATGGTTTCCATTGTTTTTGACCTTCTGATCCAATCACATTACAGAGTAAAGTTACGGTAAAGTTACAGTACGATTACGGTACAGCTATAGTCATGCCGTGACACTGACATGGTTTCCATTGTTTTTGACTTTCTGATCCAATCACATTACAGAGTTACGGTACGGTAAAGTTACAGTACGATTACGGTACAGCTATAATCATGCCGTGACACTGACATGATTTCCATTGTTTTTGACTTTCTGATCCAATCACATTACAGAGTTACGGTACGGTAAAGTTACAGTACGATTACGGTACAGCTATAATCATGCCGTGACACTGACATGGTTTCCATTGTTTTTGACTTTCTGATC
The DNA here is from genome assembly GCA_030867875.1 of Actinernus sp. WN-2022. Taxonomy (NCBI): domain Eukaryota; kingdom Metazoa; phylum Cnidaria; class Anthozoa; order Actiniaria; family Actinernidae; genus Actinernus; species Actinernus sp. WN-2022. The sequence goes on from JAOWCC010000577.1 coordinate 126,059,040, forward strand.
CAATCACATTACAGAGTTACGGTACGGTAAAGTACAGTACGATTACGGTACAGCTATAATCATGCCGTGACACTGACATGGTTTCCATTGTTTTTGACGTTCTGATCCAATCACTTAACAGAGTTACGGTACGGTAAAGTACAGTACGATTACGGTACGGCTATAGTCATGCCGTGACACTGACATGGTTTCCATTGTTTTTGACGTTCTGATCCAATCACTTTACAGAGTTACGGTACGGTAAAGTACAGTACGATTACGGTACAGCTATAGTCATGCCGTGACACTGACATGGTTTCCATTGTTTTTGACGTTCTGATCCAATCACTTTACAGAGTTACGGTACGGTAAAGTACAGTACGATTACGGTACAGCTATAGTCCTGGTCATGTGAAATCTGCTCTACTTTGTAGCTACATTACATACGTACTATTCGGCAGAATATGGGGAAAATACCTGAGATTTGTTGGCGGAGTATCATGATACTGCATACGGCGTTGTTTGGCCTTAGGACTAGATATCCGATCAAGGCTCTGAAATAAAATGACCAAGCACATTCAGCACCTAGACTACAGGGTTCACACGGGTTTGAAAATTAAAATACTCCACTTCTTCGAAATAAATAAATAAAATGCACAAAGAAAAGCCCTCATTAGTTCATAATAAATACTTATCTCGAGTTTAGGATTAGTAAGCTAATGCACGCGTGATCTTTCATATACTAGTAACTGAAGAACAAAACAATCCATGGCCGTTATTATACTAGAGACGCATAATTTGTCTAGACGTAATTGCGGCTAGTATAAAGACGGGACAAAGTAATAGACGAACTTGACGATAAACCCCGCCACATTTAATTTAGAGGGAATGGGTTCTACTTGTTGTTCTTCTTTTGGGCAAAGAAAACTTAGTGCGTCTTGTTAGTTCGTCCAGTGTAAAACAAGGGCACAAGACACATGATGCGACTGGACGAACTAAGTTCGATAGTGCATCGTTTTGGACGAATTACCAAACTTAGTTCGTCCAGTCGCATCATGCGTCTCTGGTATAAACATAGGGCCCTAAGCGCAACTGGTGGATGGTCAGTGAGCTATTTTGGTATATACGTTATTTCAGTTCGATAAAGTGAAATAATTAATGTAAAATTACGGTAAATATTAAGTCACATTTGTCTTGTTCTGAAAAAAAAAAAGGAAAACTTATTTAAAATGACTGTGAATGTAAAACCATTCATGCCAGAGGTTTCGCTGTTCTTTGAGCAGAATAGAAATATCTTGAACAGATGAAGAAATATTCTTCCCTTCAACTATATTTGACGATGAAATTCGCAGCCTAGAGGAAGATCATGCTACTCAAAGCGATGAAGAGTTTTTAAATGATGTAGAAGGGATTGAAGCTGAGGAGGATGAACATCGTGCTGTAGACAACGCGCCCATTCATGTTCATGAAAAGTCTTGGCGTTGGCTTCCACACGAGTGGCTTATGAAGACAACTCTCTTTGCAAGTCAAAAAGCAAATTATTTTGTTATACTAAAAATCACGTGACCGTTGACGTCATCGTTACGTCATCACCACTAAGTGAATCGTGGGGAAACAATACCTTTAAACTGTCTGGCAATAGAAATGAGGGAGATATGGGCGTGTAGTTAACATCACGTAACAGATGACGTCTTCGTTACGTCATCACCACCGGGTGATTGATAGGGACCCACTACCATGTCTGTCAGGTTTGAGCGTGCTGGCATTAGAAATGAGGGAGATATGGGCATGTACTTAAAATCACGTGAGCGATGACGTCATCACAACTAAGTGATTTGTGGGGACCCAATAGCATGCCTGTCCAAGGTTGAACTGTCTGGCATTAATTAGAAATGAGGGAGATATGAGCATTTACGTAAAATCGCGTGACCGATGACGTCATCGTTACGTCATCACCACTACGTAATTGATAGGGACCCACTACCATGTCTGTCCAGGTTTGGAGTGTCTGGCATTAGGAAGGCACCGTCAATACATCTTCTCCTGCATGACCAAATCTTTCAATTCTTGGACGCGTACCATAAACATCCGTAAATATATCTTCGGAATATCGAACACTATTCGGACAGCCAACGGAGAGTCCCCGATGTACACAGAGAAAACACCGATCTACACACTATAAAACGATGAATAAATTAGCTACTGACCCACTCCAATAACTCGTGTTCTGCGCTTGCGCGCATCCACGAGTTAAAAACGGCCAATAGCACAATATTTCCCCACTAGTTTGCCATGGATTTCCAAAAACAGCCACCTTTAGAGTTTTCCAAGGTTTGACTACACCAGTCTAAAATTGTTCTGCAAGGGAAGACTAAGACTTACTTCTAGTAACCTCGATGACATGGTGCTAGCATCAAGACTTTCTTGCTGTGAAAAAAGATAGAAAAAATACATCAGGTGGTTGGAAAAAGAGCATTAGACGAACTGAAGAGGGCTTTAGTCCATTGACCGATTGTTTCTTGACAAACTGCTAAGAAAAGAAACATTTCGGTCTACAAGATACAGCTATATTCTTGCCTTGTAGTCTTCCGCCATAGATTTGGCGCCTTGTAATTCTCTCTGCAAACTCCCTACTTTTTCTTTGTACCTACAAAACGACCCAAAAAAATCAAGTTACGAATAGCCCATTTTGACAATGTTGCGCGCGCAGCTAGCACGATGGCACGATTTTGTTTTAAATAATAAAAGGCTGGTGAATCAGAACGAGTCTATTGTTCTACTGATGCGTGCACAACATCGTCAAAAAGGCCTAATAGGCCCTTTGCAGCTAACACATCACGTGGTTGTACTGGAGAGCAAAAAATATCTGACTTCATTTATTTAAATGCATTGTACAAGATCGGTATTGCTATTAGCAAAACCTATTTGTAAATGCTATTTTCCACCTCCAATGGATTGTCGATCTTTCAAAAACAGCGATTTTAAAGATAGCTTGCTCTCCAGCATCCATGGCAACGTCTTTCCCATGGGGATCACGAGTTCAATTCATTCGTTAATGAAGTACTATATCAGCACGTGACTGTTAGCTGCAAAAGGCCTATTGTTTTGGTATTCAGCATTGAGTTGCTGTTTAGTGCTTTCATCAACAAGTAAGTATATACTCGAACGGTGCGTTCCTACTTACTTCACGTATCTATCATGGATTTTATCTCGCTCTTGTTTTTCTCCCTGAAAAGGCAACAAACAAAAAACTCGGTCAATTTCTGATGCACAGGTATTACTGCGCGACCACTGAAAACCAATCACATTGCAGAACGAAAACAAAGCATTCCAACTTTCGGTTACTTAAGCCAATCAGTGTTGAGTACAAGACAATAACATTTTAACTAGCTCGAGTTTTGATCCAGTAAAAGAAAAATTTGGTGGACTTGTTTTGAAGTCAGAGTGTATTCAATGGAGAAAATCACGTGGATGTGTTAGGATTCGTGAGTTTGTTCTCTTTGTCTGAGTGGATCAGGTTACAGTAGTCTGACAGTACACAATACTCAACTTAAAACCGTAAACATAACTTGAGAACAAGATCCAGAAAAAAGAGAACCAGTGCTGGTACATCAGTACTGTTTCCAGTAGGATGGGATTTACCTTTAATTCGTCAATTTCATCCATTACACGTTGTTTATCGTCAAGGGCTTCGGTAGTGACATGTAATGCTCGAGTGCTCTAAGAGAAAGAACCTTAATCACTTGTACAGCTTCAACTCGTCCTACTAATATGGCAATCTTTGTTTGTATTTTTGCCTTTTTAGCACAAATCAAACTTTAAGCTACAAACAAAAACCGACTCCATAAATCGAAAGAGAATGTCACACTTAGTAATTACCAAAAATTCGAGAGAACAGCTCTTCAAAACTGCAAAAGCTTGAAGTTTGATTTACGCTAATGAGTTAAAATGTATACAATGACGACAATGAAGATAGCCTTATACCAAACAGCTTAAAGACCTGCAACATACTTATCTTATTATGGTACAATTTCTTCCAAAATCCAAAGTCAATGATTTTATTTGTAGGGTTTTCCCCTCACGGTCGTGAACCAAGAAATATTGTAGCACTGAAGCCCCCTCGATTGAAATTTGGGGATGTCAATCAGAGTAGTATAGTCGGAGTCAGTTAAATACCACTTTTTCTTGTACAACAAAACTCAAAAGGTTGTGAATGTTATGGACGCCTTGTTTTCTTGCACAAGGGGCGTCATAAAGTGAATTCAGAAATCCACTTCATAACGCCCCTTGTGCAAGAAAAAAGGCGTCCATAACATTCACAACCTTTTGAGTTTTGTTGCACAAGAAAAAGTTGTATTTAACTGACTCCGACTATACTACTATGGGGTAACTAAGGGTCATTCAAAGTGTCACTAGACATTCTTGTACGTAAAATCCAACTTGATAATCCTATTAGAGATATGATTACATATAGTTATATCGACATCGATTGCTTGTACGTAAAATCCAACTTGATAATCCTATTAGAGATATAATTACATATAGTTATATCGCTGCAACGTCCTTACACATAAAATCCAAATTCGAGTGCCTGTTAAAGCTATCCTAACACATAGTTATATCGAAGGGAGAATGGTGAGACCACGTAGTGAACCACTTCCACGGAGTCTAGCTCGAGAGGCAGGTGCTATTCTAGAGGAGAGAGATGGAATGCTCGAGGGGATGGAGATAGGTCGCCGTACTATCCGATGGCGCTTCTTCCAAGGTGTGGCAGGAGACTTGACTCCTAGGATCATGGAAAAGTTAGTTGCAAAGGTAACCACCAGCTTTTACCTGCGATACAGCTACACCTATCGCATTCGAAATGTCAATGACGGACGCGTGATTCTATTCTCCAAGACTGTCCCAGGCTCTCCATGGGTGAACATCCTAGAAGATGCAGAAGAGTGGATCAATAGCAAGGAGACAGCTCGATTGAATCCCGACAACATCACTCGACCAAATACCCAATGGGCCTTCGTTCGTTGGATCTACGTAGATGTCAAAGTCGTGATCGATCGTCAGCTTTTGTTGGGAACAGGTCCACTGCCCCAATGGCTTCGCCTTAAGAAAGGAATGCTTGCCCTTGATCGATATGGCGACAACCTATGTCTTTGGCGCTGCCTTGCCATGCATGAAGGAGCAAGAGTAGATAGGTGTTGCGTCAAAGCTCGAAAACTTGCCCAGAACTTCTATCGCCTGACAGCACCCACACAAGACGTTCCCAGAACTTCCTTAGACCAGCTGGAGGAAGTCGAGTTGCACTTTGGAATCGGTATTCGGGTGTACGAACCTACGGAGGCTGGCGCTTGGCATCTGACGCGACATGCACCCCACTACAAGCATACGATGACGATTGGGCTGTATGAAGAACATGCCTTCTACATCAAGAACATCGACAAGATAGGGAGTGTCTACGTATGCAACGATTGTAAGCAACGGTTCACAAAAGCCTCGAACCTTCACCGCCATGCAGATCGTTGCAGGCGTGGCGAAACAAAGATCGTTTGCCCCGGAAAAGTAATCACAGTACCCCAGTCGGCATACGAAAAAGCCTTCTGGCCAGAGAGCACAGCCAGCAAAGTCGCTTTATGCTGGTTGGAACGCGAAACCAAAAGGATTGGACAACACATTCATCATGCAGCTTGTGGGCATGGTGGAGAGCATTGGATAGAAGGAGCGCCGGTCGACGGCTACGAACCTATTTCGAAAACCATCTTTCAATTTCATGGATGCTATTTCCATGGCTGCCCGAAATGCTTCCCTAGGGAAAGGAGGCTCTATCTCAAGACTTGTGAAAGAACGGCAAAGCTACAAGGAGCTGGTTATACAGTAGTGGAAGCTTGGGGTTGCTCTACAAAGAAGAAAAACAAACCGGTCCCCACACCAACACAAACTGTCTACCCACACTTCATAGTTTACGATTTCGAAGCCTATCTCGATACAACGAAAGGAAGACAACCAACAGACCACCTGACCATCGAAAACGTCCATGTCCCAATATCAGTATCAATTGCCGACACATACAATCGAAAGTCAACCCACCTCTGTCGACGCAATCCAAAAGAACTCATCGAAGCCTTCGTCGAAGAACTCCAGCGAAGAGCGAAAGCGATCCAAGAAGTCATTGCAGAACAGTTCTGCCCCAAGACACCTGAATTCTCTTTTGACACCCTACCAAAGGAACAACAAGCGAAGATCGACGAATGGATCCGCCAAGTTCCAGTAGTGGGATTCAACTCTGGCAGGTACGATCTCAATCTGATCAGAGAGCACTTCGTAGGAATCATTGCTGACACCTGTTCAAAGATCCTGGTAGCAAAGAAAGCCAATTCCACTATGTTCCTATTGACCCCAGATTTCCGTTTCCTTGATGTGATCAACTACCTTGGACCTGGAACTTCTTATGAACGTTGGATCAAGGCATATGGATGCGAATCGCAAAAGAGTTTCTTCCCATATGAGTGGTTCGATTCTCCAGACAAGTTGGATCACATTGGATTACCAGACTATCCAGAGTGGGGTTCGAAGTTGAAAAGAGAACATCTACTATCTATGTCAGAGTTCGAAGACTGTGAGTGCACCTTTCTCGACAAAGGAATGGAAACCTTTGCAGACTGGCTACGATACTACAACGACCTAGATGTAGTTCCATTCCTAGAGGCACTCGAAAAGATGCGAGATTTCTATCACGAGAAAGGAGTAGACATGCTGAAAGACGCAGTGTCCATTCCAGGAGTCTCACTACAGTTCCTACTTCGAGGTAGTGTAGAAAGGGGAGCTGAGATGTACGCTCCAAGTAAGGAAGCCTACCGCATGCTGAAAGACGCTGTCGTGGGAGGTCCAAGCATAGTGTTCACCAGACTCCACGAAGCAGGAGTGACTAAGATTCGTAGTCATCAGGGAGGAACTAAGACTTGTCGTAAGATTCTTGGATACGATGCCAACGCCCTATATCTTTCTACCATGGAATTCGAAATGCCTTGTGGAAAAGAAAAGGTTGTGCACTATGACGATCCAGGTCCAGCCACTGAAGGATTCGTTGAATGTCTACTTGGTGGAACGTGGTTTGGATATGCAGAAGTAGACATCGAGATACCAAAGAAATTGTGGAAGGAATTTGAGGAGATGCCACCCTTCTTCTACAACAAGAAAATCCCCAAAGAAGCAATCCCTCCAGAAATGTTGGCCTACCTCACAAAGACAGGTAGAAAGCTCAGCGAGGAAAAGAAGTTAGTTGGAAGTCTCTCTGGAAAGAAGTTGCTACTCTATGCTCCTCTTCTACTTTGGTATGTAGATCACGGCGCAGTGATCACTGCTGTCTACCGCACGATAGATTACGAACCCAAAGAAATCTTCGGATGGTTCGTGGACCAAGTCACTGAGGCACGTCGTATGGGAGATGAAGATAAAGGTGAGGCTTTGCTGGCAGATGTGTTCAAGCTACTAGGAAACAGCGCCTATGGAAAGTTGCTCGAAGACTTGGGACGTCAAACAAAGGTCACCTATACAAAAGATGAGAAGGTTGTGGACAAGGCATTGCGAAGTGTTTGGTTCGAAGACCTGGAAGAGATTGGTGATGCATACGAACTCGAGAGTAGGAAAGACCAGATCCGAATCAAACGGCCTTTCCAAGTAGGTATCGCTGTGTACCAGCTCGCAAAGCTGCGTATGCTTGAGTTCTACTATGACTTCATCGACAAGTACATCGATCGCAATGATTTCGAATATATACAGATGGACACAGACAGTGCCTACATTGCCATCTCGGGAAATAGCCTCGATGAGGTTGTAAGACCGGAACTGCGAGAAGATTTCGAAGCCGAAAGGAATGAATGGCTAGCTTGGGACGAATGGAGCAGTCGTACGCCAGGACTCTTCAAACTCGAATTCGAAGGACATCGCGCCATTGCCCTATGCTCGAAAGCCTACTACGTCGATACAGGTGGCAGCAAGAAGTATTCCGCTAAAGGTATGTCTAGACGGCACAACGACATTTCGTGGGAACGATTCAAAGCAGCCCTCCAGGGTAGTATCGACATGGCGGAAAACCGAGGCTTCCGACTATCGCCAGAAGGCATAGCAACCTACGAACAACGGAAGCTTGGGCTATCGGCTTACTACGACAAAAGACGCGTTCTTCCCGATGGAATCCACACCGAGCCAATAGAGTACGCTGTTTAGCGTCTAGGTACAAACAGAATTCCTTTTGGTGGTAGTTCTGTATCCCTAGGAACGACTTGTAGCTCTTCACGAACGAATCCACGTTTGGGTGCATCCTTCTCCTTCGCAAGGTAGTACAGCACAGGCTGTCCCGAAGATACTACACTTCGTGAAATGGTGTATATTTGCAAACTCCACACAGGATCAGTAGCTCTACGTTTTTCACCTCCTTCCAATTCTCCTGGTGCATAAAGATATCGAACTAGAACGTCGAATGGTAGACGCTCTTCTCTCAATCCAACCGTGCGCGAATATGTAGGAGTCTTCAGATCTACTTGTTGCGCCACTACAGAATTCGAAGGCTCTTTACCAGTCAACCGAGTCACCTCACTGTTCATGGCTTTGATAACCATTGGTAAACGAATTACCCATTCTCTACTACGCTCATCTGATCCTTCCGAAGTAAGCACCATCTCTTGTGCATATTGATATCCAAACAATCTCTCAGCTAGAGTCCTATTTGCTCTTTCAACAAAACTTTGCGCTCTATGATTACCAGCCTCACCTCGTTGAACTTTCGTACCATGTAGTTCTAGCGTTTCAGACATACGTCCCATGAATTCTCTACCAGGATCTACTTGCAAAGTCTTTGGCCATTCTAGTGGACTACGTTTATAGATTCGTTCGAATGCCGCAGCAACTTCACCACTATCTTTAGATGCCAAAGGTTCGGCTTCTTTGTATCGAGAAGCTACGTCGATTACTACCAATGCGTACTTGTATAGCTTCCGTCCACGCCCAGGTCGATCGTGTGGTAGAAATATCAAATCAGCTTGGTGGACTTCAATTGGTTTCGATACAGTCCAATGTGGTCGTGGAATGTGTTTTGGTGGTGGTAGATATATTTGCCACATAGATTGCTTTTCCAACCAACTCCTAGCTACGTCTTCTGATGCTTTCGCTGCTACCGATAGCTTGCCAATTGCAGAGTGACCTTTCCAATAGCCCATAGGACCATAGAAGATATTCGCAAGTTTAGAATCCATCATACATCTATACATTCTAACCTTCAACAGATGAAAAAAAAAAAAAGGAAGAATGAAGAAAGTCGTTGCGTGACCCTCTTCATTCTTCCTTTTTTTTTTCAGTAACTTAGTAGTAGCTTAGGGTAGCTTACTAGTAACTTAGGGCAGCTCACTAGTAGCTTGCTAGTAGCTTAGGGCAACTCACCAGTAGCTTAGGGTAACTTACTAGTAGCTTACTAGTAGCTTAGGGCAACTCACCAGTAGCTTAGGGTAACTTACTAGTAGCTTAGGTAACTTACTAGTAGCTAGTAGTAGTATCTATATCCATTTACTAATAGCGTATCCAACACCTAGCATTCCACCACCAACGTAGAGCAACTCACCAGTCTTCTGATTGTTTGAGGGTTTGTAGTAGTCAGATAAGCGGGGTTCTTTCATCTCTTTGAGCCGTCTTAGCTCTTTACGTAACTTATCGGATCGCACTAAGGCTTCGTTGGTATCTCTTTGATCGTTGTGTGCTTTGCGTTCAAGGCCTTCCTGCTCTTGTGCATAGTCATATAAGCTTTGACGTTTGATTCTATACGCTTTCATTTCACGTTCTAGTTTTTCGGTGGCCCTATCGTGTCTCTCTCGTTCTGCATCTACATCACCACTCTTTCCAATCATTCTAGCTAGTATGCCACCACCAGTAAATGCCGTTGCATTCAATATAGCCCCGAGGATGGCCATTCCAATTGCTGCCGCCATTACGGTTTGGGTTTGGGCTTTTATTTCTCAAGTTGTTTCTCAAGATATTCCTTTGCGTATAAGCTACCAAGTATCACGGCAGTCCACTTTGCGTAATTCACTAGGGAAGAAGAAGGATCGCTAAGCATAGATTCCTTGGTAGTCTTTTTTACGATCCACCCAATACCAGCAGCGAGTCCAACGATTTTGACTGCATCGGTTGCCTTCTTCGTCAATTCCTTCTCCATCTAGATATATACTACTATGGTCTCGAGTCTTTAAGTGTTACTCCATGTCTAGTGCCGTTGGCTTTGCTGGAGCTGCAGGTTGTATCGTGCTAACGGTGGCAGCTCGCTTATTACCATCTACATACTTCTTGTACGCAAAGTACGTGCCAAACAATGTGGCGCCAGTACCGATGACTGCGAGGATAGTCAGGCTTTCGAACCGACCTTTCTCTACGTCGACTTCTTTACATGATTCGCTTTCGCGCATCAACTCTCTCTTTTGAGCTTCTTTAGCGAGTTTGTTGCTTAACGCTAGGGCTTTTCCAGCTGCGACGCGCTTTGGGTTTTTTATCTTAGTTGGTGCAGTCGTCGGAGGATTCGCAGTTATCTGGTCCACTTCTTCCATCTTGATTCAGTATAGTAGATATATGTGAAGGTTCAACAGTTGTACCAGGAATGACTACGTGACCAGATATGTGGAATAGGACGCTAGCTAGAGCTACAAGGCGACCTGCTTTGAGCGATAGTAGACCAGTCGCAGCACTGATTTCGTTGCGGACTAGAGGGTCTTCTTGTAGGTCCTTGATCAGGGCTTCTTGAGAATCTATTGGTACTAGGTAGGCAACTAGGCGGGTAGCTAGACGTGTCACACCGTCGACTAAGCCTTTCGTTACTTGCTTAGCTAGAACGGCCTGATACCTCCTATGCAACTTGTCTACTTCTTTCTCAGGAAGTCTAGAGATGTCTCCTAGGGAAAAGTTTTTACCTAAGTATTCTTTCGTTACGCCTGTTGCAGCTAAGATCGAAAGTGATTCGCGATTTTCTGACGTAACGTCTAGGTTGGTTGGTGGTGGGCCTGTTACGTCCTCACCGAATATCTCGAGTATTTCCTTATCAGTCATAATATGTTATAGATGCTGGGAGCTCTAACACTACCTCGAAAGGATGGCGTAGACAGAAGCACATGCGAGCAAACTTATGGGATCCAAGTATCGTTCGTAACTCTTTGCATTCTTGCGAGCCTCCATAATCCTCAAATATCCTTTTGCCATCTACGGCCGATGCTGTATGGAACGCTACTACGATAGCTACGTTCTCACGGAAGGGCTTACATATGCTCGTTAGTTGTTGGGACAGCACCCAAACGGAAATCCCTATATGTCGTGCAGAAAAGGCTAAGTCCACTAGCTTGTCAGTTCGTTTCTTGACGTCCTTCGATGCGGCGCAATCGTCAAGAATCAATAGAGTATTGGTACCTGACCAAAATGTTGCGCAAATACTCAAAGTAGCATCGATGGCATCCTGCGGTGGCGATATGACGAAGAAATGAGGATCTCGATTTGCGAATCCACGATAAGTTTTGTTGTGGGCATACGTAGGACAAATCAGTACTATGTAATCGAACTTACCACGAAATGCTCCACGAAGTTGTTCTATGAGAAACGCAGTCTTCCCACAATTCGTTGGACCGACTATGAGTGCGTTGAACGGCACGTGCTCTACGAGAGAATCCATCAGTATAATATACTTTGCAGAGATCTGTTCAATATCGTGACCTGAGCATCCGCAAGGACATAGATGTGCATTTTCACATTTCCACTTCCCTTTGCAGTTCTATGTATGCGAATGTCGATGTCCTTTCCACTGCCGGTTTGTGCCAAGCCATCACCATGAACGGTGGAATCTTTTGCTGTGCGACAATCGATTAGGATAGAGAATCTATTTTCGAAGAACTTCTTTGGAGTCATGGAAGTATTGGGTGTACCAAACCAGCCTCTTGCAGCCTCCCAGAAATCTAGGGGAAGCATGCCACTTGGAAAGAGTCTGTTGGGAATCCCATTGACATCTACTTCTACCTTCAAGATATCTGGATTCGAGAATGCTTCACTATCTCGCGTGCCAATGGTAGGTGGATCTATGAATAGTAGAAGCAGTCCAGCAAAGGATCGTCGTGGAACATTGATGTTTTGAGATATCAAAGTATCGGACGTTTTAGCGATATCTACTGTTTTGAAGTGAACAGCGTAGTTGTATAGGAATGCAGTACCTATTTCATATTTGTGAAGTGCACTACTAGCCAGCGTTTCGTTCCTGATTGCTTCGTATTCTAGTTGGATGTTGGTAAGTTGGTACGTACCTATCTTCGTCGTATCCGATCCAATTACAACCTCGTTGGCAGACGCTAGAGTTAACTCGAACGTAATGGTACTTTCTAAGGCATGTGGATATAGAACTCCATGTTGTGTCAGAATGTCAACATCTAATGGAATCCTATACTTTGAACCACATGCAGTTAGGAGTGCGTTGTCTGCAGCAGATGAAGTACTTGCGTCACCAGCTTTCGAGCGTAGCTTATTCAAGTTCTCTGATTGAATGCCTTGTTGTATTCTAGACTCTCTCTCCTGCGTAGATAGGTATATATCGGAGTATGTTTGTAGGAGGTCTGGCCTGACAAGGTCTTCTACTGTTTCAGCTCCCATCCTACAGATTCTACGCATGACCAAACAGCGTCCAACGTTCGAAACGACTCTGTTATTCGCATGTCCACCAGATAGTACGATGTCGCCCAATAGCGCTAAGCTGCCCGGTACTAGTACTACATCTTCTGCTAGCTTTGGAACTTCTACGTATAGAGTCTCACCTGGATTGGCAGATGATCGAGTGAAAGTTTTCCTATACAAGTCTCGTGGAGCCTTGAGTGCATGAGGCTCTCTTCGTACTTGTGTGGGATCCAACTTCGATGAGATCATGTTGAATATAACTATATATATAATTATGTTTAACATGGCCTCTGAGGGTAGGTATGATGAAAGAACTGATGAAGCTGAAAGAGGAAGAGACTACGACAACGATGATACTGTCAATGAAGAAACACGGAAATTGGCGTCAGACTCTACGAATGTGGATCCTAGTGAATCACTCAACCTGAAAACTAGACGCAATTATAATGAAGAAGGTGCTCGACCGAAGTATCAGGAAACGTCATTGACAGATGGAGAGCTTAGTGAATTGCTGGATGAGGATAGAATCGAACGGCCTAAATTTAGCGATCGCCACGTATTCTTCGAAACAGGCATATCGGATAGAACGAAACAAATGTTATTCGATGCTGTATGGGAACACTATGCGGATGTAGGGATTCGTGGAGACCTTGAGATAACTAAAGTATGGGATGCCGATAAGGAACGGGGTAGAATCTACCTTCACGCACTTGGAAGTAAAGAGAAGCCCATACCTTTGACCACAGTGAAGGGTGAAAGATACCAAAGTATGGGTAAGGATCTCAAATTTGCCCTAGGCCCTACGGATGCAGAAAGAGCAGAACAAGTCCTCCAAGGTCAAGAAAAGGCCATTGAACATCTCGAAATGGAAGATAGTATACTTCAAGATCTAACGTCAACTGAGGACCAGAAGGAAGCGGCTAAGGAAGAGAAAATACACATCCATAACGAAATAGAATTACTCGAACGTCAAGAAGAAGCCATACTAAAACGTATGTCGCTACGTGAAAGGATCAAATACATTTTCAGAAAGCATGGAATGACCGTTCTTGCAGTAGTAACTTCTATTGGCGCTATCGTTAGTACGATAGTTTCCCTGTTGTCGAAATCCGTACCGAAACCAATAAAGACTGGTATTGATAAAGCAGCAGATGCAGTAAAGAAGGGATTGCAAACGACTGGGGGGTTGTTGAAAGAAATGGGAAAGAAACTTGGACAGATCCTACCTGGAATGATTGGATCGATTGCGAGTTTCATATTTACTATGGCTTGTAAAGCTCTGGGAGTACTAGCACAGAACGTTTGGTTATTCATCGTAGCAATAGTGGTGATCACGATAGAGCAATACAAACGACGTTAACGAAACAACATCCATGCAATTCCAGCTGCGGCAATGGATGTCACTGCGAGATTAATCTCATGTTGTGAGCCAGCCTTTGCCTTTGCCTTTGCCTTTGCCTTTGGTACAGGAACTTGTTTCTTGTGCGTCTCGAGAGGCTGCACCAATTTCTTATCTGGTGGGCCTTTCATAGGAAGAGGTGAATGTCCTTTGCCTTCTGCATTGATGTCGTTAGTGCCTAGCACCATATCTTTCGTAGCTTTCGGGATTGGATTCTTATAGCCATCTTTCTTACCAAGATAGTACACTAGATCGCTTGGCAATAATCGCACGCCTACAGCTATTGCTAGATCGAGCCTCTTATGCGTTGATTTTATAGCGGTAAGATAGTTTTTGTAGCTCACCACTAAGTCGTTTTCGAGAATAGCGTCTTCGACTAAGCTCTTAAACTTTTCTTTGACGTTATGGCTATCTATGATGGATCCGTTCAAGTCGGCTTGAGCACCAAGCATGCAATGTCCAAAAGCCTCGACAGATCTATTCAACCTACCCAATCCAGCATCTGTCAAACCCTTTCCGATTGGTGGCGTAAACCAATTGTATTGCTTTCCTTCGTGTTCGTCGTTCCGAATAAAGGATACTAGATCGCCCTTGTCCACACTGCCTTTCTCGTCTGCAAATAAGTTATTGTGGTTGGGCCATGTGTCTGCTTCCTTGTCGTAGCTTCGGATTACGTGGACGTTCTTATAGCCATCACCATACAAAAGGAATACGTCTCCTAATCCGTGATTCCTACCTCCGTGCCATCGGAAGTCTGGTGGGAAATCTGGTGTTCGAGATATACCAAATTCAATGCACAATTTCTCAAGAGCTGCTTTGTTATAGAGGTTATCCATTTGCTTGAAATGAGAGTTACCAGGTAAAGGAACTCCATTGGCACCACCAAGTTCATGCAGAATTCTTCGTATTGTGAAATAAACGTGAAATCGTAGGAACCCCTGAACGACTGGTGGATACGTTTTGAAAATAGGATCAAACAATGACACTCCACATCCAGAAGTCGCACACCACGTTGCGAAATTCAATTGTTGAGGCCAATATTTGAAATCCGGACCATGTAACCAATGGTAGGACTCATTTGCTGTCATATGCTTTACGACGGTCTCCTTGAATATGTTTCGAACGCCTGCTTTGAACCTATTCTTTGAGGTGGCATATATCCATAGATTAGTGAGATCGATATCTTGTGCCGGTCCAGTAGGAGGAACTGCTGTAATAGGATATTTCGCACTTCTATCTAGGGTCAACGTAGATGGGAAACCTTTATGCACATCCCACAATGCGTCATCGATGCGTCTTTGAGTGACTGCAGGTAACTTTGAGACATCATTGCCGTAAATGACATAGCTAGAATCTCCATCTCGAAACCAAATACTCGTCGAATATTTGCCTGGACCGTTCACTTCCGTAGAGACATAGAACTTGTGAAGATCTGCATGTGGATATCTTTTCTTGAACTTCACCAACAGATTGGCATTCAAGGTTGCAACCTCTCTACTTTCCACATCTTTTCTATCTATCCGAGCTTGATTCTCTCTCCTAGCTTGATTCTCAGCCTTTGACCTTATGTTAGCATTCGGTGTTGGGACCTCTTCCTCTTCGTCTTTCCCTCCGTAATGGTAACTGAAAAGACCTCCGGACCTCCTCATGTTGAAGCTATACGTATATATAGTTATACCTTCAACACATAAGATGGTTCTCTTATATGTCACCACAACATCGGCTGACCATACTGTCTACTTCGACGACCCTATTCTTATACAGAACGTTTCACTAGTCGAGGTCACTTTCGAGAACAGTTGGTGGAATCTAGAAGAGCCAGGGAGCTTTCATTGGAAGGTCAATGGTGTGATGTTTCCACACGAAATTAAGGTGGGGAACTACGATATACCAACCCTCCAGACCCTCTTCAAACCCGCAATCAAAGCTGGTATCATAAAATTCGGGAAAGACTTATTGACGGGGAATTGGGTCCTAGATGTCATGAAACCTATCATTATTAGCACAAATATCTGTGAACTGTTTATTGAAGCATGTAGGAGTTCCCCAAATACTACCACGACTTTAACTTTAGCGGTAGGCACTTTCCCTATAAGTATCCTCTTTGAGATCGATACGGTATATGTCCACTGTGACGTAGTGGATTCCAGCTTCTCACTCCTAGAGGGAAAACGCTCGAAAGTCTTGGCTAGCATAAATGTCCGAGGCGATAGATTTGTGAAAACGACGTATGCCTCACTACAACCTCTAGATGTCAAAGCTCTAGGTACGATACAAAGCAGCCTTCGTCTGACAATTCTCGATGAGAAAGGCAATCTGATAAACTTCCGTGGTCGACCTATACGATACGTGTTGAAGCTTGAGTAAGCTATATGTATAACGTACAATGGAAGGCGATTCGATTCAACCGTTTCCATCAGCACCAAGTATCTATCCACAGATTGCTAGTGACACTGGAAAGAACTTTAGACTGCAAACGATCCGAGACACACTTTCGGACATAGAAGTTCAAGAAAGGCACTACGAAGGTGTGCGCAAGAAATATGCACGTTCTCAAGGAATAGTTCATGGAATCGCAGTGGCAACTGGAGGTCTATCTGTGATCTTATCTGGATCTGGATTGGGTGCAGCGTTGACTGGGGTTGGAATAGTGATTGGTCTACCACTTGGAGTTATTGGTGGACTATGTGGATTAATTTCAGCGTCTACGACCGTTGGAGCTAAGAAGTTAGGAATGAAGGTTTCTAAGCATGAAAGGACAACTATGTTGGCAAAGGCGAAAATCAATACGATTCGCGATCTAGTATCGAAGGCCTTACGCGATGAAAACATATCCGACTCCGAATACAGTCTCATCCTAAACGAAGCGAATAAGTATGAGATCATGAGATCTGAAATTCGTCGCAAGGCTTCCATAGGTGAAAAAAGCACGGATCGGGTTCGAGCCGAACTCAAGCAAGAAGTGCAAAAGGAAATGCGAGAAAAACTTGGAATGTAAGAATCAACGTTTCCTATGAAAGGAACGAACATGGTTCTCACTTTCACTTTGCCAAGTCCTACTGCTAGTTAGCCCATGTCTAGCGTAGATTGGTTCGAAGTGGGAATGGTAAGAAGACAACTCCTTGACAAAACGCTTGACCGCATTTCCAAATATGCCACATCGCTTAACGACATCCTTAAAAGACATAGACGATCCGGAGCGACGTAGCACCTCGTAACTTGCTCCAACGACTTTCGTCTTAAGCATTGATTTGGGGCCTATATTGTTTTCCATTGCCGTAGTAACGACCTCGTGGACTATTTGTTGAACGTCCCTAGGTACTCCTACAAGATCTAGTTGTAGGAAAGTCGTTGCAATGTGAGGAACTAGGCGCTCCGCATCCAAGTCTACATCAATCTTATCGTCGTCACACAGAGAACGTATGAAGACCTCTCCACTATGGATGCCTTCGTTTCTTAGTTGCATGAAGCGAGCGACCTCACCTTTAGATCGGACGAATCCACATTGTATGCATGCCTGGTAGAGTAGAGCAGCTAAAATATTTTTCTTAGCATCGCTACGCTTGAGACAAACTTTCATTACTTGGGTGAATGCGTCGGCTACGATTTCTAACGCGTTCATAGGGAACGATAGATCATAACTTTGTTTGTAAATAGCGTTGTATGCTCGTAGTTCTTGTAGTAGCGTTCGTCGTTTCAGTTCTATGTCATCATCGCTTTGCTTTGGTTTTGCGCGGTCTAGATCACTTTGATACTTAAACCCGTCCAGACCTACTATACGCAGTCGAGTAGTAATAATATCGATCTTAGTTTCTGTACATGGTTCAACCTCGGAAACAAGACCACATGTGGGACACACGAATTCCGTTCCTTGTACTTCCAAGGGACAGAGACAATCAGAACATGTTTCACTGGTGTTAATACGTTCCACTTGTGGTTTGATATTCAGGCTTCTACAAATTCCAGGACCAAACAATCTGACTAGCTCGTCCATGATACAACTATAGATGTCGTACGTTCAATAGAAAAAAAAAGAGGAATGAAGAGGGCCACGCAACGACCTTCTTCATTCTTCCTTTTTTTCTTTTTTCGTGGCTAGTCCTAAGCGTCCTTCTCGTTCCTCAAGGCAGTCAACACCTCGTTGAGCGCATGGTTGAGAGACTCTCCAAGACCTTCCACTGGTTCCAACACTCTTGGTTCTGCGGGCAATGCTACCTCCGGTTCCACCACGTTTGGCTCCTCCTTTCTTGGACCCTCTAGCGTCTTGCTGGACTTCTTAGCGCGTTTTATATAGACACCGGGACACTTCATCTTGATGGCGAGACGGTCGCATCTTGAGCAAAGCCCGTAACTAGTACGACATCCTTTACCGCACTTCGAGCATGGTACGTATGGGGCACAGCCTTTTGCGATTTGGTAGTTGTGCTGGGAACAGAACTTCGTTGTCTTCGAAATCCTCTTTGGGCATTTTGAGTCCTTCCCTCTCATCAACCAATCACAAGTTATTGCGGCGTCTACATTTGAGTTCTTCTTCGACATGTTCGATCTGTATGGTGTTAATGCGTACTAAGATAACAACGTAAGCTAGTATTGTGGAATAAAGAATATATACTAATACCATTTAGTGGTAATATACAGTATAATAATCATTCCTTTAACATATACTTCAAGTTTGGATTTTTTAGGTGCGCGAATGTCTAGTGACACTTTGGCTTCCTACGTGGCAGAATGAGCATCCATGTAGTTGCGTAGTACAACCCTTTCGTCCTCTGTGAGCTGGGAGTACTGCCACTTAACGAACCATTTAGCGATATCAAGATGACCATTGTTACAGGCGTATTCTATAGCAAGATCAATGCATTCATACTCTAGGGTTATCTGAAAACGTCGCATGAGCCACTTAACGTTATTAAGATGACCATTCCTACTGGCACCTAATATAGCAAAACTGACGGCTTTATCCTCTTTGGTGAACTGGAAGTGCTTAATGAGCCACTTAGCGATACCAAGATGACCATGCTCAAGGGCAGCGCGTAGAACGTGATTGGCGTGTCTGTCCATCATATCGAAACGTAAGTGCTTGATGAGCCACTTAACAGCATTAAGATCACCATATTCGCTGGCGTAGAGAAGAGAAAAGCTATCGTCGATGGGGCTTGCGGAAATACCGAAAGTTCGAGCCAATTCGTCTTGATCGTCGTCACTATGAGTAGACCTCAAACCAAAGCATAGTGCTAGTTTACGGAACACTTGGTCTACGTTTTTGTAGCGCGCAAGAGATGCAGCACCGTTTAGGCGTTTCGATGTCCTTGAGAGGCTTGCGAATGACCAAGGATCTGCATGCTCTACGATCTTAGTCAGAATTTCTAGAGGGAGGCACGATATATAATCCATAGTGGAAGAGATCGATATAACTATATGTAATCATATCTCTAATAGGATTATCAAGTTGGATTTTACGTACAAGAATGTCTAGTGACACTTTGAATGACCCTTAGTTACCCCATAGTAGTATAGTCGGAGTCAGTTAAATACAACTTTTTCTTGTGCAACAAAACTCAAAAGGTTGTGAATGTTATGGACGCCTTTTTTCTTGCACAAGGGGCGTTATGAAGTGGATTTCTGAATTCACTTTATGACGCCCCTTGTGCAAGAAAACAAGGCGTCCATAACATTCACAACCTTTTGAGTTTTGTTGTACAAGAAAAAGTGGTATTTAACTGACTCCGACTATACTACTATCAGACAATCCTGATCACTGAATTAAATCCACTGGAAACGCACTAAACCGTGCAGACGTTAAACTGAATTGAAAAAAAAGTAGAAAACAGTTGAAAACTACTTACAGTCTCTAAGTGTTTTGTAAGTTGACGGATTCTGTCCTGATGGGTAAGACATACAATACGAAAACATTAAGATTTATTTAAGCATTTCAAAACGTCACCACATGTTAAAGGATAATAATAAGTAATTAGTGATGATGATTAGTGGTAATGATAACGAAGACGATAATTAAAATGATGATGATAATGGTGAAGGTATTATATTGATACTGATGATAATAATAATGATAGTAATAACAATAATAATGATGATGATGATGATAATGGTGAAGGTATTATAATGATACTGATGATAATAATAATGATAGTAATAACAATAATAATGATGATGATGATAATGGTGAAGGCATTATATTGATACTGATGATAATAATAATGATAGTAATAACAATAATAATGATGATGATGATAATGGTGAAGGTATTATAATGATACTGATGATAATAATAATGATAGTAATAACAATAATAATGATGATGATGATAATGGTGAAGGTATTATATTGATACTGATGATAATAATAATGATAGTAATAACAATAATAATGATGATGATGATAATGGTGAAGGTATTATAATGATACTGATGATAATAATAATGATAGTAATAACAATAATAATGATGATGATGATAATGGTGAAGGTATTATATTGATACTGATGATAATAATAATGATAGTAATAACAATAATAATGATGATGATGATAATGGTGAAGGTATTATAATGATACTGATGATAATAATAATGATAGTAATAACAATAATAATGATGATGATGATAATGGTGAAGGTATTATATTGATACTGATGATAATAATAATGATAGTAATAACAATAATAATGATGATGATGAAGGTATTATAATGATACTGATGATAATAATAATGATAGTAATAACAATAACAATGATGATGATGATAATGGTGAAGGTATTATATTGATACTGATGATAATAATAATGATAGTAATAACAATAATAATGATGATGATGATAATGGTGAAGGTATAATGATACTGATGATAATAATAATGATAGTAATAACAATAATAATGATGATGATGATAATGGTGAAGGTATTATATTGATACTGATGATAATAATAATGATAGTAATAACAATAATAATGATGATGATGATAATGGTGAAGGTATTATATTGATACTGATGATAATAATAATGATAGTAATAACAATAATAATGATGATGATGATAATGGTGAAGGTATTATAATGATACTGATGATAATAATAATGATAGTAATAACAATAATAATGATGATGATGATAATGGTGAAGGTATTATATTGATACTGATGATAATAATAATGATAGTAATAACAATAATAATGATGATGATGAAGGTATTATAATGATACTGATGATAATAATAATGATAGTAATAACAATAACAATGATGATGATGATAATGGTGAAGGTATTATATTGATACTGATGATAATAATAATGATAGTAATAACAATAATAATGATGATGATGATAATGGTGAAGGTATAATGATACTGATGATAATAATAATGATAGTAATAACAATAATAATGATGATGATGATAATGGTGAAGGTATTATATTGATACTGATGATAATAATAATGATAGTAATAACAATAATAATGATGATGATGATAATGGTGAAGGTATTATATTGATACTGATGATAATAATAATGATAGTAATAACAATAATAATGATGATGATGATAATGGTGAAGGTATTATAATGATACTGATGATAATAATAATGATAGTAATAACAATAATAATGATGATGATGATAATGGTGAAGGTATTATATTGATACTGATGATAATAATAATGATAGTAATAACAATAATAATGATGATGATGATAATGGTGAAGGTATTATATTGATACTGATGATAATAATAATGATAGTAATAACAATAATAATGATGATGATGATAATGGTGAAGGTATTATAATGATACTGATGATAATAATAATGATAGTAATAACAATAATAATGATGATGATGATAATGGTGAAGGTATTATATTGATACTGATGATAATAATAATGATAGTAATAACAATAATAATGATGATGATGAAGGTATTATAATGATACTGATGATAATAATAATGATAGTAATAACAATAACAATGATGATGATGATAATGGTGAAGGTATTATATTGATACTGATGATAATAATAATGATAGTAATAACAATAATAATGATGATGATGATAATGGTGAAGGTATTATATTGATACTGATGATAATAATAATGATAGTAATAACAATAATAATGATGATGATGATAATGGTGAAGGTATTATATTGATACTGATGATAATAATAATGATAGTAATAACAATAATAATGATGATGATGATAATGGTGAAGGTATTATAATGATACTGATGATAATAATAATGATAGTAATAACAATAATAATGATGATGATGATAATGGTGAAGGTATTATATTGATACTGATGATAATAATAATGATAGTAATAACAATAATAATGATGATGATGAAGGTATTATAATGATACTGATGATAATAATAATGATAGTAATAACAATAATAATGATGATGATGATAATGGTGAAGGTATTATATTGATACTGATGATAATAATAATGATAGTAATAACAATAATAATGATGATGATGATAATGGTGAAGGTATTATATTGATACTGATGATAATAATAATGATAGTAATAACAATAATAATGATGATGATGATAATGGTGAAGGTATTATAATGATACTGATGATAATAATAATGATAGTAATAACAATAATAATGATGATGATGATAATGGTGAAGGTATTATATTGATACTGATGATAATAATAATGATAGTAATAACAATAATAATGATGATGATGAAGGTATTATAATGATACTGATGATAATAATAATGATAGTAATAACAATAACAATGATGATGATGATAATGGTGAAGGTATTATATTGATACTGATGATAATAATAATGATAGTAATAACAATAATAATGATGATGATGATAATGGTGAAGGTATAATGATACTGATGATAATAATAATGATAGTAATAACAATAATAATGATGATGATGATAATGGTGAAGGTATTATATTGATACTGATGATAATAATAATGATAGTAATAACAATAATAATGATGATGATGATAATGGTGAAGGTATTATATTGATACTGATGATAATAATAATGATAGTAATAACAATAATAATGATGATGATGATAATGGTGAAGGTATTATAATGATACTGATGATAATAATAATGATAGTAATAACAATAATAATGATGATGATGATAATGGTGAAGGTATTATATTGATACTGATGATAATAATAATGATAGTAATAACAATAATAATGATGATGATGAAGGTATTATAATGATACTGATGATAATAATAATGATAGTAATAACAATAACAATGATGATGATGATAATGGTGAAGGTATTATATTGATACTGATGATAATAATAATGATAGTAATAACAATAATAATGATGATGATGATAATGGTGAAGGTATAATGATACTGATGATAATAATAATGATAGTAATAACAATAATAATGATGATGATGATAATGGTGAAGTACTGTTTAAAACACGAACAGCAGTGTTTTATCAAGTTTAAAAATTCGAGGGCGAAGCTCGATAATTTTTAGACTTGATAAAACACGTGCTGTGAGTGTTTTAAACGGCTTCAAAAAGGCTTTAAGAATGCAATGAAAGAAAGACGCACATCTCAAGGGAATGGTTACTTAATGAACCATTGAACCTTTGTATTCACAACGCCATGCAAAATATTCGAGTAATCACCGCCTGCAATTACGAACATCAAGGGAATGACATGAAGAAATTACCATACTATGTCACCGTTTGATGCGGCGTTTCGCAATGCAAGAAGTACCTGCACTTGAAGGATTTGGTGTCGTGGTTTACCTCGATAAAGTTCAAGACTTGGAAAGCGATGTGACTGACATGACGGCAAAAAATATGTAAGTTTAATGCACGTTTTTATTATTTTACGGCTTTGAGTTTGGTTTAATAATTGGAACTAAACAGTGGCTCGGTAAACAAGTTGGATAACTTCATTTTAAAAATATTATCTGTGTATCTCGGTAGTCTGCTGATATCAGTAAATTTAGTGCAAAATTTATTATCTAGGTACCTTATGTTCCGTGTACTTTTTGCGATCTTTGGGTCTTTATCAGTGAATTCTTAATTAGGATGAAACTTTATATAAAATTTCATGTTCATTAGTATTCTTTATATAAAACGTTCATCCTAATTAGCAATTCAATGAGAAAGCTGAAACATCAATATAAATTCCATTGATTCAATCATTAACCCAGTTTCCCCCTGGGACAGAATTCAAATCCCTCCGCGGGCCTTTTAGAATGATGAGATTTTATCAGGTATAAAGGAGCATGCACGTGAATGATTTGCTTCATCTGATTGGACAAAATGCTCATTAATTATTCATGAGTTTTTGAAGGTATTATAATGATACTGATGATAATAATAACAATAATAATGACGATGATGATAATGGTGAAGGTATTATAATGATACTGATGATAATAATAATGATAGTAATAACAATAATAATGATGATGATGATAATGGTGAAGGTATTATATTGATACTGATGATAATAATAATAATAGTAATAACAATAATAATGATGATGATGATAATGGTGAAGGTATTATAATGATACTGATGATAATAATAATGATAGTAATAACAATAATAATGATGATGATGATGATGATAATGGTGAAGGTATTATATTGATACTGATGATAATAATAATGATAGTAATAACAATAATAATGATGATGATGAAGGTATTATAATGATACTGATGATAATAATAATGATAGTAATAACAATAACAATGATGATGATGATAATGGTGAAGGTATTATATTGATACTGATGATAATAATAATGATAGTAATAACAATAACAATAATAATGATGATGATGATAATGGTGAAGGTACTATAATGATACTGATGATAATAATAATGATAGTAATAACAATAATAATGATGATGATGATAATGGTGAAGGTATTATAATGATACTGATGATAATAATAATGATAGTAATAACAATAATAATAATGATGATGATGATAATGGTGAAGGTATTATAATGATACTGATGATAATAATAATGATAGTAATAACAATAATAATGATGATGATGATAATGGTGAAGGTATTATATTGATACTGATGATAATAATAATGATAGTAATAACAATAATAATGATGATGATGAAGGTATTATAATGATACTGATGATAATAATAATGATAGTAATAACAATAATAATGATGATGATGATAATGGTGAAGGTATTATATTGATACTGATGATAATAATAATGATAGTAATAACAATAATAATGATGATGATGATAATGGTGAAGGTATTATATTGATACTGATGATAATAATAATGATAGTAATAACAATAATAATGATGATGATGATAATGGTGAAGGTATTATAATGATACTGATGATAATAATAATGATAGTAATAACAATAATAATGATGATGATGATAATGGTGAAGGTATTATATTGATACTGATGATAATAATAATGATAGTAATAACAATAATAATGATGATGATGAAGGTATTATAATGATACTGATGATAATAATAATGATAGTAATAACAATAACAATGATGATGATGATAATGGTGAAGGTATTATATTGATACTGATGATAATAATAATGATAGTAATAACAATAATAATGATGATGATGATAATGGTGAAGGTATAATGATACTGATGATAATAATAATGATAGTAATAACAATAATAATGATGATGATGATAATGGTGAAGGTATTATATTGATACTGATGATAATAATAATGATAGTAATAACAATAATAATGATGATGATGATAATGGTGAAGGTATTATATTGATACTGATGATAATAATAATGATAGTAATAACAATAATAATGATGATGATGATAATGGTGAAGGTATTATAATGATACTGATGATAATAATAATGATAGTAATAACAATAATAATGATGATGATGATAATGGTGAAGGTATTATATTGATACTGATGATAATAATAATGATAGTAATAACAATAATAATGATGATGATGAAGGTATTATAATGATACTGATGATAATAATAATGATAGTAATAACAATAACAATGATGATGATGATAATGGTGAAGGTATTATATTGATACTGATGATAATAATAATGATAGTAATAACAATAATAATGATGATGATGATAATGGTGAAGGTATAATGATACTGATGATAATAATAATGATAGTAATAACAATAATAATGATGATGATGATAATGGTGAAGTACTGTTTAAAACACGAACAGCAGTGTTTTATCAAGTTTAAAAATTCGAGGGCGAAGCTCGATAATTTTTAGACTTGATAAAACACGTGCTGTGAGTGTTTTAAACGGCTTCAAAAAGGCTTTAAGAATGCAATGAAAGAAAGACGCACATCTCAAGGGAATGGTTACTTAATGAACCATTGAACCTTTGTATTCACAACGCCATGCAAAATATTCGAGTAATCACCGCCTGCAATTACGAACATCAAGGGAATGACATGAAGAAATTACCATACTATGTCACCGTTTGAAGCGGCGTTTCGCAATGCAAGAAGTACCTGCACTTGAAGGATTTGGTGTCGTGGTTTACCTCGATAAAGTTCAAGACTTGGAAAGCGATGTGACTGACATGACGGCAAAAAATATGTAAGTTTAATGCACGTTTTTATTATTTTACGGCTTTGAGTTTGGTTTAATAATTGGAACTAAACAGTGGCTCGGTAAACAAGTTGGATAACTTCATTTTAAAAATATTATCTGTGTATCTCGGTAGTCTGCTGATATCAGTAAATTTAGTGCAAAATTTATTATCTAGGTACCTTATGTTCCGTGTACTTTTTGCGATCTTTGGGTCTTTATCAGTGAATTCTTAATTAGGATGAAACTTTATATAAAATTTCATGTTCATTAGTATTCTTTATATAAAACGTTCATCCTAATTAGCAATTCAATGAGAAAGCTGAAACATCAATATAAATTCCATTGATTCAATCATTAACCCAGTTTCCCCCTGGGACAGAATTCAAATCCCTCCGCGGGCCTTTTAGAATGATGAGATTTTATCAGGTATAAAGGAGCATGCACGTGAATGATTTGCTTCATCTGATTGGACAAAATGCTCATTAATTATTCAAGAGTTTTTGAAGGTATTATAATGATACTGATGATAATAATAACAATAATAATGACGATGATGATAATGGTGAAGGTATTATAATGATACTGATGATAATAATAATGATAGTAATAACAATAATAATGATGATGATGATAATGGTGAAGGTATTATATTGATACTGATGATAATAATAATAATAGTAATAACAATAATAATGATGATGATGATAATGGTGAAGGTATTATAATGATACTGATGATAATAATAATGATAGTAATAACAATAATAATGATGATGATGATGATGATAATGGTGAAGGTATTATATTGATACTGATGATAATAATAATGATAGTAATAACAATAATAATGATGATGATGAAGGTATTATAATGATACTGATGATAATAATAATGATAGTAATAACAATAACAATGATGATGATGATAATGGTGAAGGTATTATATTGATACTGATGATAATAATAATGATAGTAATAACAATAACAATAATAATGATGATGATGATAATGGTGAAGGTACTATAATGATACTGATGATAATAATAATGATAGTAATAACAATAATAATGATGATGATGATAATGGTGAAGGTATTATAATGATACTGATGATAATAATAATGATAGTAATAACAATAATAATAATGATGATGATGATAATGGTGAAGGTATTATAATGATACTGATGATAATAATAATGATAGTAATAACAATAATAACAAAACACAGAGTTCCGTTTGGTTTATAGCTCTCAATCGCCAGCTCTATCTTATTCCTCTTCACAATTTGTCGTTTTTCTTATGAAGCTTAACGCGATACACTATTTGAAATCACTGAAAATGTTAGAGTGCATCCCGCTTCACTGTGAACCCCACATCTTAACAGAGAGTAGATGAAAAAAGAGGACCATTCTCATAGGGGTCCAGTGTGTTCCTACTTCATTAACTCTACTACAAAGCCTATGTATGTGTGGTACATTAATAATATATTATCACATATTATGATATATTACTACTAGTTATTACTGTAAGTATATTATATATGATTACCATATTCATTTTCTGTGAAATCCAGGAAAACTATCCTTTCCACTCTCATATGGCATATTCTTTTAAGGTAATATAAATATGTTACTACTAGTTATTACTGTAAGTATATTATATATCACTATTATATTCAGTTTCATTGAAATCCGTTAAATCTATCCTTCCCACTCTCGTATATCATATCCTTTAATATATTATAATATATTACTATTAGTTATTACTGTAAGCATATTATATATGATTATTATATTCAGTTTCAATGAAATCCGTGAAATCTATCCTTCCCACTATCAATGCATTAGATATTTGCAGGGCTAGTACTTCCAGAATACTAACATAGCCATCCAAAATAACATTGCTTAAACTCTCTCGTAATAAGGAAGGATAGCATGAATTTCACGGATTTATCTGAACTGTTACTGTAAGTGTATTATATAAATATAAATATATATTTATATATACTTATAGAAAGTGCTTACAGTAATAAAACGAAGAATATATTATATCCTTTACGTCAAATCCGTGAAATCTACCCTTTCCCTTCAAATTGCAGAAGATGTTGGCAGAGCTGGTACTTCCAGAATACTAACATAGCCATCCAAAATAACATTGCTTAAACTCTCTCGTAATAAGGAAGGATAGCATGAATTTCACGGATTTCTCGGAACTGTTACTGCTAGTAATCACTGTAAGTGTATTATATAAATATAAATATATATTTATATATACTTATAGAAAGTATTTACTGTAAAAAAAGAATATATTATATCCTTTACGTCAAATCCGTGAAATCTACCCTTTCCCCTCAAATTTCAAAAGATGTTGGCAGAGCTGGTACTTCCAGAATACTAACATAGCCATCCAAAATAACATTGCTTAAACTCTCTCGTAATAAGGAAGGATAGCATGAATTTCACGGATTTCTCGGAACTGTTACTGCTAGTAATCACTGTAAGTGTATTATATAAATATAAATATATATTTATATTTATATATACTTATAGAAAGTACTTACAGTAAAAAAAAGAAGAATATATTATATCCTTTACGTCAAATCCGTGAAATCTACCCTTTCCCCTCAAATTGCAGAAGATGTTGGCAGAGCTGGTACTTCCAGAATACTAACATAGCCATCCAAAATAACATTGCGTAACTCTCTCCTAATAAGGACGGATAGCATGAATTTCACGGATTTCTCGGAACTGTAACTGCTAGTAATTACTGTAAGTGTATTATGAATATACGATTATACCAGTATACGAATATATGAATGAATATATGGATATATGAACACGGAGTAGTCACTGGCACTAAAACCGTCTAGATTATTCACGGATAGAAGGGATTTCATGGATATATCACTAGCAGTTCTACTGTGTTGTACTATGAAAGTAGTATGGTTCAGACAATATGCATTCAGATTTTATAGACAGTGCTGTCGTTTTGCAATTGTTTTTACAAGTGTCATCAAATGAGTAGATTTACTGAACATGTAAAAAAAACTCCAAAAGGCTAATAAGGCACTGTACTACATCAAGTGCCTCAGGAAAGACGGTTATTCACAACATGAAATCGACCATGTTTTCTTGTCAATAGTCATGCTGCCTAATATAATATATGGCCTGCCAGTATATGGTGCGTCTAAACCTGAACTTTATACCATTCAGCGTATTCTGAAAAGATGTTCTAAATGAAATACACCTCGAGCAATCTTAACATCTATGATATCCTAGAAAAATGCGATAACCGCATATTTAGAAAAACACATAATATAGAACGCCACCCTTTAAAGGAGATCATGCCCAAGCCTAAAACGAGTGCACGCAACATCCGTCGTAATGCCACCCGACCTAAAGTGAACACTGTACTGAAAGATTTAAAAGTTCCTTTGTAAATAGACTGATTTTTGATTATTAAATAATGCATTGTAATTTAATTTATTGATGTTGAACGGTAATTTTTCCGGAACCAATCGTAATATACGACATGTAGTTTAGTGTATGCAATAAAGACGCTATTATTGTTATTATTAAAAACCTACTGGTATAAACTAATGGTATATACTCCGGCCTTAAGATCTATAGCGTTTAAGGTTTATTTTGGTTAGGTATTTGTTCAAGGCCGTTTTAGTTCGCACATTCAGAAGCCATTACCTCCCTCACCTCAAATTGCAGTAAAATCTCTAAGATTGTAAATAATTACTCCACAAAAATCAGCTGAATACACTTGAACTTCACACACTATAAGACTACAGTTGTCCTTCCAAAATGACCCCTCCGCCACAAAACAAATAGAAATGGGCGTCACTCAACTACGGGCAACACCGGTGCATACATTAGATTACTACAAATCGTGGGCGTTAGAACTCCACATGACAATGTACATGCACACCCATAAACATAAATACATTTTGTAACTAACAGCTACAAGCGACCACGAATTGTCCAATGGATAGCTGTTTCTTATACACACTATGCATAACTCGCGCGGTCACAACACGAAAAAGAGGCCGGTAGGTCCTCTGGAATGTTGAAGTTGAAATACTAGCAAGAGGTGTGAAACGTGTTGAACATTTAGTTGAAAAATGTTTCTTTATAGTGCAACCAGCCAGGCGCATAGCAAATTAACGGCATTGTTTCACTGAACATTCGTTAAGTGCATTTCACAATCTCCCTGGGCGCTTCAATTTCAACATTCCAGAGGACCTACCGGCCTCGTTGACATGCTAGTTACCAGGACTTATGCATTGGATCTATGCTTGTTTATCTCATTTGCTTGATGACTGTCAATAAGCGTTAATTGGGCCGATGGTGTCTTGTTACGTAATGATGTTACCGACAAACGAATATTTCTTATTTACTAGACTACTAGACTAGACTACCGAAAAAAATATAAAAGAACTACAAACACCTCATTAGCAGCAGCCCTGTATAGTAGAAAAAAAACATTCGCCTGACGCGAAAGTTTATCGCTCCTTGGAATATCGCTAAAAATACGGTCAAACATGGACTTCATTGGACTTATTCCTCGTGATTTCACACTTCCTCGGGTAGCTCACTTATAAAACAGAGATCATTTAATATCGTCTTCACTTCACTTCAGGATGCAGAGAGCAAAGCAGCCGTGTAGACAGCTTAACAGTCAAGCTATAAAGGGAGCAGCACTATGCTATCTAAGTCCAGTTATTGTTGGAAAATGCAGTATCGTGAGTGCAAAGTGCGTATGTAACGTAAAAGAGAAAAGTCTCGAGAAAGCCTGGGGTTCAGTTTGCCGACAGCGAGATGCTTGCGACAAGGCAGTGTCAGGTATGTAATTTTATGCACGTCGAATAATTCATTATTGACTTTTTCGCCAAGTGTTTATTTGAAGATATTTATGAAGACCCTCTCTTTTACATAGGCATACGGAACATGGCTTTCTTTTTTAGTGCTATAGCAACTCAAGAAGGAAAGAAGGCTCGCGTAAAAGTAGGAGAAGAAAATGATAGCGACGACGATAGTGATGAAGTATTATCAGGAAGCCAAATTCCAAGTACGACAAGCTCAGGATGGCTTGGCGGCCACTCTATGCTGGTGAAGAAGAAGTTATGCCCTGCAATCACATACTGGATTGCCATGACAACCCCAAATGGAGCACCCGCGAATCCTATCGTTGTTTTACGAGCGCTGTTGGAGTGTGGAGTTGAGGCTGTTGCAAACCAGGTAAAAAACTGTGTATACCTCCATATAGAATCGCGTAGAATTTGAATAATTTGAATGAGTTTTTGGCTAAAACATACACGTGCGACCAATGATCTTGGACATACTCTTACTGCCATTAAAAAGCAACGTCTTGTTGACGCGATAAAATATGGCACGTACATTTCATGCTTACTACTTTGGATAACAATTTCAGATACAAAGACAATAATGTTATTAGACACGACGACACAAACTGTTAGCTTTAAAACTTGTCGTGTATAAATAAAGTTGTTATTATTATTATTAATATTATTGTCTTTGAATGTTTAGGTAGCTTGTCAAGAGAGAAAAGAATCGATAGCAATGAAAGAGCTGTACAAGGTGCTGAAGGACCACAAGAATCCATTCATGCAAGATCTTGTGCGTTCATCCTACAAACGATGCTATGAAGAGGAGTTTGACGGTATTTTTGACGAGATAATGTCTTCGTTTGATGCAGACGAGTGCGGAACTGAAAACGTGGTTAGAGTAAGTTGCGTCAGTCCATCGTTCCAGTCGTCCCTGTCCCCTGCTGTTGCTAAACTACTGGAAGCTAAGCTCAATCTAGACACATTTGGGCTTGCTTCTGCCAAGGCAACACCAGAAGAACTGCATTTTGAAGCCGATCAAGCGCAACAAGAACGAAGGCTCTCGGATAAGCTGACCGTTTTGATCAACGACATTGGCCTAGCGATGAAAAAGCTTAGATACGCAGCGTATCGAGGAAAAGTGTACAAGAAAATGGAAAAAGCAAAATACACTTACTCCTACAAGTGCGAGTCGAGGGTGTTCATCAACAGCCTGGTAGCAAATGAATTGTTCAAGCCACGACTGTTGAAAGATATGAAGAAGGTCATTGACATACTTTCTGATCCCTACTCTGAAGTCATCCGACCCCTAGTTATCGATTATGACCTGATCGAAGTGAGCCATGGCCAATGCTGGTCTATCAAGCAGAGGGAATTTGTGGATTGTCCGATAACCGAGTCGAAAATTGGACAAGTATCGCCGCGAGCGTATTGCAAGTTCGATCCCCTGAATGCCCCAGACCCAAAGTACTTTAAGGAAGTGCTCGAAAACAGTCTGTCCGAGACGGAGATAGCACTGTTTTGCGAGGACTTTTTAAGACTCCTCAACTACAACAAGAAGAAGCACAAAGACAGAGTTCCTTGCCTGGTAGGCGCTGCTAACAGTGGAAAGACTAGCTTGTTTTTTTCCAATTCTTGGACTTGTTCACTATGGAAACGTGGCCACCGTGACCAAACAACGCGCCTTCAACAAGTCCATGATCACGTCATTCACCGAAGTGATTTTCATTGACGAGGCAACAGAGACAACACTCGATATTGACGACTGGAAGATTCTGACGCAAGGTGGCTATGCTGCATACGACGTCAAATACGAGACAGCCAGATCCTTTATCAATCGCTGCCCCATGTTGATTACTGCACAGGGCAGGCTTAAATTTGGAGCCCAAGACCAGCCTGCGATGGATCGGAGGCTGCGAACGTACACCTTCAAGAGCCTACCAAATCCCAAAAAGAAGGATGCAAACTGGTTAAAAAATCATCCTATGGACTGCGTTGTCTGGGCAGCAACCAAAGCTCGGTCCGGCAGTGATGCCGAGGACAATGGCAGTAGCACCGATGAGGACTCGGGAACCCAATGAAGGCATACTGCAAGAGTCTGAGAAAGATGCTCTACGCTTACTGTCGTTTCCAGTACTTGCAGATGATTACAGCGAGCGAGCATTGTCGTTAACAGAACGTTTGGACAACGAGGACGATGAGACGTCCAGCGAAGATGGTAGTGAACTGGAAGAGAAAACCAATGAAGATCAACGTATCAACGTGTTAAAGAGAGCACTCCAACAGTGCTTGCCAGGCTCCCTACGCCACAGGCAAATCAGCCACATTCTACAGCACGAAGTGCAAATGATGGAAGAGAAAAGGCGAATCGAAGAAGAACGACACAGAAGTATGCAAGGCATACTGATTTCCAAGGGAGTGTCGAGCAAAAATGCGGCCTTGCTCCCAAGAGACGACAGTGTGCCGATGCCAACGCCTCTAAAAGAAGAACTGGAAAGATGCAATCAATCTTTACTTCGCGCTGCGATGGAATTGAGGAAGGAAAAAGCGACGGAAGCTTTTCAAGGGAGATGGCTGAGAGAGATGGAAACCAAGCTACACGAATACGTACTGAAACTTGAGTCTGCCACCGATCCTATGGTGCTCGCTGGAACGAGGGGAATGATCGAAGTGTTGTCGGAGAAACTCAAGGCCCACCATTCCGCGCTTGGAACACTAAAGATGAAAGAAGCATTGGACGAGCGCAGGCGCGTTTGCACGGCCCTTGGCTTGCTAGACGAACGTGACCAGCACCTGTTGTTGTCGCTCGTGGAGACACTTCCACTCAAACGTCCCATGCAAGACGACTGCGAGGACGATGACGAAAGTGGCACAGACGACCAATCCATGTTTATCACTCCACAAGCGGGCACGAGCCAAAGCAAGCCTACAGCACTCTCCCGAAATGACAGTGGTTTTTGCGACGATGACGACTCATCTCAGCCAGCAAAAAGGGCAAGTCAGTCGCAGAGTCGCGCGAGAGCAAAAAGGCAGAAGACGCAGACAAACACGTTGCTGAGATATTTTTCTAATCAGAGCAAATAATGGGACTTCGTGTATACCATTAATTACTTTGTATATATACTGCTTTGCGTTGTAATCCCTTAGAACAACTGTTACTGTAAATTACTTTGAAGTGTGTTCATTGAGAATGTTTATCGCATGACTGCGTGGCTTGATCTATAAGTGTAGCAATAGACTGGAATTATATTTTTGTCCCTTGTAAAGAAATTCATTCTCATGACACCAGTATAAAAACAACATTTGTAAGCCTGTACCTCAACACTCTTGGGGCAACAAGAAAACTAAAAATACTTTGATGGACTAATTTCAAAAGTCGAGTCACTAAAAACCTCTTTTGTTTTACTTTGTTACCTAGCTGGTTTTCTTTAATTAATTAACTAAGGTTTTTCATAGTATGGCTTACTGCCACGGTCTTCAGTCCAATTCGGTGGCAATGGCCAATTCCCTAGTCCTCTTCAAGTTCTCTGTATAATGCCTCATTGGCCTCCAATCTAAGGATTTTAATACGTTTAGCTCTTCCTCAGCGATGGCACTTCTTGGGACATCTTGCCCGGTTATGATATTCAAAAACTCCCCATGCTTATCGGGATCATTCTCTTCAATTTTCATTGCAATAAACAGGCACGCGAGAACAAGCCGTCTAAACGTTGTCTTCTCCCTTTTAGCAGTCTTGTTAAGATGACGCCAAAGCAAGCTTTCTGCCAATGTGGCCGTGCTGAACGGATAGTTGTAGGTGCAGACATTTTTGAAAAACTCTTCGGCCCATTCCATGTGTGCTCTCTTGAGCTCCGGGTGTTTCTCTAGAACGTTGTTCATGGCTGTCTAGCTGGGTGGTCTTCAAGAAAGAGGTCGAGTAGTTCGGAGTGATTGCTTTTATAGTTAGAACTGAACGCATTCCCGGCACTCTGCTGTGCGCACTTAAAGCAACCAATTAATGGGTGGTCAAACACAGAATGATCTACTGGGGAGTTTTTCCACCGAATATTAAATATTTGATTGTATTATTGAATACTATAATTATATTAGTGATATAGTAATTAAATTGGCATACCAATACGGCTTATACGTGTGTAATGTATCTAGACAGAGAATAAACCCAAACAACAAGAGGTTTGTCTTAGATATTTGATTTGGATCCAAATTTTCTCGTAGCGCGATTCAATATAGAGTTTGCAGTCCTGCTCTTTTGAAATTGAAATTCTGGGTATCTTAGAATGGCCGACCATTGTCCAAACCCATGCCGTTTTATGCCCGCTCTCAAAAAAACATCTTCTTGGGAGGTGAACAGTAGCATTTTTTTCCTTGTCGCGGATACATTTAAGTCGCGCGAGTCTGCAGGTTTCACATGCGCCCTCACATCGTGCAATCTTTGTCTGCTGCTAATTTCGTTAGCGGATGATTCGCTCCTGTCTGGCGAAGCCGTCGAACTGCCAGAAAGACTAGAGCGGACGTCCTTGTCTACTTCTAATCCCTTGTCGCCCTGTAATTTTTCGAGACACTCGTGAGCCCTCGTGGCCACCTCGCGAGACCTTTGTTTCTGATAATGAACCCTTGCCACGACAGAGCTGTGTTTTTGGTCTTCGGAGATCGTGCTCCGTTCGCTACTGTTTAGCTGCTCGGAGCTTGCAGTTTCGACAATTTGTCGATAGCGAGTCGGGTGAACGTACTTTTCCGTTGCATCGTAAACCAACTTGCTCATGAGTTCGCCAAGTTTACTGTGTTGACTCCCATTCCTAGTAACTAGCACATAATCGCAAGCCGGTTTCAAAAGTGGCCGAATGTGGGCGATGTAACCGTCAAGTACTTGCATACTGGTATCTGTTAGAAACAGAGAATCAAAGCCATACTTTCCTGCAGTTTTGAACATTTTCTGATCGACGAAGCCACCATTGGTATTAGCCGTTTTAACCATGTCAACAGTCAAGTATTGATAAGTCATTGGACG
Source organism: Actinernus sp. WN-2022 (assembly GCA_030867875.1). Classification (NCBI taxonomy): domain Eukaryota; kingdom Metazoa; phylum Cnidaria; class Anthozoa; order Actiniaria; family Actinernidae; genus Actinernus; species Actinernus sp. WN-2022. The sequence continues at coordinate 126,095,600 of JAOWCC010000577.1, forward strand.
AGAACCCTTTACTTTGATGAACAAATACACTGCTAGAAACTTGGTTGCAAACGACAAGTCTAAAGGGCTTACCGTACCTGGTTCAGTGTCCTTGCATACTTTCAGCACGCTCTCGTAGCGGGGCAAGTAGCGCGATACGACTTGTAAAAGCTCTTCCAAAGTAGCCCAGTGTCCCTTGGCCTCTAAGGTGTCAATGTCCAGATCGCTGTTCCATTGTAATCTCATCATTTTTGAAACCGTCTTGCGAGCCCTTTTCAAATACACGTCGGTCGAAGAAAGGCTCCTTAGAACTGGGTCGGATGCCCCATTGACTTTCCTGAAATCGCCTAATTCTGCAATGGCGTCCAAATATCCTAAGCGTCCCGCATGACCAAGCTTCCATTCGTCTTGCAATGCATCAACAAATTTAAAAAGAAGACTAGGTGAGCATAAGCTAAAGTCGACGATGTCGTTGGTCAGTTCCTCCTCGTCTTCGCAACAAAATTTGAGAAACTTCAGGCTCTTGCTGACAGTTTGTCGAGCTTGGCGTTCGCTTTTGCACCCTCCACCGCTCCCAGTTAGCCAGTTTGTAAAGTCTTTAGCAATTTTACTCGAAATGTCAAAAGAAGGTAACGCTCTGCTTGTCCGAGGAGTTTTCTCTAGTTTCGTTTCATCATTGCTTGGAACTGCTACAATATTGTGGTTTTCTGGCTTTTCGTCAAAGTAATAGAACCAACGGTGCTTGTTCTTTACGTGTTTTCGGCATCCTCGTTGAGTGGTAAATCCATCGTGATCGCATACTTGTACTGGACAGTAAATGAGACCATCGCAATCATCTTCTTCTAAGTGAAGTCTTTTTGGCTTTGGTGAAGCATCAGCTAACTTTGACCAGTCGATTTCACGACCTCGCTTACTCATTTGTAGCACACAGCAGGATCGAGAATGAGCACACGCTTGTTAGACTTTGCTTTTTAAATACATTTCCTTACATCCCCAGAGATCTAATGTGAGTTTTGACCAATCGAAAACGCTATTCGGGTCCCCTGCCTTAACTTGTACAAACTTGTCCACAAATCATTTGTTCTCTGTTCCACTGCTAACAATGAAAGGTTAAGCATGCCTGGTAAGACCGTTTTCGCCCATACCTGCCTGCTGTTGTTCAGCTATTCCCAAGAGAGTTGATATTAACAGCAGCCAGTAGAGAAAGAGAACCCTCGTTAGCTCGCCCAAGCTTGCATGGACTTGTCCTCGACCCTTTGTTTTCGTATCAGATATGCCCTTGCATGCCTCAGTCTGCCCTAAACTGTTTGGACCTGTTTTAAGCTAACTCGTATAAATAATTCCTGTATAGGTCTATGAATTAACTCAATTCTTGTGCAAAAGTCTATATTTCAGTGTTCAAGTACATTAAAATTAAATATGTTTATTTTCTGAGATATAATTCCAGGAGCAATAATCACCCATCATATAGAATGGATCGGTGCCTAAGTGTGAAACACTAAATGGGAACATATGTTCCTTTTAACCATAGAAAGGAACTGTTTGTAGTGCTTAAATTGGAATTTAATTTTGAACGGTGCTTTACATAACGTCCCTTTATTTGCCTTCTTCCGAATCTTCTAATTCTCTGAAGTTTCTCATCGGTCGCCAGTCTAATGCTTTAAGCACCCGGAACTCCTCTTCTACGATTTCTTCTCTAGTCGCGCGGTTGAACGATGCGTGAGACGAAATTTCGTTGTGTTTTGCCGGATTGTTTTCCTCGCACTTGAACGCAATTGAGAGGCACGCAAGCACCAGCAATGGATATTTCTCTCTTGGGCGGTCCTGCGTCTTGTTTAGGTATCTCCATATTAGGCTCTCGGCGTGTGTAGTGACGCTCTGGGGGTAATTGTCTTCACAGAGCATGAAAATAAATTTCTCCGTCCGGGCCATAAGATCTCTTGATAACTCTGGATGCTTTTGAAGTACCTGGTTCATCTTTCTCTGTCTGGAGATTCTTCAAGACTGATACCAAAACGTTCGCATGCAGTGACTACTTTTATAGCTGAGCCTGAAATGCTTCCCGGCAATCCATGCGAACTACGAACCAATGACATAGAAAGGAACTGTTTGTAGTGCTTAAATGGGAACACGGGTTCCTTTCAACCATAGAAAGAAACTGTTTGTAGTGCTTAAATGGGAACATGGGTTCCTTTCAACCATAGAAAGGAACTGTTTGTTGTGCTTAAATGGGAACACGGGTTCCTTTTTACCATAGAAAGGAACTGTTTGTAGTGCTTAAATGGGAACATGGGTTCCTTTTTACCATACATTTGTTCCTGTTCAAGGAAAACGGGAACGATTTGCAGCGCATTAAAGGAACGAAGTGTTCCTAATTTTGTTAAAAGGGGAACACAAATTAGGAACAAAACTGTTCCTTTAAAGCATACTGTTCCTATTAGACGTATAGGGGAACGCTGAGTAGCGATCATTAGGAACGAACTGTTCCTTGTTGTATTAAAGAGAACATTTAACAGGAACAATTGTTCCTATTAAGGGGAGCGAGGAACGCTATGCAGCATTGAATAGGAACAAACTGTTCCTTGTTGTGTTAATGGGAACATTTAATAGGAACTGTTGTTCCTATTAAAGGTTGAGAGGAACGCTATGCAGCATTGAAAAGGAACAAACTGTTCCTTGTTGTGCAAAATAGGAATTCCAGATAGGAACAGTTGTTCTCTTCAAATAGAAAAGAGAACACACAGCCTACATAGGAACATTGCAGTTAGGACCATTTGTTTCTAAAACACCTAGATCGGAACAACTTGTTCTCTTAACTATCAGTGATTAGGACCGATTTGTTCTCCTTTTCTACAAAAGGAACTCTTTGTACCGAATAGACTTCTACTTTTGTTCCAATTTGCACTTTGTTGTTCCTGAATACGCCAAGTCAATCAGTTCCTAAATTGCTAAAGGAACGCATGTAGAAAACTCGCGGAACATTTGAATTTGAATAAAAGTGCTCTGCGACGCGTTAAACTTGTTTTGAGCATCTTTCAATGAAACCACAGTCTTAAGAACTTCGTTACTAACGTGTACACACAATACGAAGCGGTATTATGTTTTTGATGGGAAGTTATGCACTCTCACCACTTTTGGGGAACGTTGATGAAGGTATTATAATGATACTGATGATAATAATAATGATAATAATAACAATAATAATGATGATAACCTTATGTAGACAAGATTATCCAATCATCAGAGTTCATGCAAATGACATTTTACCTGTAGTGTTTTGATGTTGTCGGTTTTTTGTCGGTGTTTGGACTCGAGACCTGGGTAAAAAGGTGAAGAAAAGCTCACTGAACAAACCAAACCTTTTTAATCAAATGTATAAAAGATATAGAAAACAGCAGCTAACCTTTCTTTTGAGCTGCTAGTTCGTCCAGAAGAGTGGTTTGCTGGTCCAGCTCCGATATAAAGTACTGTTTGTCTTCGTCGGCTTTATGTACTAATTCCTGGAAACAAAACAAACTTACGTAAGTCTTGCTTCAAGTCATGCCAAGCACAGAGCTGGTGTTCTCTTTTTATCATTTTGCACAAGTCGGCCTCTACCGTGACGTCGTCAAATTTCTAAACGTGACGTCATCAAAATTCTAAAATCTTAAATGTAAAATCTAGAAAGCAGTTCATTTGACATAATTTAAAGGTCAGTATACTAAGTTTTCGGTGTTTTATTTTTGAGTTACGTAGTTTTGAATTATATGAAAGCCCTGCTTTATCGTGTTCCTAAGTGACGTTAACATCCAAGTACTTCTGCCAATCTCATTTTTTAAACTTAACGAATCCTTAAAAGTTACAAATGAAACCAGTGATTGTGATGGGAAATTCAGCTTTATTTGTGGCCGCTATCGTGGGGACCGCATACAAAGTTAAAACTAATTGTCATACATTCATTGACCTACAGCTCTATTAGGAAATACTCTGTTCCAAAATTTGGCTATAAGTGTATTTTGTTAGTTCTTCAAGAACCAAAATGTTTCTTTAAATTCATCAATGCAAACCAATTGTGCGATCAGACGATACAAACCACCAATAGTCACGACGATACAAACCACCAATAGTCATGACGATACAAACCACCAATAGTCATGACGATACAAACCACCAATAGTCATGACGATACAAACCACCAATAGTCATGACGATACAAACCACCAATAGTCATGACGATACAAACCACCAATAGTCACGACGATACAAACCACCAATAGTCATGACGATACAAACCACCAATAGTCATGACGATACAAACCACCAATAGTCACGACGATACAAACCACCAATAGTCATGACGATACAAACCACCAATAGTCATGACGATACAAACCACCAATAGTCATGACGATACAAACCACCAATAGTCATGACGATACAAACCACCAATAGTCACGACGATACAAACCACCAATAGTCATGACGATACAAACCACCAATAGTCATGACGATACAAACCACCAATAGTCATGACGATACAAACCACCAATAGTCACGACGATACAAACCACCAATAGTCATGACGATACAAACCACCAATAGTCACGACGATACAAACCACCAATAGTCATGACGATACAAACCACCAATAGTCATGACGATACAAACCACCAATAGTCATGACGATACAAACCACCAATAGTCATGACGATACAAACCACCAATAGTCATGACGATACGAAGCACCAATAGTCACGACGATACAAAGCACCAATAGTCATGACGATACAAAGCACCAATAGTCATGACGATACAAACCACCAATAGTCACGACGATACAAACCACCAATAGTCATGACGATACAAACCACCAATAGTCATGACGATACAAACCACCAATAGTCATGACGATACAAACCACCAATAGTCATGACGATACAAACCACCAATAGTCATGACGATACAAACCACCAATAGTCATGACGATACAAACCACCAATAGTCACGACGATACAAACCACCAATAGTCATGACGATACAAACCACCAATAGTCAAAGAGGGGACCACGCGTCCAGGTAAGGCTTTTAAAAATAATTAGCTGACTCGACAAAAATGTGATCAGTTCTCACCCGGATTCTTCTCTGACTAAATTCTACTAGTTCTCGCAGTCGTCTCTCGGAACCGAGTCGCGCTTTAAGTTCTTCGTTAAGCCATCGTAGCTTTCCCTACGGAAAGTAAGAAAACAGGACACCGTGGTTATTCCACTTTGGTTGAATCGTGTCACGCGCCCTCTATCTGCAGATAGTTGGCGAAGCGCACAGTCCCTCTTATCAAAGTCGATAGAAACCAAGAGCGAGCATATCTAATTGTGTTAGTATATAACCAAGCCACTGTTCTATCAACTTAGTGATTGAAATAAAAAACAAGTGATTCTTGTCTGCAGTGCGCACGGTCTACTATCGATCGACAGACAACGCCTGGCTAGCCAATCAGATGGCGAGTTTCCCAATAACCCTCGTTTGCGTGCGCCAGGATTTCTTGTGAAAGAAAATATCTGAAAGATAAGGACGATAACCTATTTGGTCAGTGTGCACTGATAGTCGTCCTTGGACATTATCTGTTCCTTGAAACTCACAGCTGCCCTCGAGCTTCGCTCTCAGAAACTGTTTGCTTCTCAGAACAGATTATATCCACGGACAAATATCAGTACTTATAACCCATCAAATATTTTCACTTGCGCGTGATTGGTTGAATGCGTCACGTGACCCGATATTTTCTCTCCGCGAGCGGGAAATATCAGCGAAACACCCCATGTGAGCGTATAAGCGCGCGTCAAAGAAAATATTTTAAGGATGATAACAACAATAACCTACATTGTGGCGTCGAAATATGCCCTGATATTCGTCCGCGGACATTATATGATCTGAGAAGAGAACTGTGAGCTTCGAGGATCAGATAATGTCCGCGGACGAATATCAGGGCATATTTCGAAGTGTATATGTACATTGTATAGGTTATTGTATTTAGAGCGATAACGTCGAAGACATAAAAAGGTAATGTACGGTTACTTGGGATGTGAAAACTCACGATCATTTCCGCTATTCCCTGCTGAGAGTCATGGCGAATACTTCCGGTGCCAAGAAGAGACTGCAGTAAACAAAATGAAATGAGTTAGTCTAGGATTTTGTCCTAAAACATTCGCATTGGGGTTTACGTAACAGAAACAGGGTTATAGTGCCACGCTTCAATAGCTATTACATGAAGAATTCGATAGCACATAGAGCGGCAATTGTGTGGAACCTGCTCACTCCTGACTTACCGGAGACCTCTAATGTAAAGAACTTTACCAGTATGGCTAGTAAATCACAGGCCCTGCATAATTTAGATTTTGGAGCTGAATCACCGCAAACTGCCACTCACAAGAACGATTATTATAAATATTACTGAATTATTAGTTTTAAAATAGATGATTAATAACTTAATGTAAAATTTGAATATAGTTAACTAGTTTATTTTAGTATTATACACGACCCCACAAGCGGCAACGCTTTAATCTTTTATCGTGTTTAAATAAAAGTTATTGTATTGTATTGTACAGAATATCACACAGCCATTGATGTAAAGTTTCTTTCTCTTTCCGGCACAAAATTTATCCACCCATAGGGGGTTAGCATGTATGTCCCTACTCACCGGGAGGGGGATGTCTAATTCTTTGCACACGTAGTCTATTATTCTGTCGAGCTGATCGTCCACTTTCTGCCAGCCAGCCTGCACGAGAAACACGAAAGTGTCACAATGTCTATCTCATAATTACTACGAAAAAATGAAAATAAGAGATTATTTTATAATAATATTTTTTTTAAATAATAATAATAATAATAATAATAATAAATGCAGTTAAATTAATAACAGTTTTTGAAGGGGATAGGACTGAGAGGGGGAGCCATACAGTGGCACAAGACAGAGAGGTTTTCTCTTATTTATCGATCGAATAAAACTAATACATACCTGCTGCTCTTCTGCCGCTTTCTCCAATGCGTACTGACTTCTTCGAAGTGAATCCTCCAACTGACCGATTCTATCAAACATAGGGACCCATAGGGTAAGTCGTGGAAAGCAAGCATATTACGTAGACCATGCATTAACTTACTGACCTTACACTCCTCTACTTTATTAAGATAGTCTGATAAGCAGTGCGTAAACTCTAACCAAGGTTGAGTTCAGATGTCACGCACGCTGTACATTGTAAAAACAATTTAGTTGGATAAAACACTTACAAGTCAATTCAATTTAGTTGCTTTTAAAACGCTTTAAAATACCAGTACTTTTTGACTAGTATTTTTCAAATGACAAATGTTCTCAATAAAAATTAACACAACAACACTGAATTTATAACATCCGCTCATCTTTATAGCTATTCCGTACAGCACCTGATCTATTTCTTGCGTTACTTTAGCTCGAACAAGGTGCTAACAAGCATCTCAGTATTAGGCTATTGTCGCCATTGGCTGAGGTCACACTATCTCGGCTTACTTAAGCTATGGCTTGACAAGCTGGGGCAATACCAATAACTCTAGATTAGCCAAGCTAATTACAAAACAGAACGAATGCTTGAGAATTATGTTTTTGTCCAAAATCGAGAAAGTGTTAGTCCTTATTATAATATATTAGATATTTTGAAAACCAGTAACATAGTAAAACTTAAAACCGCAATATTTGGCCCTTTGATGTTTCAATATTTTTTCTTAACAGCCTCTGAAGTTCATAGCTACAGTACTAGATATTCCTCATAACAAAACCTGTACAGGCCTAGGGCTAGAACCAATTATGAATTATTTGCATTTAGATTTTATGGCACACAAGTTTGGGAATGTATCCCATTAGAAATGAAAATCCTAAAGAACAGAATATATACGAAAGCCTATAAAAAGCACCTGTTGATGAATCAGATATGAATTGAGCATAAGCTATAAACACGATCACTTAAGAATACAAACAATAGCTGCGGTTACACTACCCCAGATAAAGTAGTTTACCCAGTAAAACTGGCCCCAATAAAATCCATCTGGGGTTTGAATTTACCTGGGTACAGCGGTTACACGAAGACCGTTGAATATCACGCCCCAGTAACTTTGTGGCGCGAAGGCCTATTGTACTATCAGATCCTCGAGATTTCATTGGCTGAACTATCTGGGGTCAGCAGCGACCCCTGAGACTTATCTGGGGTGCTAACAATGGAAATATACCTAGGTACGTTTTCTCAAGGGAAAATCGGTTAGACACGAAAACACGAATTTACCCGGGTAAATTTCCAATTTACCTAGTCAAACTGGTCTAGTGTAACCGCAGCTAATATGTAGCTTGTAATTATTATACATGATTTTGCTGCTTGTATAAAATCCATTGTTTATTATTTGCTTCACGTAACTTGTTAACTTTCATTCACATGGCAGAGGCCAACTCGAAAGCTTTGCTACTTTGGCCTCTGCACACAAAACTGTAATATTCTTCTTTTTACCTTATATATTTTTTATTCATGCATGATAACTTAACATTGTATCTTATGAAAAAAAGTGTGAAAATAAAACTGAACTGAACGGCAGACAACAACTTTCTGATAGGCTTTTCCGTAAAATACTTGTCAACCTCCAAGGCCAATTATACCATTTACTTCCACAAAACCTAGTCCCACTGTTTCCTTATATTATACAAGGCCCTTTACCTTACCTATATGTAAAACTAACCGTTTTAACACTTCTTATTTCTTACTTCTTAATTCAAATGCTCACACAAATTAGTTTACATTTTTGATATTTCCTATAGTTAGCTTGTACAATCATAATTATTTGGTAATTTTTTTATTAGGTAAGTATAGGGTATAAGTAGAATATATATTTATCTTAATTTATAATATTGTAAACGGCCTTATTAATTCAGTTGACCCACTGTAATGGCAATCACGTGGCTGTGCTGCATGGCAAAAACATCTGACTTCATTTATTTAAAGGCACTTGTACGAGATCGGTAGTGTTGTTAGCAAAACCTATTTGTAAATGCTATTTTGTTCGTGTAAGTTAATGTAAGTTTTGTTCGTGGTTTATCTGAAAGGTTTTCATGAATGAAATGAAGTGTTCAAAAGTCGAAGCAAGCCATGGCAGGTGCGAATGTCGCTGGAAAACGAAAAGCTTCGTTTATCGTGTGAAAGAAATACTTGACAAGAAACTCAATCCGATAATTTTGAAGAAATCGTTCAGGACTCGAAAGGCAACTGTACTTGAACCTAGAAAAAGTGAAATAATTAATAATTTGTACCGAGCAAAAACGTAACTGCAAGCGTACGGCGCCGCCAACGAAATCAGTCAGGAAATCGCCGATGAATGTGAAAGCAAATGTATTGGACTCTCAGATGTAGCCGAGCCCTTCTCGCTATTGATAGATTTATAGAATATCTAGTAAATAGTACTATAGTTGTCAAAGATACAGAAGCTGAAATGGCTGCTTCCAGCGATAACATGGCTTCTAAAAACATGAAGAAAAGCACGGCTACCAATAACTGAATATTAAAGCTACTAAAATCGTGGTGCAAAAAAAATTGTGAACGGAAATGAGAAAACAAAAAACGAAACAGGCACAGTTTCATCAAAGCAAGCAGCTCTTTTATTGTATAAGCTTATAAAAATAAGAATAATTATTACTCACAAGTTTGTTCGTACTCTTCTACGTCTCTTTTTTGCACTCAAGTCAAGAAGTCAAGTGATTTTCGACCGGCAGGTTTTGAACTCAAATCTTCCACAAACGTGCACACTTTTGCCTCCAGATAATGCTTTCGGGTTCCTGGTAAAGTTGTGATTGAACCTTAGTGTATCTAATTAAAATACAGGTCAGTTTTCATCCTTAAAAAAGGCTTTTTGAGGTCGGAAAACAAACTGTTGTGAACGACACGAGATTCAACTTCAAGTGAAAGTTGTCGAATCTCGGTCTAATTTTAGTTTGATTTCTATTCTCTCTTCGGTTTACCGCGAAATGGGTTCCTGGCATGTGCTCCACACAGTCAAGCTCATTGCATACTGGAGTATTCAGCCAAGCCCAAAAACTGGTCATTGTCGCAGGAAATAGGAGAAAATGCACATCCAGTTCGACCAATTATTGTAGACTTGTTCTGCGACTATTTCACGACCACAAAACAGGCACTTTTGGGCCCGCGTTAATTTCTTCACTTCCGGTTTAAAAAATCCTAAACATTTTGCACGCTTTCACTAAACACCAAACTTTTCCCCGTTAAAATGTTGTTGACCACGTTCTCCACAAAACCGAGCATGGATTTTGGAAACCGACAATAAATGCCAAAGTTATGGCTTTTCATTCGCCAAAAGAGCTTAAAATTGGACTGAAAAGTGTTGTCAAATTTCAATTTTTGTCGTAATGGCAAACGCATGCTCGGTTTTATGCAACTTAATTTGTAGGTTCGGAAAATATTCATTAATTAGTATCAGCTCAAAAATCCTTGGACAGTTTAGAAATTTTCTGATTTTGATGACGTCATCATGACGTCACTTGATGATGTCACCAGACCACAAGACTACATACCCTAGGAATCACCTTGACAATAATTATTGCCCACTATTTAATTTTCCGGATTTTGCGAGGGTGCACACTTTCCCTAGCAACGGTACATTTAAATATGTCAATGGTTATGATAATAAATATGTCAATAGTTATAAATATCAATAGATAATAAATATGTCAATAGTTATGATAATAACTAGGAACTTGGTTTCCCGAGTTTTGAATGAGATATTTAGAATTCTGTCGTTGTGATTTTCCTTTATTTATTTAGCAAATTCTGCCCTTTCCTCTTATGCAAAATTCAAAAGTAAATTAGCACAGCGGCAAAGTTGTGACGTCACTGCGAGCCAGAGTTATATTCCTAATATGGTCATTCCATTCTGTCGCCACGTGTTTGTTCAGTCTGAATCGAGGGGAAACGCCTAACCCAGATTTAAAAAATAGTAAAATTAATATAATTACTAACCTTTTTTGTGGCAGAAATAGTTTAATTTTCGTTGTTAATATTTGCTAATAAGGCGAGAATAGAAATCTGCCTACTGCACGAGTTCATGTCCCTGTGTATTGTTAAATCTCTGTAACATTGGCATTGCACTTTATTCAGAAATATAATCTGGACACTGGTTTTTTTTTTTTTGTAAAAAGTGTGAAATAAACCGGCTAAACTTTTAAATTTCAATCTCGTATTGACCTACGTATCTGTGGAACTGCTGCTTCTCTGTAACATTGGCATTGCACTTTATTCAGAAATATAATCTGGACACTGGTTTTTTTTTTTTTGTAAAAAGTGTGAAATAAACCGGCTAAACTTTTAAATTTCAATCTCGTATTGACCTACGTATCTGTGGAACTGCTGCTTTTGATAGAAGTATAAACCATACATGATATGACCCAATCGTTTTCTGGGAAGTGGAAAAACCTATTTACATTCTCAGAGACGGTGCGGATTATAATAATATGACATGCCACAATCATACTCAGAAGATGTGCGCTTGAGAGCTGTATATGGCATTGTCGACACACACTGTAGAGAGGAACAATTGTACGCACGGATGAAGCTAGGCTCGGTTTCCAGCCGTGGGGATTTCGGTGAGCCCGCGATCCTCTCCCCACTCACGGCTGGGCGCGCGAGCTGAGACATTGTCGGTTTTTAGCCAATCAAGGACTTGCCACTAAAATCCTGTCGCTGAATATATTTGCATAATTTACATTGTAAACTTTTGGAAGGCGGAACAAAAGCTTTCGATTGCTGTTCCAAAATGCGCTTAAATTGCTCTGGAAAAGTTTGGTTTCGAATAATTCAAGGATTCACACAAGGAAGCAGTAAGAGAGTTAGTTTTGGGTGAAGATACTTTGTCAGTAAACTCTTCGGCTCTGGAAAGCCACTTGGGAAACCGTCACTTGTAGTTGTACCAAGCTCGAAGGTCACGAATCTAAGCCCGTAATCTACGTTCAGTCATTTCTCATTTAACTTTGCCTATGCAAGACCAGGTAGCGATCATTCTTACTTCAAAGAAAATTAGTGCTGCCTTTTTCGGAGAAGAAAAGACGGACGACTCCATATTAAAAGAGATATAAGACAGTAAATCACGTCTGACTCAGGCCACGTTTACGCGTTTTACTCTGCAATCACAATTAGCCAGTAACAAAACGAGCAGGGGACTGGGACCGAGTTTATCAGAATTACTCTAATTGTAAAACAAAGTTCATCACACGATACAGCATGTTGAAATTAGCATGTGTGCCAAGTTTGACGTGATTCAAGTGAATCTTGTCTGAATTATAAGCAATTGAAATTTCTTTGTCCCTCCAAAATTTTACAATGAATGTATGGTTTGGAGGGACAACGTTAAAAAATAAGAGTTTGTATGGGAAAATTGACATATTTGATGCCTTCTAGGATTGTCAATATTGAGCCAAAGTTCACCAAACTTTCCAGACTAGCTAAGTTTGATCTGTTCTTTTGGAAAATAATGCTCACTTTGACTAGTTATTAATTGAATTAGTTTTACTGACTCGGTTCCAGTCCCCCGCTCGTTTTCTTACCGGCTAATAGCCCACTTCCGAGATATGCCTCGCTTCCTACGTACGAAGGAATCAATGCGAGGCTCCGTGCATTATGGTCAGTTGTTCGTAATAAACGACAGAAGTGCTGTAGTCTTGTCACGAACGACTGAGCATTATGCACAGAGCCTCGTATTGATTCCTTTGTATGTAGGAAGTGAGGCATATCTCGGAAGTGGGCTATTCACTTGAAAATCGCTGCATCAAACGAGTTTTACAATTCTTCAAGTCCTATGTACTACGTTTGTGCATTTTCCTTAAGGTCTCCAAGACATATTAATCTACACAAGTACTGAGCGGGAATACTCGACTCTAGCTCAGAATAGTTCCGAGATAATAATCTGCCCGTTTTTCGGCTTTTAATTTCTGTCAGCGAGGTGTCTTGAGCGGTACTAATATTACAGAGTAACAAATAATGCAGCCTAGTTTCTCAATAATTTTAAATGGCGTTTGTTCTTGAGAATTCATTTCACACTTGGAGTTTTAGTTTAGAGTTCCAGTGTTTTGAAAGTTTAGAGCCTACGCTACAGTCGTGAAAGGGTAAACGGCTTTTCTTGTCAAAACACGCAAATTGAATAATATTGAATTTTAATCAGCTGACGTCACGGACACGGTGTGTTGACCGCGCACCCAGCCGTTAGTGGGGGGAGGCTTTGGAGAAACGACACCCCAACGGCTGAAACCGAGCCTAGGATGAAGCAAGCACTAAGGAAGAAACGACTAACCAATCGACTTAGATATGCAAATTGTTGAAGCGTGAAATACAAATATTTGAAAGCACGTGCATTATTGTTTAAAAAGCATATTAAAAATGTGAATATTAACAAGCTCGCCAGTGCCGCCTTCCCAGAAAACCACTGGGTCGTATCGTTTATGGTCTATACATTTTAACCGACCACCTTTTTTCAGTTAGGTGTATACATATTCAAATTCGTTAATAGCCGAGCCTTGTACACATGGGAAATTAACAAGGTAAAAAAAAAAAAGGAACCTATGTGCACGGGAGCTTCGGCTTGAAGGGCCGTTGGTTCGAATCCTGGTTGGACCTGTTTTTTTTCTTAATCTTTTTGACTCATTCACAGTTCCACTCATACATAATGCACTCTCCACTACTTATGTAAATAATGCAGACATAATCTCCCTCGATGAGCTTTGCCCTTGGAGAAAATGTCAAGAAAAAATAAGTTTAAATAAAAAAATATATTTTTTTTTTTAATAATAATAAGCCGCGCCCTCCTTAGTTACACTTGCTATGTCCCACAAACAGAATTCATTTTTAGAAGGAAACGTATGAACCAGTCATGGTAAGTTTGAATTTTATATCCTTTGCTATTCAATGAATCGCAACCAATATTTCTGTATCGATAGTGAAATAGTATTGAAAGATTTAGACGAACTTTTAAGGGATTCCAGTTGACTATTAAAGCGTTCAGAGCTTTTGTGTGTCGATACTCAGGGAAGAACATTCACCAAAGTATGGTGGGAAGCAAGAGTGTTGCGAATGAAAATCTCCAGAAAATGACGATTAGCTTTTATTCTTCCCTAATAAAAAAACTCATTAAAAAGGGTTCTAAGAAGTAATTCTAATTATGGAAACAAGTCTTAGCTACGAAGACTCGCTCGTCCGCAATATGGCATTAAAAACTCGTGAATAAAAACGATATCAAGCTAAATAACATGTAATAATCTCTATATATTGTTGTACGTTTTCCATTTATATGATATACACTATAACGACAGGGTTATTTTTTCTAGTGATTCTCATGCTCTTACACGTCTTTGTATTGATTCTCATTCACACCAAACAGAGATCTTGTCCAGGTCTCTCTGAAACGCTAAGGCCCGATTCAAACGTCGAACTTTTCATGCGCCGAACGCAATTAAAACAAAAGATAATTAGGCGGATTTTTTTGAACTAATTAGTTCGGCGCATGTAAAGTTCGACGTTTGAATCGGGTCTAACTGATCATCTGGTGTGTTAATTATCTTATACATCTTAATATGGTCAGCATACAAAGCAATATTGCCATCCTTACTGATTATCCCGGGTAGGTCATTTATGTAAACAATGAAAACAAAGGCCCTAATAAGGAAACTGGGGAACTCCAGAGGTGATTGATAACCAGTTCGTTTGTTTGCACGGGCCTTAGCCTGCGTTCGTTTAGTCTGTAGCTCGCGTACGGTCGATCGATAGACGGCGCCTGGCTAGCCAATCAGATGGCAAGTTTGCCAACAGACGACGGCTGGGTTATGCTAAAGGTTATTAGTGGGCTAACCAGCTAATACAGCTGTGTATTTACGAGTCATGCGTATTTTGACAAGCCTTTGCTATCCCATGCAATATGGACTCTTATTATATGGCTCTGTCACTTCTTGCATTCTGATTGTCAATATCTGGTCAAGATATTTCTATATTTGCCCACGGTCAGTACACCCATTACATAAATGGCGTCCAATTTAAATAGGTATTGTCTTGGAGACTTTAGCCTCGTGTTCACGTTGCCACACAAAAGCGTTTTCACATGAATGTGAGATAAGATTCCTAAACAATTGTTATTCAAATTGGACGTCATTTAATATCAAAAAGTCATCAAACTCCTTCCGGCGAAGCGACCTGACCTGCTAACGTTAGAGTGAGTCAGTGAGAGAGCGAGTGAGTGAGTGATCCAAACAGACCTAGCTATCAAACTACTGCACATCGACTTACTTCATTTGACTGAATTCCACTTTCTCTTTCTGCAAGGAAACAAACAGAAAACCTTAAATACTAATACTGTGTTTATGTGACATAGGTGTTTTTTTTTGCTCAACGATAACAGCGTACTTACTCCAAACCTGGATTCGCGTTTTTATGTTTACTCCTGTTACTCAAAAAACTGAAATTTATTTCAGAACCGAAGCTGGAGGTAACCAAAGTGCTAGAGTCTGTGAGAACATGTCTCGTATTTTTGTGGTCGCACGGATTGTATTCAAGTTTTGCTCATGTTTTTCGGTAAAGTAAAAACAAACCCATACCCGTTGCCAGGTAGGACATGAATCTTTACTCTGTTATCAGTCGGATTTCACATCTTACTCCGATTTACTTTGTTTGTCAACTTGCTACAGTTTCATCTGCACCATAAACATGCCCTGGAACTCATTCATACTTGAGCCTGATTATCGGCCCTATCTTGCTCACGGTCCCGTGTGCATGCAGACTGAGAGGAAACGTGTACCAAGAAGGGGACGTGCCACTCCTGAAACCGTTCTCCATCAAGTATTTTTTAGGGTTATCATCCGACCTGTCTGATACAACCCGTCAATACAGTTCGTCCGATCCGTACGGATCGTCATCAAGTTAGACGACCCGTGTTTTGCATATCATTAGTAGCACTTAGGTGTTTTTTTTCGAGTCAAGTGTAGCCGGTCACAGATCGTATGAGTTTCACAGTTAATTTTTTTGAAGAATTTAATTTGTATTCGCTTTATCATAATGACGTATTCCACAACCACTTCCAGTTTGAGGGCCACAAGTTTGTAAGCTTTGCTTTTGGGTGTTACCCTCTTTAAATAAAGAATATTATTATTAGTTTGGGGGTATTTTTCACTCATAAAATTACCCCACAAAGTGGAATTCTTACCACAGACTCGTTTTCTTCCTTCGTCTGTTCACAATGACTGCGTAGTTTCACATTCTCTTCTGTTGCACTATAGAAAAAACATTGAAGGCATTAGATAATAATTTAGTTGTCAGTGAATGTATAACTTCCTTAATCGGAACTGCAGCAACTGTTTTGGACGTTTATCACTCAGGGAACTATTTTAACAGTTTAAACTTAAACTTAAAGCTAATGTTTACCAAACAACGTTTTCCGAATTTACGCTAAACTAGAAGTCGAAAAACGAAATTGGTTATCATATGGGTTGGGATGGTTGGTTATTTTCTTTACTGAAGCATGTTCTCCGTTACCTTCCGTCCTTTGAAAGCAACTACCCTTTATCTCAATAATATTTCACAATAGACCGATTTAGTTTGTATATTTGTTGTCCCAATTCAGATCATGTGACAGCTCTCCAGAGGATTCAGTGCTTTGTTTTTCAATTAGTTGGCGATGGGCGAAGAACCGAGTCCACTATTACAGTCGATTGAAAGCAAGAGCGAGAAGACTAATTGCTTTAGCATCACCAAGCTACGATTTATTCCAACTTAGCTGTCGATTTATATCGAGAAAAACCTGTGAAAAACGTTGGAAAATAAGACATTTTCGTGTTGATTATTTTCTGCACGCCGTCGTTTTTCGAAATTGCCGTCTATCGATCAATAGATGGTTCCTGCGTAGCCAATCAGATTGAGAGTTTACCGATAGTTTGCTTGGTTATGTTAACAAATTTAGTGTGTGATTGTAACCAGGGCCACTTAGACAATGAGAACCAATCACATTGCAGAACGAAAACAAAGCATTCAAACTTACGGTTACTTGAGCCAATCAGTGTTGAGTACAAGACAATAACATTTCAACTTGCTCGAGCTTCGATGCGGTAAAAGACAACTTTCGTGGACTGTTATTATGACGAAGTCTTTCGAATGAAGAAAATCGCGTGGATTTGCCAGGATTTGTATCTGGAATGCTTTATTTTCGTTTTACAATGTGTTTAGTTCTCGTTGTCTAAGTAGCCCCGGTTACAGTAGTCACACTAGCTGTAATACTACTCTTGATTTCCATAATAGCTATTTTTTTCACTTACTTGTTTAGCTCGGACGTTAGTCTTTCTATCTCCCCACGGTCGTTTTCTTGTTGTTTCCGTAATGCTTTAATGGTGGACTTTTCGTCTGCTAATTGAAGCTAAAGAAACAATAAATGCCAGCTGAGATTTGTATCACCCGTACAGGCATCAAACAACGAGCAAAATTATTTTACGAGGCTTTGTGTTGAACTTAAAGGGGTTATGTCATGGTGTTGTGCATGTATGGAGTCAATGTACGATTGGTGGCTGTTAATTGACTACAAACAGTTAAAGGGGCTATGTCATGGTGTTGCACATGTATGGGGTCAATGTTCGATTGGTGGCTGTTAATTGACTACAAACAGTTAAAGGGGCTATGTCATGGTGCTGTACATGTATGGAGTCAATGTTCGATTGGTGGCTGTTGATTAGCTACAAACAGTTAAAGGAGCTATGTCATGGTGCTGTGCATCTTTGGAGTCAATGTCTTAATTAGTGTTTCAACCGTATCGCGGAGCAATCTTGATCTGGCGTTTCATTGGATATCAAGAATCGCTAGTGATCTTGATCTGTCAATTGATTGGACATCAAGATTCATCTGTCATATGATTGGACATCAAGATTCTTGCACATGACAAAAGTCAGTGTCACACTGCTTTACCGGATATCAAGGTAAAATGGCTGACGAAGATGGCCAATTGGGTGTTGACCTCATTAATTATTCATGAGTTTGAGAATGAAATGATATGCACTATTTTCCTTGTAGTCTATGTCTACACGGCAGAGTTTGTTAGTCATTTTTGCATATATTTTTTCGATTTGTACCATCTCTCATGTGCGTGAGGTTCACCAGTTCATAAAATCGTTGAAAATAACTGTGTCCGGCCCGGACTGCTACTATGAAGGTCGCTCGCCGTGACATAGCCCCTTTAATTAATAGTTAAGGTGTGCGGAGAGGCTAAAACCATGACATTGAATTCGTTAACGTGTATATTTTGTAACCTTAAATGTGTTCTTTCTATAAGAAATTCAAGGACTTTTCAAGAAGAGCTGTCAAATTCAAGGACTTTTCAAGAACGAACCCTGGATTGAATTTTGCAACAAATTTAATTTATTTTGAAACAACATCGTATTTGAAGTCTGATACGATAACAGATAGTTTGCCACCCATCAGGAAAAAAATCACACTGGTTACCCTTTCCACTAACCATAAAGAAGATTGTTAGTGTGAACTCTTGTTTACAAATGTAAAATATGGATCGCACTACGATTCATACCTTTATTTCTGCCACCTGGTTTTCCAAGTCTAATTTCTCTTTTTCGGTTTTATTGCCCGTTTCCTGTGTCGACTTCTCGTGACTGGCCTAAAGAACAACAACATACATTGTTAACTTTATAATCCAAGATGGAGCAGTTAGGTTCGTAAAGTCCCCTGCGTACCAGAATTGGGAAATAAGGCAAAGTTTGATTTTTACGCATGCGCAGTCAGCAGTAACGGCATATTTACGAGTGGTAAAAATGTAATGTCTTTTCAGGGAATATTTAATAAATAAACCCTTTCTGGCGGCTGGTATATGAGCGGATAATTTCCTCGGCAAGGAGATGGTCCGTAAAAAGAACAGTTGCTCGAGTAGCGAAGCTTCTTCCGAAAAACAAACACCTCGCGGGAAAACCCTATAGTTTCATAATGGCATCTTGAAGCGTAACAAGCACGCTGATTGGTTCTATTTAATTTTATCTTTATCGTGATTGGATAAAGTGACAGGCACACGAACGCGCGCACTGTGGTCAAATTCATTGATCAGAATTCGGAAATATGGCAGATTTGCGAAGCGTTTTAACCTAAAAATTAAGTTTTCAAATTCCGAAATTGTTTAGTTCAAGTATTCAAATCAGTTTTTTGATCGTTTTTCGGCTTTTCAAAGTAGAATTTGCAGCCATGAAACCATGAGGAGGTAAAGTGTGGGGAACAAGAGTCACGAACCTACAATTTCATGCAAAATACCTTCAGACACTTACGTTTTTTGGTGAATAAAATTCAATGATTATTAATGCCACCCCTACCCCAACCCATCTAATAGCGTACCAAATTGACTCATAACTCTATATCAACTCAACTGTTTAGATGGTTGTTTTGTTTAATATTAATGACATCGATTGCATATTTTGTAGACTTTTTAGTATTTCTTGGGAGTGCATTTTGTACTTGTTATTTATATTTTCTAATTGAGATTCTACAAAAAAGCATGGAGTTCTGCAATTTCTATTTCAATTGGGTAGATATCACCTGTAAAGGTGTACCACGTGACCCTTTTTGGCCAAACATGCGAAAATTTATCGGTGTGTTGTAAATTTCTATACACCTTATACATAACGTGAGATAAGCAACCTGGGATCTCTAACATGACAATTAACACTGTATCTCAAAGAACTCCAATAAATCAACATTTTTGGAAAGTTTTAATAGTATTGGATGTAATGCCGAACATATATTATTACCGTTTTCGTTGAAGTGCGATCCTGAACGTTTCAAGTCGCGTCTCGTTTGCCACTTGACTAATTAACAGTAATAAATTTTCTCAATGTTCATAGAAACCTTCTAAAAACCTAACCCCCAAATAAAAAAACCCCAAACCATTTAAACCTCAAATCATTCATACAACGCCACTTGACTAATTAATAATATATTTTCTAATGTTCATACAAACCTTCTAAAAACCTAACCCCCAAATCGCCAGGTATTTTGGTGAATAAAGGTAAATAAAGTAAACTTCGCGAGTGAGTTTACTTACATAAACGTCCTCTTTCAGAGGAAAGAGTTATCCCTTTAAAACCTTAAACTTTTACACTATGCAAATTATGAAAATTTTGCAAATTAGGTGTGAATAAGGACTATTCTTCTACTAGTTACAATAAGTATAGACCCATTGCATAAATGACGTCCAATTTAAATAGGTATTGTCCTGGAGACTTTAACCTCGTGTTCACGTTGCACGCAAACGCATTTTCACAAGAACGTGAGACTAAAGATTTCTAAACAATGGTTATCATATTGGACGCCATTTATGCAATGGCTATTCTACGGGAACTGCCAGAACTCCTTCATGGTTGAAAGACTAACATTGAACTTATTTTACTTTTGATCAGTCTGGATTTGGATAAGAGACTACTTGCTGGACGTACCGTTAGCAATTGGATTTGTTCCTGAAGATCTCGCAGTGAATTTGTGTGCTGATCACGTTCCTAGAGGGGAGAGAGGAACCAAGAAACACCAAGTATATAGAGATTACTTAATGGGGAAGTGCTGGCGTATGGTATTTACGCACGAGTTTGTTTTCACAAAACGAACGAGCGAGGTACGAGCGAGTGAGTTTTGTGAAAACCAACAAGTGTGTAAATACCATACAAAAGCACTTTCCATCTTGTAATTTGTTTATTATATACGGAGTAACTGCAGAATACCCCCTCCAAATAACGAACCTCACAACCAAAGATACGATACCCCTGACACGTCTGATAAACGTGAAATCCATGACACGTCTGATAAACGTGACACCCCTGACACGTCTGATAAATTTGACACCCTGACACGTCTGATAAACGAGACACGTCTAACACACGTAATACACCTGATACGTCTGATATGCGTGATACACATGATATGTCTGATAACCTGATACGTCTGATATACGTGATACGCTTGATACACGATACGTCTGATACCCCTGATACGCGTGATATGTCTGATACGCGCGTGATACCTCTGATTCGCCTGATACGAGTGATACACATGATACGTCTGATACAACAATAACAACCCTAACCGTCAGTAAAGAAGTTCCCAGGCAAACGTTGAGGTTTTAGGGCTCAGGTGATTCGAGATGTGAGATTTTTTTTATCATAATACATCAGCTTACCCAACAGCAATAACTACCCTAACCGTCAGTAAAGAAGACGAGCTCCTAAGTAGAGGAATCGCTCACTTAATTAATTCATGAAATAATGACAATATAAACTAACTAAAACCCTACCCTGAACCATAAAAAACCCTAACCGTTCAGTAAACAAAATCTTACCCACCTAGAGCTAGGGTTCTCAAGAAAAACCTCTCACGAAAATGGTGAGGCAAAAAAAATTAAGAGATTTTCTGGAACTCGAACCCCGCTCCTCCTACTCGTAAGTCAAACGTCGCAACCACTACACTAAACCACCATCGTCACTCATTTTTTTTAAATTTTCACCAATTTATTAAGTGAGTGATTCCTCTCCTTACAAAACCTTAGGAACTCTAGTAAAGAAGTTCTCAGGTAAACGTCAAGGTTTTAGCCCGGGGTTTTAGGGCTAAGGAAACTGAAAAAAATCCCGATGTACAATTATACCGAGTGATACGTCTGATACGCGTATCTTGATACCGGTAACACACATCTGGGAGGGGGTATTCTACAGTTATGCCGTATATACATACTGAGATTGTTCTCCAATATCAAACAGGTACATTTGTAGCTTTCAATTTTTTGTTTTGCATTTCGTATCCGACACAACGTAGACTAAAATTTATGCTCGATACAATCAAAATGGAAAGAAAATCTTACTTTCTAAACTGACATTAGCCTTGAAATAGTTTTGAACATCAATATGAAACTGTCTTTGATTCAACAAATAAAGTTTACAAGTTTACATCGTCAATAGATTAGTATACCTGCTTTTGCCCAAGTTGTTTGCTACGAGTTTTCAGACATCTCCACGGCTTGTAGGTTTTCTCTGCTCACAGAATATTTACGATTTTTCAAATGTCGATGGTCTATGGAAGTTGAAATCACTCCACTCCACTCACTTTACGTCTGTTTCTCTAAGTTTTTGCTCTTGCGATTTTGTTTTCTTGGTCGATAATATACTCCTCAATTGACTTGGAAGTTTTAACATCGTTAACTGGCTGTTTACAGATCAATATTACATTATATAAAAAAAAAGGTCAAAACTCCAACTTTCGTAGTGAATGAAAGTGGCGCCTCCGATCTCAAGTCCAGTTTGAAAATCCCGATATGTTTTGGCAGGTGTTTTCTGATTGGACGAAACGCTTTTCGCACGTATGAAAAATTCGTTTCGCGATTCTGATTGGCTAAGGAAAATTGTGAAGTGGGTTTTCGCATGAATGATGCCATTAGTAAATCTCAGTAGTATGTTATGTATGTGATAAATTGTATAATCCACCCTCAGTAATAATGTCACCGGGATTACAAAATATAGCTGGCACATCGATTCAGTTTGAGTATCCTTGTGAGGTAGAGTCATTGGTTAATTATTGCTCTGTATCAATGCAAAATACAATTCTCTGTCTTATTCTTGGAATTATTGGAGTCAAATGGATTCAATCTTTCAAACGTTTGGAGTCATTTTTACTGTATTTGCAATCTCTATGTGACTATGAATAAGTTTTAAAGGAAATCCTGCAGAATTAAGATTTTCAGCTTTTACGAAGAGCTAGACGTTTCAATTTAATCTGAAAGCAACGTAACGTAACGGCATAAATGTGTTAAAAAAAACGTACTTGTTGTAACTGGCCGTACAGAGAAGCTCCTTCATCTTTGCTTCTTCTCTCTTGTTCTCTGACTTCGAGGAATTGATCTTCTACATCCTGGAGATAGAAAACATCAAAGATTATCATGCAACAGTACTCCATACGCCATAAATCCATCAGTAATGATCCAACAACACGTATGTAGTCTCCTAAAGCAGCCGTCGTATAGCGCTTTCACCCAAAAGAAGTAAAGTGGAGACGCTTAAGGAAGCGTCACATATTGATTTTTTCACGAGAAACGTCCAGCGAAGTTTGTTTTTCAACGCCCCCCCCCCCCCCCCCCCTAAGAAACGTCAGAAATGTATCGATTTTTTTTCTAATGTCATACACTACCTCTTTCCATTCACGTCCGACTTTTAATTCCAACTTAACACCGCTATCTATGTCGGTGAGTTAGGAAAATAGGAAATTAGATACGATACACGCATTGTCCCACAGCTATCGCTGGTCACCCTGGCGGCCGCGATTGTTCTAACAGTGTCATTCATTTTTCTGGCTTTTTGAAAAAATGAATGCAGTTGAAAAAATTAAATTTCATTTTACAAAAAATGAAAAACGAATTTTGGGACAGTCAATCGAGGAGGGCCATACATTTGCTTTCATTTAACGAAGGATGCGCAAAAAAGATTGTACTCTTCGAGGTCGTAACTATGGGGGTTAGGTTAGGGTTAGGAAGAACTACTGCCCACTGTAATGGTCGTTGTGGAAGAACTGTTTACTACCAAAAGCACTCGCACCATCATGATCATAGCTGTTTCCCTAGGGGTACTATCAAAGAGGAACGACCTTCTTGGAAGGAAGAATCACCATACCGGAAATAAATCCTTCTCTTTGATTGTCGACCTAGTGATCAACATTGGAAAAGTATTCCAATAATGTTTTTTGCTCTTCAAAGTTCTCATAATCTTTAAGCTTCCGGCAAAATGGAGACTTGGAATACGTCAATGCCCATTCACGTGTTTGAAATAAAGTGTACATTGCTCAAGAAGTTTTATTAACTTGCGTTACATCAAACATAAGTGACGGCCGTTCTGCATTTATCTGGCCTTTCTTCAACTTTCCTGTTAACCCTCGAGTCTCCCAGCTATCCTTTGGACAGAATGAGGAAGTCCGCGTCCCCACGATGTTCCTCTATTTTCGATCGAGTTTCCCGCGAAAAGACCCTCATGTGACTACATGATTAGCTAAATTGTTCCCACGCAGTGAGACTTGAAAATCGACATTCGCAATATTTATTGTTAATGAAAATTGACTGTCGCAATATTTGTTTTTCATATTTTATAGCTTTTGAAAAATGAAAATTGACTGTCCCAAGATTCATTTTTCATTTTTTTCTAAAATGAAATTTGATTTCTTTCAACTGCTTTCATTTTTTCAAATAGCCAGAAAAATTAATGACCCTAAGATACACGCATTTGGGACAACCGCAATCTGCCATTTCTCTTAAGGAGTTTTTACATATCGTCGCAGAGATATGTGATGTTTCTGAAAACTATCGATTTTTCCACGGAGAAACGTCACAAGTCAAAAACCCCCCACCCCCAAACTTCGCTGGACGTTTCTCGTGGAAAAATCGATATGTGACGCTTCCCTTAAAGCTACACTAAGCCTGCAACAGGAGGCTAAAAACGTGACTTCCACTATTTTTCTGCAAACAAAAACAAGAGAACTTGTACAACGCGTTTCAGTTCACCAAACTGAAATTGGAGACTAGTGACATTTTTTTCTGCAGATGGGAAGCTGTCATTGTTTTCAGGACTACTAACGTTCATTTTTTAGGTAACTGAACGCACGCGAAAGTACAGCGAGAAAGTCAGCTCTGATGGCCTTCAGGAAATTGATGGGTGTACTCTTGATGGGGAACAACAATTTTTAAAAGAGAAAGAAAACCTAAAATTGCCACTCACCTGTCTCTGAGCAACTTCTTGCTGTAGTTTGGCGATCAGCCGCGCCATCTTCGACCGCAATTCCTTGATCTCTTTCTACAAAATAAAAACCGGAAGCTACCCGCTAGACTAGACGACACAAAACATAAACGCAATTTAGCTACTGAGTAACCATCATTACTGGAAAGAAGAAATAAAAGAACAAGACGCTCTTGCACTAATATCATATGGTGCCTGAGAGATCAAACCTTTTGGTCAGCAACGACACTCTCTAAGTCCTGCTGCTGCTCTTCCTGCCTTTTTTGTGATGTCTGCGAGAACATAAATATCTCTCATTAAACGAGAACGAGGTCCGTATCGTAACTTATGGACCAAATATTTATACCTGTTTTTTATGGCCATAACTTACCGGAATGAACCAAGAAAACGAGTCTTGTTCTGGTTTGTTCGGCACTTGGTCACATTCTATCAACAAAGGCGGTTTTCAATTGAGTGTCGAAAGCAAAAAGTGATTGTTTTGGTATGGCGTTTGCTTAGCTTTTGTATTGGCTGGGAAAATGTGTTAGTTGAAGGCATCCAGTCAAATTCCAAAGTAAAACCAATCATGTTTTCAATTGGTAAGTTGATTGCATTTACTTTTCCTCCTGATTGGTTGCTTTTTCCAAGTAAAACGATTAGCACGTGATTGGCTCGTTGAGTTTTTACTTGCTCCTGTGATTGGCTGTGCAATTACTTTGTTTTTTGTTTTACGTGTTTTACGACACTCGATCGAAAACCGGTCTAACTCGCCGTGGTTGGTATTGTGGTTATAGTTAGGTAGTTGAGGTCTCATTCGCTAGTCAGCCCTCGAATATCACGCCAAGTTGACCTCATTTGCCGACATAGTGGGTGGTCACCGCCAGATATTTGTTTGCATCCTCAGTGGTTCTTTTACGTCCCCATTTCTGGAGACGGGACCGCCATTTTACGTGGTCACCCGAGCCACGAGGGATTCACAGTCCCCAATGTAGAGAATCAAGTTTTTACACCTGGAGAAGAATAACTGCCTTAACTGGAATACGAACCCAGGTCTTCGACGTGAAATGCGGGTGCGCTATAACCACTACACCACCACGGCACTCCTAAATATAGAGTTTACACTCGTTCTCAATAACACGTGCAGGTTCGAAACGAAACTCCTGACTTCGAAGTCGTTTCTGGTGGATGTCAATCAAACGGTTTCCATGGAGTTTGAAGTGAACCGTTGTGTGAGTAAATTCGGGAAACTAGCATTTTATAAACATGGCAAAGTCTTTCCCAAAGTCGCTTAGATGGAGTGTAATCATGCTTAGAGCCAAGGGTTTGCAAAATAGGGAAATCACATAAACTTTATGTGTGAGCGAGCGGTTTGTGTATAAGATCAAAATAGGGAAATCGCATAAACTTTATGTGTGAGCGAGCGGTTTGTGTATAAGATCAAAATAGGGAAATCACATAAACTTTATGTGTGAGCGAGCGGTTTGTGTATAAGATCAAAATAGGGAAATCACATAAACTTTATGTGTGAGCGAGCGGTTTGTGTATAAGATCAAAATAGGGAAATCACATAAAGTTTATGTGTGAGCGAGCGGTTTGTGTATAAGATCAAAATAGGGAAATCGCATAAACTTTGTGTGAGCGAGCGGTTTGTGTATAAGATCAAAATAGGGAAATCGCATAAACTTTATGTGTGAGCGAGCGGTTTGTGTATAAGAAATCTGATTGTTTATATAGCTTCAAAGGTCTTGGAAAAATAATTATAGTTATTTTTATTCATCCAGTTGCAGATATGCTCCTTATAAAAGGTTTTATCGAGCAATACCCTCGAGCTCTACCTCGACGAGCTCCAGGCATGGATACAACATTCGACAGGGCAAAAAAATAATTGAAACTCTCAGGACATGGATTATCGGCAATGCTCTCCACTCTCGACTGACATTTCGGTGAGGAATTCAAGCAAATAACAATCGTTTTTCGGCTTAGTATCCGCCATATCTCTACCTATGTCGCCTCAAATTACGATTTCGTTGACCTCCTACACTATTTATGTTTCCTCCACATCTGGGAGTTGTATGGCGACGTTTTATTTAGCATGCAGACCAGTGTTGCCATAGAAATATAGTTGAGTGACATCCACCAAATTGACGTTTTCCGTTGGAAATTCGATTTCGAACCTGCACGTGTTATTGAGAACGAGTGTAAAGGCTCAAAAGAAAAGAAAACCGGTCTGTAAGGGAAGTTACATGAACTGACCAATCATAGCTCACGAAACTAACTAGCAACAACAAAAGAGGCTTTTTATTCACTAATATGTCCCGACTCGCAACCGCTGATACTCAGTTTTCTTCGGAGGTTTGCAGTAGGGTTTTCGTCAATTAGTTAATTTCAACTGTTAATGAACATGGGAGATGTCCCGAGTGAATAGAACGCTACTGTAGGCACAAGAAAAAACAAGAGTATTACCAACGGCACGATTTTTATCATTTAATTTAAAACGAGTGTTATGGCGGAGAACTGATAGCAAAAAAGGGTGAGCACCATACCTCTAACAGACGTGAGGGGACGAGGTATAGTGAGGTAAGGGGACGGTGGACTGATGGCCATCTCTCTCAAAGTTTATCAAATCCTTTGAGCCCGAAAATATACGAAGGACTTTGTCAGCTATTTTTAGCATCACAATGAACAGCTCAAAATCACCTTGAAACTAATTCTTATATAAGAATTAGTTTCAAGGTGATTTTGAGCTCTTCATTGTGATGCTAAAAATAGCTGACAAAGTCCTTCATAGCCGTTTGCATGTGACGTCATGAAACATGAAAAGTCTAAATTATAGGTCCTACAAAGATGTCCTTTGTATGTATTCTAGACATCGATAATAAAAATCTACACAAAAAAATTCAAGTCGATAGGGGTGTCTTGTTCCGGTGTAAAACAAATTTGAATTTTATGACAGAATGACCCAGCGTGTTTTCCGAAAGGCATAAAAAATGTATCCCAAAAAATTGCATCCAAAGAGTTTTGAAGAGAAACCCAATGATTTTGATGGGAAATTAAGCTATATTTGTATCATAGTTTTATCGTCGCCATGGGAGTTGGTGTTCCGAAGAATATAAAATTGTCATACATTCATTGGCCCACAGCAAATATTTTACTGTTCCAAAATTTGGGTTATAAGTGTTTTGTTTTTTCTAGCTCTACACGGACCGATATGTTTTATTTAATTTTCTCGATGCAAACCAATTTTGCGAAGAGCATGACGATGAAAACCAACAATAAGGTCAACAACAGCGGTCTAGTTTTATTAAAATCTTCTTCATAAGTGAAGCTAAAGATGGAAATGGTTACGTTTACGAAAAACTTGAAAACGCTGGCTCCTCTTCAAAAATTAACATTACAGACTATGCATTATTTAGGACGCGTTCGATTGACCGTATTCCCAAAAAAATAGATGGAATAGTCTCTGGAAATCACTGGTCACGCACATTTTACACTGTAAGCTACAAACGCTTGTTGACGTATGATATTAGGGATACATTTAGTATTCCAGTGGCTAGAAAAAAATCCTAGTACAAGCAATTTGTAGTACATTTATTCTGTGTATTCCGTCTTATTCCGGAATACGTCAATCGAATGCACCCTTAGTGCCCGAAGAGTATGATCAGAATTCGAGATAATAATTGACATAGCCTGTTTAGCTAATCTGCCTCCAGCGACTTAAGAGATGGAAGAAAATTGCATTACCTCGAGTTTTTCAGCATCTTGCCTCTTGTCAAGTTTCGCAGCTTGAAGTGCCTGTGATGGAAAGCGGATGGGTAAAGTTAAGGTAACTCAACCTCAGTGCGAATTTCGTATGATACTTTAGGGATGTATTGTATTTTATTGATTCGCCACTAATAAAATTTACAAAGTAAATAATACAAAGTAAAATATACAACAGGTTAGTGGCGAGGAAGCCTAAAAAGAAACCATTAAGGGTTTATGTGAATTTAGGCTTCCTCTTAAAACTAACAGCAAGTGGATAGATGTAAACGAGTTTTTTTTTGCGTTACATATATTCTTAATAATAACTAATCATGATTAATATTTACGACTAAGATAAGATTTTAAATTTACTTTGAAAAGAGAAAGGGAGGCGGAGTTAATAAGTTCAGTACCAAGTGAATTAAATAACTTTGGACCTTGAAAGTATACAGAAAACTGCCTTATGTTGGTTTTGCATAAGGGAGTGCGAAAAGCTGGAGCATTTCTAGTGAACATGTAAGTATATATGGACTTCACTATTTGTTAAAAACATGTTGTTGAATTTGATTGCCAAAAGACCAATTTTTGTAGGAGTACATGAATTGTCCTATCTGTAACAAAAGAATGTCATGGCATTTAATTATGTTTAGTTCTTTGAAAATAGGATCAGTGTGAGCATCAAATTTAGTCTTCATTAGGATTCTAATGACACGTTTTTGAAGTAGTATTATACGACGAAGACTGGATGGGTAAGTAGAGGCCCAGACTAAATTACAATATTGAAGGTAAGGATAAATCATTGCATAATACAGTGTACAATGTACGTAAAGACCTTTTGGAAAGGTAAAAACTAGATTTAAAAATTATTCCTACCGATTTCGATATTTTGTTGGCTATATGAGAGATATATGGTTTCCAAGATAAATGTTCATCTAGTATTACCCCTAGAAACATGGTTTCTTTTACTTGATCAATTATCTGGTTGTTTATAACCTACAACTGAATATTATGACATTGCCAATTTTGTCTTGGCTTAAATACCATGAATGTTGTCTTTTTTTAATGCAATGCGAGTTTATTTGCCTTGAACCAATCTGATAATTTGTTTATTTCAGCATTCAGAGTATTGATCAGGTAAACATGCTCTTTGTGTGAAAAAAATATATTTAGTCGTGTCATCAGCAAATAGAATAGGCTAGAATAGGCTGAATAGTAACCACTTTGAGTACCGTAACCATTTAATTTACTGTACCGTAACTCTGTAATTTGATTGGATCAGAAGGACAAAAACAATGGGCAACCATTTCAACGTCACGGTCGTATAGTAACGTGCTGTAAGTAATTGCCGTAATTTGCCCACTCATACGAAATCCGCTCGATGGCACGGTTACCATTTTTGTTTTTCTCTTTCTAATCCAATCACATTACGGAGTTACGGCACGGTTAAAGTATGGTATGGCTTTGGACATGCCGTATTTTCGTGACAGCACTCATAAGAAATCTGCTCTATTTAACGTTGGTAACTCGTGAGAGTCTTGAAGGGCAGATGAAATTGAGGCCGAATATGGGCCTACGATTTAACCTCCTCAACCGAGAAGACTAAAGGTCTAACCAATTGCAGATTGAGAACAAGATTGCTTCCCAAAGGCAGCACCTTCTACTCAGTTATTTTAAGACGCTGAGTGTTGGTCCGGTCCGGGCTTGAACCCTCGACCTCCGGCACATCAGATTGATCACTGAACTAACAGATAAACATAGGGTATACTGAATATAAATGAAGAGCATTGGATCACGTAACATCCTTACTTCCTCCAGCTTTATCTTATCCAAGTTGAGGGCCGATGTCTGAGTCTGTTGTAGGCGAAGTTCTGCCTCCAACTAGAAAAAGAAAAGTAAAAACGAAACGAGGTTAAGATAAGACGTTTAGCGGTTTAATACAAGAACTGCTGACTCCTTTACATGTGATATCTATGGATTCATATCCACTCTAACCTGGAAATAAACCGTGAAATAGGCTGATCCACTAGCAACAATAAAGAGCAATGTTCAGCAAATAGTTAAGTAAGTAACAGTTGCGAGTTGCAATGCCGGACATTTTAGTCGCATTTCTAAGAATCTCCTCGCATTTTGGAGTGCGCATGCCTAATTGTACAATCTCTGGGATAGGTGATTCGAGGTCATAAAATTAAGTATAGTCATTAAAGAGGGCATAATATCTACGAATACACATGTATACCCAATTAATTCGTATAAGCACCTTCTCAATGTGTTTACGTAGTTCACCAACATCTCTATCTCCTATGTATCTCACTGCTTGTAGTTCACGAATCTGAAAGGTTAGACAGAGAGGATAATATAAAATGTGTCGAACAACATGATACGGAGACTTTGTTGAAGGGAGATGAACAATACATATGTAGGTTAACGTTGTTACGAAGGAGGTTAGATAGAGAGGACAATATAAAATGTGTCGTACAACACGATACGGAGACTTTGTTGAAGGGAGATGATCAATGCATATGCAGGTTAAAATTGTTACGGAGGGGAATTGTTTTAGGCTTTTGTTGGCTGCCGTAACAGCCGTTACCGAGATCAGGCATCGACTAACACTCTACAGTGAGCCGGACTTGATTGCTTCATGGATTCTTTTTATTTCTGCTCGTGTAGGCCGCGTGGTGGCTGGGAAATTAGAACCTTCCAGTACCAGCGACATTTACACCCTCCTATTAATGCTAGGAGTCAACTAACTTTTTGATTACAGTTTGTGTTCTTTTTGAAAGGCTTTCCTACAAACGTCTCGTTTATTCTACGTAGTTTTTCTTGTGATAATGTGCGGTTTCTATTCACAAAACGGATAACACAGTATTTTTGCCAAAATCCTCCCTACTAAACATTTAGCTCACCAAATTTGTCTTAGGCCCAGTTCAAACGTCGATCTTCTCATGAGCCGAACCAGATCGACATAAGATCGACATAAGATCGACATAAGATCGACATAAGATCGACATAAGATCGACATAAGATCGACATAAGATCGACATAAGATCGACATAAGATCGACATAAGATCGACATAAGATCGACATAAGATCGACATAAGATCGACATAAGATCGACATAAGATCGACATAAGATCGACATAAGATCGACATAAGATCGACATAAGATCGACATAAGATCGACATAAGATCGACATAAGATCGACATAAGATCGACATAAGATCGACATAAGATCGACATAAGATCGACATAAGATCGACATAAGATCGACATAAGATCGACATAAGTTCGACATAAGATCGACATAAGTTCGACATAAGATCGACATAAGTTCGACATAAGATCGACGTCTAATTTAGTCGCTCCGAATGATATTTAGATGTGAAGCATAGAGGTCAGCGGTAAACAGACAGTGAAACAATGGCGGACCGAATGCATGGCCAACTCAAACACAACTAGAACAAGGGCTTTTCTTCTGGGAATGAATGAAGGAAATAGAAGAAGAAGGATGATGCAAACTGCATTAAATTATGTTGTTAAAAGAAGGAGATTGCTGCTAAATGTGTCTCATCACTGCACTTTTGAGGTTTTCGGAGAGCAATGAAACGCCAATCTACAACAGTTCGTGTTGCATTTGGGCAACGTACAATTCATGCAGTAGTATTTAATGGTCGCAAAACATGAACTCCACATGTCTTCATGGCTTATTTGTCTTTTCCAGGCAGCCATGTTTTTTTTTAACATCTTCTGCGCATGCCTTTCAGGGGTGGAAAGGGATTGTGGGAATGAAAAAGCTATTATAATAATTTATACTACATTATAATAATGTATGCATTAGGTACGGCTTATGAAAAGTTCGACGTTGGAATCAGAGTCGCTCCAAAGTCGTAATTCCCGACTGCCCTTGTTGAACTGTACGACTGTGTCGATCTTAATACAATTCGTCGAATTTAATTGATTCAAACGTCGTACTTCTCATGAACTTAATTCACGTACATGTATTAGGTTCGGCTCATGAGAAGATCAACGTTTGAACTGGGCCTTATAGACGTTTGTTTTTCAATGAAAACCTTTTTGTTCCCTTACACATTAATGCCAGGTGTGTACGACAAACAGTTTGGGCAGGGAACTCCTACATTTTTGGTAACCCGTGACAAAACGTTTCGGTGTCCAAAGTTAGATTTACCTCAGCATTTTGAGCAGCTAACTCATCGTTCAGTCTTTGCCTCTGGTCCTAATAAATTAAACATAATTATTAGGCCAACTGTATTTGACTTGTTAGAAGAATGTTAAAAAACAAACATAAGTAAAGACTGAAAATAAAGGTAAAAGGATAGGTTTGTTTTTAAACAGAAAGGTGGGCACTAGAAACAACAAACAATCTTACCATTAGGTCGTCTAACTCCCTCCTTGATGAACTAAATGACGCACCTATAAAGAAGTGAATAGTTTGAAAAAGTTAAAATAAGACGACTCAGTTTTGGAGGAACCAAATGGGCTATCTATAGGTAACTGAAAACCAGTGCACATCTTTCATATACAAACATTTTAAGTACTACATTAAACCAGGATCCAGTTATTCAAACGGTGGATAACGCTATCCACTGGATAAATCCTTATCCAATGGATAAAATAAGCTAGTTTGGTTAACACTTATCGACTGGATAGGGATTTATCTGGTGGATTATAAAGTTATCTACCTTTTGAACAACCTGGCCCAGGGGACCAGTGTAAGCTCTGTGCGCATGCTTATGAAAGCCAGTGATGAGAGTAAAACCATCTGAGTAAACCTGGCTT
This sequence comes from Actinernus sp. WN-2022, assembly GCA_030867875.1. NCBI lineage: Eukaryota > Metazoa > Cnidaria > Anthozoa > Actiniaria > Actinernidae > Actinernus > Actinernus sp. WN-2022. The sequence continues at coordinate 126,128,912 of JAOWCC010000577.1, forward strand.
GTTTTCACGTGAATGGGCAACGTCGTACCCAGGGTCGTTTACGCGCTTTTAAATTCAAGATGGCATCGATTGGGCTCGTAAAGGCTCCTGGTAGGAAGTTGGCGAATTGGCTCGTCCAATCTCCAAATCTTCAATCTTGTGACCAATCTTCACGCCTTCAGACCTCAAGAGAATCTAAAAATAGCTGGAGTGCGTAGCAACATCTCACATCACGTACCTCCCGCTATTTTGCTGATGAGATCGACTTACCTCCAACAACGCCGCTAGTTGCCAGCGATCTCAACTCCCGTAATTCCTTCTCTAGTTTCTCATTACGTGCCTGTGAAGGTGGAACGCAACCATCATAAGCATCCTGTATGGACTACCTGTGCCGCAATTGATATAATCAGCATGATTGGCATATAAAAAACAAAGAATGGCGTTACCATTGCTTCTTTTCCTTGCTCCGCCTCTCGCTCCAGTCTCTTACACTTTGCACGGTAACTGAAATAAAGTTCAAGGCTATCAGATACATACTCTCGTCCAGTGTAACGACAGTTCCCGTACTCATCAAAAACGAGACGTTTCTTAACCTCTTCATACATCACTGAATTCAAATGTCATATACAGTTGAACCTCCTATAAGGGGGCACCCTCCGTACCAAATTTAGTGTCCCATTAATTACACGAGGAGGCCCCCTAGAAGTGTATATAAATGCAGTATTTGTATGAAGATTTAGCCGCCCGGGACCAAATATAGTGTCCCCTTATGGGAGATGCCTCAAAGCAGATGTTCGACTGTATAAGGAACACCGCACATTTACATAAATGCTGAAATTCAGCTCCTATGGTTGCGGTTGCCTACAAATTATAATAACCTGGATATGAACCTGGATATGATCCTGATAGTGTTTTCAAAATATACTTGCAGACGGAAAAAACACCTCCCCTGCGACGTAATAAATGATCGGTCCCTTATCATCTACATATACGCCATTAATAATCTATTCCTCATTGCTAATCAGGATTACTGGTGGAAACTTACTCTTTCAGAGAATGAAGCGCTTTATTCTTCAGCTCATTCCTCTTTTTCTCACTCTCCTTCAGTAGATTTTCTCTTTCTCCAAGCTCTTCGTTCAGCTTCCCAACTTCTGAGCTCGTTTGTTTGAGAGTTTTCGTGACATTTTCCAGCTCATCCGCGAGCTGGCGTTTTTGGTTTTCACTCTGATCGTATTTGTCCAACAAATCTCTCATCTGTACAATCAATCGTTCTTGGTGTTCCTCCTTCCTTTCTATATCATCACGAAGTTGGGCAAGATCTTGGCTCACTTCATGTCGATCAAAATCCCCTCGCCCAAAACCCCTGCCATCCGAATCTCCATAGTCCGACCGGTTCCGGCGAGTCATATCTCGCTCAATGCGATCCAGGTTTTGTCTCAACTCACTAACATCTCCCGTTCCCGTTCCCGTGCTCTTTCTCATGCCTCCTTGGCTGGTAAGGATTGGACCGAATGACTGTCGTCGTGATGTTGTCCCTCGCGTTACCATGGAAACTTGCTGCTTAATTTCGTCCTTTTCTCGCTCTGTTTTTGAAACCTGAAAATAAATAACGAGTGACAGAAACAAATTGGTAACACGAAACTAAAAGCCTGGTCAAACTGTCGAATATTGATGGGTAAAATGATCCGGTCAACTTTATTGGATGAAAATGTTGAGGTGGCGGCAAAATGCTGTCCAACATTGACAGACGACTGAACCAACACAATTGGCGGGAATTCAGAAACAAAGAAAGAAAAATATGGCACTGAAACGAAAGTAAAAGAGACGAAAGTAAAATGGCGAGTCCCGATTGGCTAACAGTATAGGCGTGTCTCGCTTCTTGATGCAATTTCGTTAGAAGACTGGTCAAACACTACAACATTTGTCGGTCGAACAGAGTTGTTGGACAAACATAATCCATCATGGAATGACAAACGGTCGAACGATGTTGGATCAAGCAAAGTTGGATCGTGCAATCTATTAACATTGTTCGCTAGTTTGGCCGTAGTTTAATGGAAGATTTATATTTCAATGCTGCGAAGGAGGTGCGTTGATCTAACGGCTTCCAAGAAAAACGCAAAATCAAACTATAAGTTACACAATTACAGACCTGGTTTCTCAGAACTTCCAGTTGTTCTAGTAGCCTTTCTCGGTCCCCTTGGCCTTCTTCCATCTCTCTCCCCAGTGCCTCGAGGCGAGACTGAAGTCTCTTCCTGGATGCTTCGTTGTCTTGTAGCTTTGCCTGATATTCTCCTAATTGACGTAGAAGTTCCCCCTTGTCTTGGTCGGCATGATTTAACCGCTGTCTCATGTCCTCCGCCTGAAAAACAAGTAACAGTAATAAAAGTGATATTTTCAATCGAAACTCACTTAAAAGCCACGAGCATACTGAAGCGAAACAAATTTCTGCAAGTATCGCAAAGATTTTGCTAGAGTTGTAAGTTGCTTTATGCGATCGTACAAAATAAGGTTTACAGGTGTGAACGGGAGCATTTGGTTATTTCTATCGGTATCCCCGACACACACAGCGGTCAAACGTCTGCGCATGCGTCAAAAGTCTTGCAACAACAACATATTCCAAAACAAATTCAAAGCGAGCCGGCGGCCGTCACTGTTCACACACCCGTTTCAAACCTTGATAACTTTTTTGGTAAATTACGAAAAAAATTGGTAAACTCACAGTTTTAAGTTTGTTCAATTTCCCGTCGACTGTGAAAATCAAAACGTTAACTTTCACGTATTTTTCTTAACTTTTGGGGGTAGAAGTTCACTGTAATATGTTTCAAGGTAAATTTTGCGCGGGAAATTCGCGCGGCCGCCCACCAGACTGACCGTAATACGCACGCGCAGACGTTTGACCGCTGTGTGTTCCCGACACCAGGGGAGGGGGACCACTGACAAGTACATCAAGGGCGCGTTTTGGGGTCATATTGCAGTATATTCCGGGTATTCCGAAAAAGGAATACACCAATACACGTCCAATGTTGTTTACATTTAGCGACTGCTTTCTATATTTCATAGGACGGATATCTGCAGGATTTCGAGGAATTATGATTTTAGAATAGCTGGAATAAGTCCCACTATATAGGCTGTACTAAAAGTAGCAGTTACTTTCTACATTTCAGACGACATTTCAGTATTCTGATTTCGGAATAGCCAGAAAAGTAAAAATCAAAAACCCGCATCTTTAGTTTACCTGTTGTGATATAACATTATTTCCTCCTTCTGCTTGGTCAAGTTTTTTTACTGCTACATCCAGGTCAACCATAACCTGGAAACCAAACAGATTCGATTCTTTCAAATAAATCCTAACAGACATGATACTTGTTCTTTACCATCTCAGCTTACAGTAGAACCCCGTTATACCGAAGTGCCAAGGGACCAGAACAATAGGTTCGTAACATCAAAGGTTCGTTATAACGATTTTCCAGCCAAGGCACCAACATATTCGTTATATCGGGGTTTTCTACTACAGTTCACCAACGTTCTACACTGTATAAATAGGCTGCAGCTTTTGTTAGCAGTTTACAGAACAGTAATAAGTTGTAATTGCTCGAGTTCTATTGAATTCAGCAGCTAATATCAGTACGTACACTTTATAAAAAAATATGTATCTGAGAGTTGAGCCATCCAAGAGGAATTTAAGAATCAAAGAGAGTTTAAAGTGTAAGTAGCGCCATAAAACAACATGAACTCTTTTTGCCTCAAATTCTATTTCTGATATACTTCGGTTGTCTAACTTAGTTTTCTTTGAGAGGCAGGAGCAGCAATTAAACTAGAATAAACGCTACCCGAATTGCGGGATTGTTTCATCTTGTGATGTCACAATGGAAACCTACGGTAGCAGTTTTCTCTAGGGAGGGAGTTGATTCATCTTATGACGTCCAGGATCATGAAAAGTGGATCCATGAAAAGTAGCCAAACTTAGGAATTAAATACCAAAAATGTTACAAAATTTGCAATATTAATACCTTTTTGTGAGAAACAAACACAACAGTACAATAAAAAAAATTTGCCATGATACTTGCACTTTAAGGCTGGTTCACACTAGTGACGTATTGCTTGCGTGGTGGCTAGTGTGAACATTTAGTCTCGCGGATGAAACAACTATTCGTTATATCTGGGTAGATTTCACGAGTATAGTGGGCCTCAAAATTGTGTTCGTTATTACGGGGATTTCGTTATTACGGAGATTTCGTTATTACGGGGTTTCGTTATTACGGGGTTTCGTTATTACGGGGTTTCGTTATTACGGGGTTTTGTTATTACGGAGATTTCGTCAGTTATTACGGGGATTTCGTTATTACAGGGATTCGTTACGGATTCGTTTCGAAGCGAGCACAAAGATGCGGCTGCTTTCGCAGGCTAAAGAGGTTCGACTGTACAAATTTCATAATAGCATGTGAACGTGATAAATAGTACTGAAAACAAAAACTTACAACTCACATTAAACTTTTTTCTCAGTGATACTGTTTCCCTGATGAAAAGAACAGCAGTTCGCAATACATGTATCTTCGTCGATATCACAATTATGATTGGACTTTGTGATTTCGTACTGAAATCGAGAAATAAATACAAGGAATGACGGCATGTTACAAACCTGTCTGCGGTCTCGTTCTGATTGCTCTAGTCTATTGGCGAGGTCATCAACCCTCGCAGAGAGCACTCGCTTTTCGTGTTGGCTTTCTCCCAGGACTTCTCTTTCAGCTTCTAGTTCACTGAATGAACGAAAACAAAGAAGGGGATGAAACAATCTATTTACAGAAATTCTACAACACAAATATTAAGGAAATGAATCTAGTTTAGCATTGTAACGATTAATGTAATAAGAAATTGTCAATTTTGTGAGCAACCTCAAACTTGAAGAAAAGCAGTAACACTTCACACCTCAGCATTATGTTCGGTTGGCTAGGTGCTACCTGAATTAAGCTAAACGTTCGAACTTACTTCGCCAAGGATCGTAGCTCCTCTTTAAATTTGTTTTCCGATGCATCACCAAGAAGAGACTGTGTCAAATACAGAAACGCAGTCGTCGTTAAGGTCTCAATAAAGGTTCAAGGTCTCATTTCTGAAAAATGCTCTGACTTGTAGCGTCGCAATTAAAGCCACATAAACGTTCTAGTTACCGTTTTAAAGGTTTTGAATTGAAAAAAAGTGTACATTTTATCTGTTCTTAAAAAAAGATGTTTTTTTTTACACGCGAAATGAATTTTAAAATTCTTTTTAATTCAAGTTTTATGCCCTGGTTTGTTTCAAAACAGGATGAAAAACTACTTTTTCCACTTTGAGAAGGAATAAAATTCGTAATACGCAACATATCAAAAATTCCCGACATAGTATTTTAGGTTTAATCAAGGTTGGAAAGGGATTAATTGTTAAATTATTTTGCAAAGGTTCAAGAGCCGATCTCATTCAGATGGCAGCCGGAGTCATTTTCCGTTGAAAAAAAGATACATCATATATAGAACCGCGCGAGCGAAGCACCATACATATAGAATGAGAGCAAGAATTGGCTGACTCCGGTTTCCCTCGCGCCCGAACTCCGAATCCTGACGCGTGGCGAGCGACGTGCCTGAAAATGTACTGCACCTGCGCGCGCACTGTCGAAACTTTAGCCAGTAGCTAGTGATATTTCCTTCTTTCTTTTTTTCTTTTTCTGTTATTTTTTTCCCTGCTAAATCTTTTGCACTGATTTCCCTTGATTCTATCAGTTTTGTTTGTGTTTTTATCTTTGTTTTCTTTATATAATTTATCGTTATTTTCGGGTCGTTACGTCAGTTCAGATAATTGGGAGATCCGCTTTCAGGCTTATTAGTGGAGCTCCCAAGGCCAAAGCAAAATTGGCTGACGACTTCCGGTTTCCCAAACCCGGACGCGCGGGCTCCACAAGCGACGTGCCTGAAAAACTGCTGCACTTCCGGATCGAAACCTTGACCAGTAGCTAGTGATATTTTTGTTGCCTAAGTATATGTTATTTTGAACCAAAAGGCTATGGTTCGCAGGCGTGGGCGGAATCTCCCCCAACATTCCCTACAATACTCCCTCGAGCTTGTAAAAACTACGGATTATCTTTCGTCGTTTGACTGTTACGCACACAGTGCTGTGTCACTCGGTACTCAACTAAACCTGTTTAATTAAACCGAGTTTATCTAAGTTGAATGTGTTTAGTTACCCAAGGTAAAAACTGCCTTGAACATGTTGTTTAGTTAAGAAAGGTCATTTTGAAGCTAGTTTAGCGCCAGCGAGCACGCGGTGTGAACAGGTACATTATTGGCCGTTTTTATACTACAGACGCATATGTCCAGACGCATAATTATAATGCGTCCACCATCTCAATACGTCCACCATCTTGATACGACAAGTATGAAGGTGAGACGAAGTATGAGACGTGCTTGATGATAAATCGCGCCATATTTCGAGAAAGGATGGGTTCTACTTGTTGTTGTTCATTTTGGCAAAGAAAACTAGTGCGTCTTCTTATCAAGTATAAAATCGGGCACAAGACGTATTATGCAACTGGTCGAACTAAGTTCTATAGTGCGTCGTTTTGGACTCATTACAAAACTTAGTTCGTCCAGTCGCATAATGAGTCTTGTGCCCGTTTTTATACTATACAAACTCAGAAGACGCACTAGATGTCTAGATGCATCATGCGTCTGTGAAATAAAAACAGCCATTTTAAACGTATTTAATTAAACAACTTTTAAGCACGTGGATGGGGTCATAGAATGTCTACTTTACTAATAACTAACGCGCGTGGTATTTACGTACCCTGACGTTACGCAATTCGTGTGTGAGTTCACCGACTTCATGTTGCTTTCGTTCCCACATTTCGCGTTCGCTTCTCATCTTTAGAAAAAGTAACACACCGTTATCAAATGATCGATACAAACACAATCTATCAATCAAAATGCGGGAAGCTAGCCAATCAAATCAAAGCAATTGAGAAGCCATTTCAAAGCAAAACATCAAAAACATCTCGTAGTTTTTTGTTTGCTTTAAACTTTTTCTCTGGCCTTTGTTTTATCGTAAAGTTTCGTAAGATTTCAAAATATGCAATTCTTTAATCACTAGTATGATTCTGACCAAATCGTACTCCACTCACTCCCATGCAGGGATGTAGATATTTGCTGGGCAACAGGCTATTTCCCGTTTTCCAGTGGCTGAAATAATACCCTGTCTTCAATAATGGCCCTCTATAACTATAAAGGTAAGGTAAAGCGACCTTATTTAAAGTCGGTAACTCGTGACAGACTGGTGAGACTGAAAAACGTCAGGCCGACGTGGGACCTACGATTTTACGTCCTTATCCGAGAAGACGTGAAGGTCTAAGCATTTGCAGTTCGTGAACGAGAGTAATCTTGAAATACAAATGTAATCGGGAGAGCTTGGCATTGTTATCTCTAAAAATCGTCGGTTTAATGTTTATCACTTTTACTGGAAGAAGGATTATGTACCTTCTTGTTATCTTTATTATGCATTAAAGCACATTTTACCTCTTGTTGTATTTCTTTTAGCCTTTTCTCTATTTCGTCTTGCTGAGATTTTTGCGCTGCCTGCAACTGTAACATTTTAATTCGGCAAATAAGGTACTGACTGAGATAGTCAAAGGAATTTGATAGAGTATGTCAGGTAATTGCACCGCGAGGTTATTCTATGTTATTTCAACATCGGTTAGCATTACTGAGAATTAAAAGTGTCTTGTTTAAAGCTTTTTCAATATTTACACATGTAAAGGGAGTTGGTTAATTTTGTTAATTGCACTATGTTATTCTGGGATATTTTTTAGTGGTTAACGTTAGCAAGAATTAAAGCAGTATTTATGACGTCAATAATTATTTCAACTTAGTTAAAAATGTGGTTTACTCATTCTCCAGTGCAGGAAAATACTACTAGCTTAAAAGTTAGTAAGAAGTGGTGCATGTATTACTGCAATATGTGTTACAAGTATAAGTAAGTAAGTGACTTTAAGTGTCAATGTATTTAGCTTTGCAGCTAATAAACCCTTCCACGTGTTTTTTTAACTTTTGATATATACGTAAAACAGTAAAACCATCGATACTGCTGAAAAGAGCACCTCGAAGATAGTCAAAATCCCAAATTTGAGAGTTATATCTTGAATAGGAGCAAAGTTATAGGCCCGCAAACTCGGAAAATTTTACGGACGTTTGTATGGAAATTTTGATTGGGGGGCACACACTTGCCCCCCCCCCCCCCAAATCAAATTTTCCATACAAACGTCTGTAAAATTTCCCGAAATTTTACGAGTTTGCGGGCCTCTATCTTTGCTCCTATTCAAGACTGATATAACTCTCATATTTGGGACTTGGACTAACTTCGAAGTGCTCTTTTCAGCAGTATCGACGGTTTTGCTGTTACACGTATATCTTAAAAGTTCAAAAAAACCGTGGAAGGGTCTACTGGGACAGTAGTCCTACTATTTTACGTCCTTATCCGAGAAGACGTGAAGGTCTAACCATTTACTGTATTATGTAAAGGCAGCACCTTCTACTCAGTTATTTTAAGACCCTGAGTGTTGGTCCGGCCGGGGTTTGAACCCGCGACCTCCCGCTCGACAGACCGGAGCTTAACCACTGAGCTAACCGGGAGGCAAAAGTGTTAGAGGACTAAACATTTATACTGTGGTATTAAATGTAGTGGTTGTCGGTAATGAGTATACCACCATTTGCGTTCAAATGGGTTTGTTTACGTTACAAACGCGACGTTTGCTTCCATCAAACACAGTAATTGTGCTGTTTCACACGCTAAACGAACGAATTTCAGTGGTCAAAGTATGTCAGGTTTGATTGAGGCAAACGTCGCGTTTGTAATTAAACAAACCCGACAAATACGTCATGCTTCAAGCTTGAACGCAAATGATAGTAATAGTACTGAAAAATAAAGAATGCAAAGAATATTGATGACAAAAAATCATTTCAAGAAAACATCAGCTTTAGTTAAATATTCACAACAAGCATTATACTGCATCTGGCATTAAATATATCAATGTACTTCCAGGGGTTTATGGTTCATATGTTTCTACCTGTTGCCTTAGGGATCCCAGTTCTCCTTCTCTATCGTGTGCAATTCGTTGGCTCTCTCTAAGAACATCTCTTTCAGCATCCAGGCCCTGTTCATTAATAGTCACAATAACATAATTACTTCTTTTGTCCTTGATTGAAGAAATGAAACAGCTTTTCCGTGTTTGCACAGGCTCATGCAAACCGTGTACCGATGTAAGTTTGAGAGTATTCTAGCTAGAGCAGAACAAACACGAGTTCTACCGCAGGTCGAGTGTTTGTACTTGCTCGAGAATTCTCCGAAACTTACAGAGGTTTGCATGAGCCTGTGCAAATACGGAAAATCTGTTTCATTTCTTTTATAAAATAATTATTTTCATAAAAGAAGGACTTACGGTGCTTGTCCTACAGTATGACGTCATTTCCATGTTTGCACAATGGCTATCAGAACACCCGTTAGGGGTTGATAAATTATTCTACTCAATTTGAGTATTATGCTTTTTGGCGTCACCCTCAAAAACAGACTATTATGCTCCAAATTATGCTCGACTGCAGCTATTATGCTCGTAATTATGCCCGTAATTTTGCCGAAAAAATATCTTCCCCCCTTTAATACATGCATACATGCATTTCATACATGATGTCATGATACAGCTTCTATTGTTCACAGTTTGTTCATCAGTCTGTTCATGTAAAACGTTATCACTGGTGACTGGTCTGCATTAAAGTCATTCTCATTTCACTCACTATCACACCAGTGTCTAACTGATTATTTGTAAACTAATCAATATACAACCGCTTGAAAAAGGACTAACAAAACTGAATCGAACTGTTCGAACAATGAACTAATGCGATACGATGCAATTTTCGTTCACAAAAGGGCAAACTGAAAGTCACTAAATACAGAAGATTGAAAAATACTAAAATATCACTATTATGCTGCAAAAAAGCACTATTATGCCGCAAAAAAGCGCTATTATGCCGCAAAAAAGCACTATTATGCCGCAAAAAAGCACTATTATGCCGCAAAAAAAAGCACTATTATGCCGCAAAAAAAGCACTATTATGCCGGCATAATGCCTGATGCTCCAACTATAGTATTATGCTCCAAATTATGCCTGCATAATTTATAAACCACTAACGCGCGTACTATCTAAATTATTTTATAATGATGATTGATAAATACAGCTGCTACTTTAATCAATTCAGTGCCTAGTTATCCTGCAGTGTCTGGTTGTTCAGGTGGATACCTCTATCCACTATAAATCCCTATCTAGTTGATAAAATAAGCTACATGTAGTTTGGTTAACACTTATCCACTGGATATGAATTCCGGAACGTAGCCTGGATTAAATTTACTTTGTTATTTATTTATTTTTGCCCTAGCTGACAAAAGGCTATATAGCACTCAAAATATCAGCTGACCATTATAATTGCTTATCATTAATAGCAGTAAACATATTCTTCTCTAACTCTTTGCATAGTTTGAATGGCGTAGGCAGATTTTTAAAATTTGTAGGCCCAAACAACCGCTCCGTAAGGGTCGCTTCTTGAGGGGTCCGGGAGCGTGCTTCCCCGGGAATTTTTTAGATTTAGACTTTCGCAAATGCCTTCTGCTGCACTTCCAGGTCATGTTTTGTGTATTTCGACTGCTCCTCAAGCCCAACATTCATTTGTAATAAGACAAGTAGGCTGTAAAATGTGTAGGCCCAGGCCCTAGATACGCCCTTGGCTACACTCATTGAGGTCAATAAATCATTCATTAAAATTAAAGGGGCACTGTCAATCGAATTGAACCTTCAAGTTTATTTAAAACCAAACTATAAAAATAACACCCTGAGATAGAATAGAAATACCATGTGAATGTCCTGATTGCTTGTCAAACTTTTCAGATGAAGGATGGCAAGATTAATCTATAAAATTGTCTCAAATTTTCTCCACTATATATCATTCTGTTTAAAGAGCATACTCTGTGTATCTGAGTAGTTATTTCCATCTTTCATCACCAGAAAGTTTATCACTTGGGACTCACCTTCACAAGGACTTCAGCTTGTTTCCTGCTTGCCTCTTCAGTGTCTCTGAGGTCTCGAAGCAGCCTCTCTCTAAAAAAAAAACAGGGCAATAAGTAACAGTAGGGCTAGCAAATGTTTGTTTTTTCAAAATGTTGAAGTGCTCCCCATTTTTAGCCTTTGCTCAGATGCTCCCCAAAACGTTTGTGTGCTGGAATGGTCAAAGTGGCTTGGTGCTCAGGCAGTGGTGGTAAAACATTTGTGTGCTGGAATGCTCGAGCTACTGGCTTGGTGCTCGTAGTGGTAGTAAAAATACCTAAAGCTTATAATTGCTTGACTGTGCTTGTGGTAAAAACAAGATGTCCACCTGCTCCCAAATGCTCGAATTGACCATTTGCTCACCCTCTCAGTTTTAAGAAGGTCCTGCTGAGGATTCTTTGGTTAATATAATAATAATTTTTGTAGAAGCTATTTCAAAAATGTCGGATAAAAAGCCTTAAGCCCACACAATAAGACCGAAAGCTAGTTAATAATGGTGTCAATCACTAAATACTTAAAACAGTAAAGAACTGTTATGCTTCATGGATGACAGAGCTCCTCAGAATCAAAATTGAAGAAGTGGCTTGTGCTTTATGGTCAATTAAGGCATGGCTCTTTTAGATATTTAGTTATCACTATCACAGAAGCAAAAGATGTTAATATTTCATAAACATTTCTGGCTTCTTGGAAAGAAATGCTGCTTCTGCAAAAATGTTTTGTGCACTGGCAAATGAGGAACATCTTTATTTTGTGAACAACGTTTTTGTTCACAAGACTTAATATATATTGTTTCCAAAACAACGTTTCCTCATTTATCCAAGCCTTAAGTAATGAATACATAACTTTTGATAGAATGCTTCACACACAAAGGTTTCAATATGATCTGAGACAAATCAACTTTATTGATTCACAGAGAATAAAATAAATATAATTTGTCTCTGAGCCTCATATTGAAACCATTGTGTGTGACAAATGAAGCATACATTGAAAGTGGGATATTAACTTATTGCAGAACCATGATGCTTACCTTTCTAATAAGGCTTCATCAGGATCTCTAAGACTTCCTGTCCTTCGTAGTGGCCTTCTTGAATCTAAATCATACCTGAAGAATAAGCTATGATAAGAATGGATTTCCATCAGTGGTATTCTAAGATGGGTTCACGAATCTTGAAGAAATAAATGTGGTTGCACTGATTTTATTTTTATTTTTTTGCTGTGGGATGGCAACATGTAACAATTTAGATGATGTTTAAAGGGGAACTGAACCCTAAAATCAACCCAACGTCTATACAAACATGTATTCTAAAGAAATAAGTTCTGCTATTTAATTTTTCTGTGTTACGCGTCTATGAGGAGAAAATTAGTCTCCAAGTTCGATTTTCCACTGAAAAATCTATATTGTGTGGCGGCTCAATTCAGTGCAAATTTCCCCATAATGTACGTCACACATACAAAGGAAGAATGATCACACTTCCAGCACAAAGAAAACACAATGGTCCATAATTGGAAGCCATTAGTCCTGTTATTCAATGTCGGGGACAGCATGGCAAAACTAATTTATTCCCCATATACTACGTCACAAATTAGGAGACTTGAGCCGTCTGTACATAGCGGAGGTTGTGAGTAAGGTTTTCGGATTTTCTCTTCATAGACGCGCAACACAGAAAAAGGAAATAGCAGAACCTATTTATTTCGAATATATGTTTGTATAGACATTGGGTTGATTTTAGGGTTTAGTTCCCCTTTAATGTAACTACAGGGGTCTATAAGTATTTGAGAATCTTAAAAATCTTTAAGCTGTTTAAATACAATCTTATACAATCATGTACAAGAGGATTTAAATTAAACATACTTATTTACCTATTATCTCTGTCATGGTCTAGTTCTCCTGAAAGTCTGTTTTGTTCACTTTTAATTTCTCGTAGTGCATCCTTCAGGCTGTCCACCTGCAAAAAGTTAATTACTGACATTTAATTAATAGAAATAAATAAATAAACACGAACTTATGAAAATTTATGTAAGGTGCTCAATAACTGGGCTTAATCAAAAGTGCAAACGTTTTGTATGTTATGTAAAGCAATTTGCATCTACCCATGGTTCCTTGAGTCCATGGTACATGTACTGAGCTCGAGTCCATGTTCTCCTGTTAATGATAATCCAAACTCGCTGTCTAGTTTTAAAAATCACACTAGTTATTATGGCTGAGTGACTTGCATGTGGACTCCTGATATAGCATGGATATAGTCTGATTACTACACAAACATTGCAACAGCCAACTCGAAAGCTAATATGCTACTTTGGCTGCCGCAGTCACTTACCTTTTACAACCTCTGTATATTACTTTATTTTCTTTATAATTCTGCTGTATGTATATGTCTATGTAACTAGTGCTTATAAATAGTATAAATAAAAATTGAATTGAATTAAATTGGCATTAGCAGGTTAACAACAGTTAAAAGGGGGTTCACAGGATATAGTGAGCACTGTACGTAGACTGTATGACTTTATAATAAAATGGTGCATTTTGACCATCAAATAGCCCATCATAATGACAAATAACAGCCACGCTTGCAAACAGTCCAAGGTCTGGCTTCTTTCTACATCCCTATGAGTGATTTAAATAAGAAGACCCCCCAGGGATAGGTAACCCAGGGTAACACATAATTCCTCCAAGATTGACAGATATCTCCCCAGTATGGGCATTAGGTTTATATAGACACAACACTCACTTCTGTTCTCATGTCATCACTAAATCTGATGGTGCTACGTTTTCTCCTGGGTCTTGCCTCATCTTCAGACTGCAAGAAAGAATCCCCCATTTAACATTATTTTCTAATTAAAATTCCATGTGACATATTGCAGTGTTGCTCAAGTATCTGTCAATCAACAAATAAGGATTTATGGGACAATAACCTTGACAAATATACATTTCAGACCTGCATGTTTTTAATTATGCCAGCAAGGGCTGATCATGATCAAAATTATACATAACAACTTAAAAAATCATTGAGTTACCTATACATTGTATCAAAACAGTGGTTTTCCAACATGAGAATATATGGCTAAAGTGAACAATCTGCACCGAAAAAAAGTGGTCGGTAAGTGGTCGGTAAGTGGTCGGTAAGTGGTCGGTAAGTGGTCGGTAAGTGGTCGGTAAGTGGTCGGTAAGTGGTCGGTAAGTGGTCGGTAAGTGGTCGGTAAAACTGTGTCGGTAAGTGGTCGGTAAGTGGTTGGTAAGTGGTTGGTAAGTGGTTGGTAAGTGGTTGGTAAGTGGTCGGTAACTTGCGAACTCGAAAATCTACATTCCCAAACTAAATAATATTCAAACCAATGAGTATAACCCTTAATCCTGGATTAGCTAATATTAAACCAGGCCATGTACATCACATACAGGCTGGCATAATAATGTTACAAATAAAAGATGGTTCTCCATGTTCTATTTAAGGGATAGAGACTGATGTGAGTCCTTTATTGGCAAATACAGGTATGCATGCACTGATTGTACCATGAACGAAAAATAATGAATACTGCACAAGGCCGCCAAGGCCGAATGCAGTAAGAAGAAATTTTGAGTTCATTGTACAGTCAGCAAGTGACTGTATTTGCTGATAAAGCATAAAGTAACACGAAGTCTCTAACCCTGGCTATTAATATTCAAACTGAGTGCACTGTCAGTGCTCAGTGAGTTTCAATTGAAATCAGTTGTCAATATATTTAACAATTTCATAAAGAACTCAAATATTCTGGATGAATAAAAAACAATTTTGGTAAATATCTCCACATAGAAATGTCATTTCGAAACACAATGAATGAAAACAGGACTTTTAATATCTAACTATAAAGTAGAGAACTTTGCAAAGAATAATTTACTTTCCAATTGGCATTTGGTCAGTGAAGTTGACAGAATGAAAATAAACTTTAAGATAAAGCGAACTCAACTGAATCAACTATGATTGACTTTTTGCACATTTAACTCGAAAGCATTTCAAACATCAATTATTTAGCTGGCTTAACTCCTAGACAGTCCGAATTTTTTTAAATAGTTTCTTTCATTTGAAAATGACTAACCTGCAGATTCCAGTGAATTGAAATATTGAAACCGGCCTCCATGTGCACGGCTCTGATGCCAATTAACATTTTCCAAATAAAAAATCCTGGGTTTTCGAACCATCCACTGAATTCTCGCTTCCTTTTGTCCTCTTATTGACAGAGTAAGGTCTTGGAAATAAAATCCATTTCTTCAGTAAGACTGACTACTAGAGTATTCACTGCAGTAGAAGCTTTTGTTCAGTCTGACACATGACAGCATGTTGTATACTTCCAGCACTTGCAAATCAGCCATTTCCAATGAGCAATTTAATATGCAAATGTCCGCCTCAAAATATATATCTTCTGTCACACAGGAGAAGGGTTCAATATCCTGCCGTTATGTTTCTAGTAATTGTCTGCATTTTCACTGTTAAAATATATGACTGGAATGGTTTTCCAAGCTGTCCAAACACGTAACTAAGGGCTGGCTCACATGTATCAGGTCTCCCTTCCCATACGTAAGAGAGGATCTGAGTCGAGTGCTTTGTTCACCTGTCCAATAGACTTATCCCACATAGCGGCCATCTAGGAATAAACCTATTGTTAATGCTTACCCAGCCTCAGAACAAACAGCCACCCCTTTTGTTTTACATTATTTCTTACTGTTGTGGTTTTAATTGCCCTCACCTTTGATGGGTAATTAGCCTCTACTGTACATTTATTTAATATCAGGCTATGAAAAATTTATGTTATTGTTACCATTTATAATCAACTTATTGAATATCAAAGCGGTTATGCATGCGTTCATACACATAACCAGAAATTTATCCAAACGTGTGGTGTACATAGTAAAACTTTGCCCATCACTCTGAGCTTGCTCTGACAGCAAATTAATTCTCACAATAATATAAATTTCAATATTATAAAGAATTCAGAGGGATATATAGCATAAATAAATATTAATTTTGTACTTCTTACCATGGAAGTTAGTGGTGTAGCTGGCAAACGTCGCCTCCGCATGATTCTTTCTCTTCTGAGCACATCTGCTGATTTTTCCAACTCAGTTCTTAGCTGGAATAACATAACAAACATAAGATTATATTTAAATAAATTTGCAAAGAACATGCAATCTACACAAGAATGCAAGAAATATGAGATCACATTGAGGTAGTAACATTAAAATGGCTTCTTTGTTGTCACAATTGTTGTTCTTTTTGCAGATTAACACAATAAACAACTTACACACAATAAACAATTTAGTCAGCTAACCAGCTACACCCAATAAAAGGCACTCACCAAAAGTACAGCTATGTGATTTCACACATGACCAGTAATTAAAAATTTGAAAACCAGACAGCAGTCTTGGAGTTTCATTTTTAGATTTCAAATGTTGACCCACCAGCAATAAATTAGCAAATTGAGAGAAAACAGGAACATCATCAATCAGTGTCATTTAATTTTGTTTTGTAAGATTTGAAATGCTGTTGGAGTTTCCCATTTTAATGCAAATAGTTGCATTCATTAATTAAGTTTCCCAACACATTGTAGATTTCAAACTGTCAATTGAATCTCTAAATCCATTGTGAAGACTTTGAAAAGTCTGTTGTAATTGTCTGAGTTTAATACTGGTCATGTAGGACCGTGATCACATAGCTGTAATTACATATGACTTGTGAAAATATACAGCTGTATTAGCTGGTTAAATTTCCTGCTGAGGGGGATGGATGACCTATAGTGTTGAAGTGTATTGGAGGTTCAGTGCCCAGGCTGTATAAGTAGGGTCAGTGCTGGAGAGTTTGGTTGCCAGGCAACAGGCAGCCAACCAGCCCAGTACACTGGGTCACACCGAAGTGAACATGAGAAAAATGGGAGAGGGAGGTGAAATCTACCAGCGATGAACGCTAAATGATCCTGGCAACAGCAAAATGTGAACCAACACTTGCAAGCAATGAGTGACTGGGAACAACCCACCAAAATTTGGCAAACAAAAGACCTGTATGAGACGCCGGCCCAGGCCCCCTGAAAAGAGTGCCACAGGAAGCCCAATAGCGCTGACGTATTTACCCTGTCTAAATTGCATTTAGTCTAGATTAACCGACTATAGTATAATAACGTAACTTCATCTACATGTATTTTATTCCACTTTACTGTTACTACACAGGTAGCAATACAATAAACCTATCTAGTAATAATAGAATCATATCGAACCTTAGTTATTTCTTCATCTTGCTCTACATTTATATCCCTATAATGCTCCAGCATGCGGTCTGCTGTGGACAACACTTCACTTGTGGCTTGTAATGAGGCAGTGAGATCATCTACTTTGTTTACTACAGTGTTAGCCATTATGGGGACTGATCTACTCGACCATGCTAATCTCTGTGGAGGTGGTGGTGATGCCCGTCGAGTACTGGTTGTCCCTAGGTGACTCACCCGCAAAGTACTTCGTCTTGGAGGTAGCCGTGATGTTGGACGGCCACTTGAGCTTTCAGAATCATCCCAAGGTCCTGTGCTTGCCATCCATTAAATCCCTTTCCAATATCAAAGCCCTGAATCTCCAATTAGTATAGAGCTTTCTGTCCTAACTTTTGTTGTCATAGATTGGTGCAGAATGATTTTATTTCTGTCAACATAAAGAGAATTGGGGAAACATTGATTAAAGCATTCTATATTGTCCAGGGCTTGAATTTACCAGCAACTATATTTCAATAATTGGTCTGGTTAGTAAAGTTTGTGACCTAACTAAGATCATATTATTATGAATCCTGAAACCAGACAGCCCCTTATGAAGCATAGAAACCTGTTACTATATTAAAGCTTAGCTTAATCTGGTAGAGTCAAATCTCACAGTTGGTAACTTGTAAAATTTAAATTTTCCTCAAAGTTAAATTTGAGCCCTGCTGTTTAAATTTATTTATTAGAACAAACACAAAATAAACATACTACATTTATGCACTTAAAGTGTGGGCACCTTATTAGTATAAGTATGCTTGGTTTACAATTATTATAATGTATACAAGTAGGAAAATAACTCACCTACTTCCATTGCTGTTATAAATTTAGGTGTATATTTAATTTTAGGCAATGTTATTGATAAACTCCTGCTAACACAATATCAATTTGGACATTATGTTTATGCTTTCATCCAAATTAGCATATATGCATCAGACTGAACTACTGTGAAGCAACCCATTCCTTTCAAATGTTAGAGGTTCTCAACCAAGAACCACAAAATAATTAACCTATGGTATAATTTCGTTACTATAATAATTATAATTATAATAACTATTTCAGAATATTTTCTTAAAACTCTTAAAGAAAATATTCCATGTAATTATAATAACTATACAAAAATTACCCCAGTGTACATAAATCATACATAAACATAATTAATGTATTTCACATCATCTTGTGGTCATTATGATAAAAGGAAACTTTCATTGCTCCTAATTAATTCAAACACATAATAAAAATGGAAGACAACACTTCTGTTGTTGATACATGTAAGCTTAAAACTATTTAAAATATGCAAATTCAACTTTAATCCTTGAGAAACAAACAGGGTGTCCTTCCCTTGTATGTGAACAATACCATGCTTTGTGTATATGGATTATTTATATACTGACTCTGTGCTCTCATTTAATATTCCTCATGACTATTTTAAGCCAATCAGAACAGTCCAAGGAAAATTAGTGTGTAGATTACATCAAGTATAACCTAATCCTGATGTTATTTTAAATACTTGGCCAAGCATGACAGTCAGACAAACAGTTATTTATTAAGCAAATAAAACCATGAAAATGGATTAGTTTTTCGTTTGCGTGCATTAACATGCTTTTGTCAATTTTAAAATAAAGATTACAAGTTTAAGGATTTTATTGCCTCAGTTTAGTATGAAGATGGAAATTACCGTTATCGATGAAGAATATTTACAGGTTTCCAAGTCTTTGCAAGTAAAATGAAAAAAGCATGTTATACAAATTGTTTGTAGAAAATATCAATTTGGTGTAAGTTCAATTTAGCAAAATCTGTAGTCGCTTGCTTTGCATGAAGAATGTAATACTCTATTGTTGTTGACTTGCGCAAAATGTAAACATGAAAGCAAACCGACGCTCTCCTGCAAGGCAAACCAAATAAATGAAGACAGTTATTTCGTTTTCCAATTACTGCAGGCTATTTAAGATTATAACAATACGTATGCAATGGATTTTTTGAGAACTTTGTAATCGACTTACAAAATATATTCTACCTTCGACAGCCAGCCATTCGAGAGCAACATTATAACTTATGTGTTTACTTTTGATGTTGGTCGAGGTTTGCATACTGATTCAAAAAACATGGTAGATTGTTGAAATAAATACTATAAACTACTATTAAGGACGGTTCTTTCCTCGAGGGCTTTGAAAATGGATTAATAAAAGGTCGGTGACCTGGGTCGTTTTCCAAGTGGAACGTTTCTTGTTAATGTTGTATCGATCGGCCGGATCGGAAGTTGTATCGATGTCGATGATCAAGTTCGATAACAGAACGCGGGCCGTTTTATACTGAAATACAGTGTTGTCGATGTTCAAAAAAATGCTTTGAGCTACAGATCAGAGGTAACTTTAGCTGCAAAACGTAACAACAAAGTATGAAAATGATCCGATGTTCGACCCTCATGAAACAAACAGTTTGGGTTACAGAGTTCTATTGAAATCGACAACATGTAAACAAATCTGCACGTGCGCTACAACTTCTTCCCATCCTTGGTATCGGGCGATATGTGACTCAAGGTTTGCAAAGCTAGAACTGAGCACCCACGAGGGTATACTATGTAATATTACTGTAAAACAGACTCGCAAACTGTTCTGTATTCACAAAGATGTCAAAACGCAAATGTGCGTAATTCGATTACTGTACCTTCAATTTGGCGACCCCCAAATACGTACAAAGAATAATCAAAATTGAAGTCTCAGTCGATTTTGAGTAACCTGTATTCATCCAGTTATGGTTGAGTAGTGTTTCTTTAGTCAGGTCGCTTCTTATCTCCAGTGTCAGCTCATAACATTTATATTTTTTTTAGCCGTTACAAACTACAATGGAATTCTGCAACTTGAAATGTGCCGCGCAAAATAATTTGCATGTTTCAATACGCATGCCGCGAAATGAGATCCGCTGGCCACTTTTTTGGAGGGAGCGGCCATTCTCGTTCCCAGTGTAAATGATAAACGTTTTTTTCGGTTCGTCCCGTAGAAAATTTCCGAAATAGTAATGGCACTTTTCAAAAGGTAGTCCACAGGCAGCCCAGACTTTCTGCAACGTTCGAAGGGGTGTTACGTAAAAGTACCCTACTTTTTGGCGAAAATCATAATAAAGGACCACTAATAAGAGACATGAAGTCACTCTTACCAGTACAGTGGAACCTCTCTATGCGACCACCTCTCGTAGGCGACCACCTCTCTTAAGCGACCACTTACCAAAAGCCCGTTTTGTCTCGTAAGCGACCGCGACCACCTTTTGGGCTTTGGAGTTGGATTTTTCTTTGTTATCAGTTTACCTCCTGTAAGCGACCGTACAACTGAAATCGTTCACACAATCCTCGATTAAAAGGTTTTTCAAGCCATAAACTGTAAATATTTTTTGACACTATCAAGCCCCGTTTATCTGTTGAAGTTCATGTTCGCTGAAAATTTTAAAGGTTTTGAGGTTGGAGCACTACAAACCCATAATAATAAACTGTAGTGATAAAATATGTTGTTGTATTGATATTCCCTGTCCCTTATAGAGACCAGATATCATATTACTAAAATTTGGGCTTGCTGTGGTGGTTACTCTCGTAAACGACCACTTTTCCAGGTCCCGAGGGTGGTCGCTTACGTGTACTCCTGCTCTTACTCAGAGTTTTTACTAAAACCACACGTCTTTAGGGGACGTTGACAAATCAAGGGGAGGGAGTAAGGAGAGATAAATACCTCATGGTAACTAGAAGAGAATGGAACAGCTAGCCTGCTTTGTTACATAATATAAGCAATTATTGGCTGAGGTTCAGCATGATAGCGAAATTTATTAAGACAGAGGTCTGTGTTATGTGCCGAAGCCGAAGGGTGAGGTTGATAAGGCGTAGACCAAGGTCTTGATAATTTTCGCTATCATGCGAAAACTGAATTCAATAATTGTTTATATTGTTTATACATTTTTAAGCTCTTGAAAGTCTTAGCCTGCGTCGCATCCGAACTGAACCCCGGTTAAGTCCGTCTGCGAAACAGCGACAGAAAGCTTGTTCTAGACCCCCAACGAAGTACCAGGATATATATAGTCGATTCTAATTGGCTTTTACTAATGCTCATTCTTACACGTCTTCTGACTGGCCATTCAACTGTCACCAGCCTCGGAGATTGTTATGATTGTTGTTTTACGAGTTTAGGACTGAAGGAATGAAAACATAGCTGAGCGCTTAAAATAGCAAAATGGCTCAAAATAATGAAATATAATTGCCCTGCTTTCTAGAATTGCTTATCATCGAGCCAGTAGATAACTAATGTACGCATGCGCACTTTTGCTATCGAGAATTGGTTGCGTGTTAATCGAGATGCGGAGTAAAATGTATAATAATTATAGTATTATACGTAACTTAAGTGCTTTTAAAAAGGCCCTACCACGTAGTTCGAGTGATAGCTATAAATATTAGTATATAGTTTTCCGAGTATATTTTGGTAGTATAGGTCCATTTTTTTAATTTCTAATATACTTTTTTATATTGATGTCTTAAGAATATTATAATTTTTATATTTAATTATTTTCATTTATTCCCCAAGTAGAAACGTAACGGCATGATTGAATTCTATCTCCTGTGTGACAGAAGACATATATTTTGAGGCGAACATTTGCATATAATCAATCGTTGGAAATGGCTGATTTGCAAGCGCTGGAAGTACAACTTGTTAACTTTATGTGTCAGAGTCAGTGAACAAAAGCTTCTACAACACTCTAGCCGTCTTACTAAAGAAGAGGAGAACATGAAGCGGGAATTCAATGCCGGATGGTTCGAAAACCCAGGAGTTTTTATTTGGAAAATCAGTTTCCATCAGAGCCGAACACTTCTCGTCGATTCGCTCGATCCTTCGCGCCTAAACTTTGGCTTAGAGAGGGCAGTAGAACCTCTGACATCCAGGGTAAGCACACTGAGGCCGGTTTCAAGATTTCAATTCACTGGAATCTGCAGGTTAGTGTCATTTACGAATGAAAGAAACTATTAAAAAAGTATATAGACTATTTATTTAGTAGTTAAGCCGGCTAAATACTTGATATTTGAATACATGGCTCCAAGATTTTGGATCTCGAGAATTTCGTCTTCGGAGAGATTTCGTTTTGGTGGGATTTGGCATGGGACATCCTATATCTTGCAAATGTAGAAAGTACCATTGGAACTGGTACCGATCCGAGTCCAAAAAGATTCGGAGATACCCGTGCACCAGATCCGTTCCAGGTCCAGAATCCTCGGATATACCCGGGTTCCAGATCCGTTCCAGATCCGACCCGAGTCCCGCACTTGGGCGACTTGCAAGAACTTGGGCAAGTACTTGCCTAGGTACTTGTCTAGGTACTTGCCTAGGTACTTGTCTAGGTACTTGTCTAGGTACTTGTCTAGGTATTTGCCCAAGTTCTTGCAAGTCGCCCAAGTGCGGGACTCAGTTTTATTTTATTATCACTAATCCTACTACTTTAAAATCAAATGCAATAAACATACCTTTGCTCTATCTGTTGTCCTTGGTCGTTTATTAGCGATTTGGGCTGTTTTTGGAGAGACCAGAGAAGAAAAAAACCACTAAATCGCTCGCGGCTAATTAATAAACGACAAAGGACAGGTATGTTTATTTCATTTGATTTTAACCTATCAATAATGGTAAAAATATAGTGGTAATTCTCATACAAAATTCTCATACAAAAAATATAATGGTAATTCTCATACAAAGCCTACATACTCACAAATAAACACACCACCAACTCGAAATTAGAGCTTGGGTTGCCTGTGGTTTTGCAATCAATTCCAGACCTGCTCATCCCCCCTCTAGCATACGTGGGGTATTCGACAACTCAGTCTGTCCAGAAGCGATTTGCAATCTTTCCAGAGCCACACGATGGGTCATATATGCATTCCCGCGGCGGGGCATTTCAAATTCGTCAAATTCCCCACAAGTGTTCGGAGAAATGGGCAAGTTTGGAATTGATAGACACAGTACGATAGAAAATTATTGAAAGTTGATGTAGGGTGTCGGACATTCGCAATTTCAGAACTTGGAGTGCGATCGAATTTTAGCTCGCGTAGCATTGCGAAAAGTAGAGGCTTTTATTTTGGGTTGCCTGTGGTAGTCCAATCCGAAAAAAAAAATGTCTTGCAATGGCGTTAACAGGACCTTGCATTATGTTCATCCAGGTCGATCAATTGAAGAGTGAAGACTGACAACATGTTCTTTGAACTTGCCCGTATCGGAAGAACAGAAAACAAATTCCGGGAATCGGGATGTGCATACCTTCTATTTCCTCTCTCGTAAAAGGTAACGCAGGAAGCAGCGACGGTGACTAGCTAGTATCCACTCCTTCGCGGTCTTATACAACAACAAAACACGCCAACGAAGCTGCAACATTAGCCCACTTCCGCGATTTGCTTTACTTGTCACGCACAAGTTTCAATACGAGGCTCCGTGCTAAATTAAATTTATTCTTTTCACAGAGAAAAGAATAAATTTAATTTAGCACGGAGCCTCGTATTGAGACCTTTGTACGTGACAAGTAAAGCATATCGCGGAAGGTGTATATTCAGTTGTGGGGACGGGGTGGAGATTCAAACAGATTTCCACAAGTTTTAAAATCTCAATGAAAAACAATACTCGCCCAGTTGTTACCCCAAGCAAGGTCTCCCTAAAAATGTAATAAAAATAGGGGGTCTGTACAGGTCCGCAAATGATCCCAGGCCCGCAAATGATCCCCAAAATGGACCGCAAATGATCCCCAATGGGGACCGCAAATGATCCCGTGAAAAAAACATGGAATGGCATGGATTTTTGCCGCTGGACAGTGGATCTAAAGTATGAATGAAAGAAAAATGAAGAACAGATTTTTTTAAATGATGATGTAATGATTTTTAACCATTGGCTCCGGCAGGAAACCCCCTTTAAAATATGTCCATCAAAATCTCCATGACCGGTCACGCTTTCGACCAATCAGAGGGCGCCGGAACTCATTCCTATAATTCCCGGATCACACCTGTCCATAAAAATCGTATGTCGTCAGCGACATGTTCAATCTTGACAGCCTTCGCAGTGTCTGTAATAGACGCTCGTGAACAAGGCACGATTATGCTCACTCCTGGCTAGTACGCTCGTTATTACTTTTGGTATTGCTTTGAAATTGTTTCCTTATGTGTTGTAAATAGGAGATACTGACAAGCAGGATGAGATATTTGGAAATGAAAACAAAATTGAGTCAGAATAATTGACCCGATGATTAAAAAAAGCCTAACCCGTTTCTGGTAATAAGAACGGTCGACGAAGGACTCGGGATAGACCCGTTCGCGGTAAATTCCGACATTTTGTTTGTATGGGAATCGATGGGAATTCGATACCAAATAAAATCCGTAAATTCGAATTGATGAAATATTCTTCAGATACAAACTTAAGATACCAGGTAAAAGATTAACATATCGTAATTTTAGGGATGTAGCTGTGCTGGGAAGCGTGCAATCGTGTTTTCAGTTTTCCATACATTGTCTGTAAATTTTCAAGCGGAATTTGACTCGTTTTTACAAAATGTCGGAATTTACCGCGAACTGGTCTGTTAAGAACTCTGAATTACTGAGGAACTTGGGATTAAGAAAACAAATTCACAAAACTATCGAATTGGTAAATTATTTACCAAAGCAAATACTTTTCTTTTGTTTTGTGTTTGAAAGAATAACTCGGGTTAAGAAGGCTATTTTTGAATGGGCCAAACAAGCCACCATACTACGGGTTATTTATTCTTAACTTTAATTTCTTTAATTTTAACTTAGAGTCAGTATACTCCCGATTAAGAAAAACTATAAAAACTCAGGATTATTAACAACAAAAAAAACCATCTGAAAATTAATGAATTAACCCAGGATTTGAAAAATAAAAGAAATTCGTCCTTGCGAGCCACCCGTAGAAGGTACCGTTTGTATGAAAAAGAAAACTAACTTTATGTGAATATTTTGATTTCTAAAACATTGAATCGAACGACCAGATTCCATGCCATTCCACATGGCATGGAATCCCAATGGGGGTCATTTGCGAGCCGGGATCACTTGCGGTCCATTTTTGGGATCATTTGCGGACCTGATAGATCCACTATCCAGTGGCAAAAATCCATGCCATTCCATGTTTTTTTTTACGGGATCATATTTGCGGTCGTAATGGGGATCATTTGCGGTGCATTTTAATTTGGTGATCAACTGCGGGCCTGGGATCATTTGCGGGCCGGGATCATTTGCGGACCTGTACAGGTCACTATTCTCGTTTTGTTCATGAAATAGCTGCAATTTAAATTTATGATAATTTAGAGGCCCCATAGCAGAAATATGCGAAATTTCAGCAGGAGTAAGCAGCGCCATTAAAGACACTGTCATGGTTTTGCGTAAGTCTGGAGTTATTGTTCGATTGGTGGCTGTTAATTGGCTTCAAACAGTTAAAGTCCCCTCTCTCAATGCTTGGTTGAAAGAATATACAATATTTTCCTTGAAGACTAGATCTACGCACAGTTTGTTAGTCATTTGTGCACATTTGCTTTGATTTCATCCATCCCACACGTGTGCTGGGATAGTCAGTTTATATGACAATGACTGAAAATAATTTAAATCAGCCATTAACCTTTTTATGCCCCAAGGCGGAGTATGGTAATGTACCTATAATTTAAGATCAGGCTGCGATAAGCCGGTAACAAGGAGATTTAGGCCCAAAAGAACAGAAGACTTCTGAACTTTTAGGTATTAATCATTATTAGTAATGTGCAGCGTATTCTGCATCTGCCATTATATTTATTGTTATATAGTTATTACAGTTATATTCATACTTATATTACCACCTGTTAATTCAGTTTTATTCTGCAATAAACAGTATTTATTATTATTGTTTTAAATGGTGAAAAATATATTTCCTGACCCGTCGCTCAGATTGTTGGCTGCATAGCTAATATTTGTGTCGTCAGCAAACATTTTCGGAGAACCTACACTGAGACAGTTTGGAAGGTCGTTAATGTCGATAAGGAAGAGTAGAGGACCGATGATACTGCCCTGAGGGACACCACAGGTAATTTCTGAAGCGTTTGAAAGATGACCATTAACAGTGCATTTTTGACTTCGATTACTGAGGTATGACTCAAACTGGTCAACACCATAGTTTGAGAGCTTTTGTAGTACAATTCTGTGATTGATCGTATGATTGATCGTAATTCAAACAAGATGGCGGACAACTGGTGGCGAACAACTAAACACACTACACAACAAAAAGCCGATATGATTAGTGCAGAAATGATTACAGCAGGTAATGCCAAACGTGCTCAGTAGTGTCGACTCACGATTACCGGCTAAGAAGGAAAAGTAACGAAACATTTTGAATTGGACAGCGAAACTGAGAAAGGCAGAGACGAGTGGGCGTATTTTGAGCGGCGGGTGTAAAGTACAGGTCATAGGTCAGGTTGTTAATTCCAAGACAAATCCTAACCCAAACCACAAACCTAACCCCAACCATCGGACGAGTTCACAGGTAAACAACGGGTTCTCACTCACCTAGAGCATAGTTAATAGAGTGGAATGGTTAGGAAACCCGGCAAACTTCAAAAGGGCTAACAAAGGCGCTGCGATTGAGGTTGGAAGGGGGCAAAACAAAAGATTGTGCACTATCATAGTTCATTAGCGTTCCCTGAACGACTGAACTCACACGTTTCTATTGGCTGATTGACTAACATGTTGGAATTTCTATTGTGTTTTGTGCACGGTAGTGGTCGAAAAAAGCTAACAAAGACCTATCACAAAGAAGGTCCCTGAGTTTCCTAACCATTCCACTCTATTAACTATGCCTAGAGCTAGGGTTCACAGGTAAACAAGAAATGACTTGACCTGTGACCTGACCTGTACTTTACACCCGCCGTATTTCGAGGCTATTTCCAGTGTGCTAATGATGTGATGTCACAGGAGGCCAACAAAAGGTCAATTGTTTCTCCTTATGAATGAAACTATTTCTGATTTATACAAAGTATTTAGTAAAACCACCGATATCAGGCCCAAATATAACATGGATGTGTAGAACACGTTATTCATTTCCACCAGCACGTTTTTGTATAATAGATGAGGCCTCCTGAGACATACATTAGCATATTGGAAATAGAAACCTCAGCTATAACTAATACATGCAACACTCAAATCAAGAAATAGTTCACAGTTTACTCGATGTAGAATCGTCTCCAATGATAAAACATTTGGGCTTATAGGCATTGTAAAGAATGGAGAGTTTGCAGGTAATTGGAAAACTCTACAGATGCAAAAACGGGTGGAATAAAAAGGGTTTCGTTCTATCACAGGAAGCCCAAGTTCTGTTTATGTAAATTTAATTTATAAGGGTTTGTATGGGAATTTTTTAATCTGGTTTTTCGATAAATATACTGTAATAAAGTGAATAAAACTTACCTGGTGTCTGTGATCTGTGTCTTGGCTGTGTCTGTACGTAGTTTCAGCGAATTTGGAATCCCTTATTCATTTCTTCTTTAGTATGAAGAGTAAGGGATTCAAAATTCGCTGAAACTACGTACAGACTCAGCCAAGACACAGATCACAGACACCAGGTAAGTTTTATTCACTTTATTACAGTATATTTATCGAAAAACCAGATAAAAAAATTTCCATACAAACACTTATGAATTAAATTTACATAAACAGAGCTTGGGCTTCCTGTGGTTCTATTCTCATGAGCCGAGATTGGTGCGTTTTTATTTGTTTGTGAAGCGAGAAATGCCTTCTTTTCCATGTAAAAAATATTTTTTTTATCATTGAAACTCTTTGGTTGAGCCTGCAGAATTATAACTGTCTGTAATTTCTATGAAACATGATCCATACCCCCTTCTATACCACCCACTTTAAACCTTTTTTCTTGTTCCATATCCAGTAAGGAGTAGCTCATTTGAGTCATGTGGCATTGCTTTTGTAAAAATTACGTCCCTTAGAAGGCTCATTCTGGCCATGGAAGAAGCCTCCCTAATAGCTCTTATGTCTTTGTTAAGCAAACACCTCAAGTGAACTCCAAAATTGGCTAACAACCTGTTAATTTTGGATCATTTTCTATTCTCATCCCAACATTAAGATTGAACCTGGCTATCATAAGCCAAATACTGGTATCTGAAATGAATTGTTTCACTCTGGTAGAGGGCCAGTTCAACATGCAGGATATCATGTATACCAGCTGAAACAGGCTACAGTGAAACTATTGTAACCCAACGAGAGCTAAACACATTGCAATACGAAAACAAAGCATTCCAAGTCACAACTCATGAATGGAATATCCACACAATTTTCGTACTTTAACTTCAGAACTAGTCCACCAAATTTTCCTTTTACATGATCGAAGCTCACACATGTTAAAATGCTATTGTCTTGTACTCAACACTGATTGGCTCATATAACCATAAGTTGGAATACCATGTTTTCGTTCTGCAATGTGATTGGTTCTTGTTGTCTAAGTGGCCCAATGTGATTGGTTCTTGTTGTCTAAGTGGCCCAATGTGATTGGTTCTTGTTGTCTAAGTGGCCCAATGTGATTGGTTATTGTTGCCCAGTTATAGTAGTCGCACAGTTAATGCTCTTCTTTTGAATTTGGCTCTCAAAAGGAGAGACAAATATAATGTTATCTATTGTTATATTTCTCTGTATAAGTCCTGTGAGCTTTACAATAATGCCTGTGCTATCTTCTTGGTGTGGCATACATTCTTATATACTCTTCTACTCTTCGCTTGAAGGTATCCTGAAAGAATCAAATAATTAACTCCAAGTTCTCAGTATTAGCTGATTGTACAGGTTCAGTTTGGCTGTTTATAATAATATTAAACTAGGTCTATATTTACGTGTATGGAATATTTAGTAATGCAAGAATACAAGTACATACCAATTTCCAAGAAATTGTATTCAAAACGTTTTCGAAGTGATTTTGACACTTTTCTCACCTTATTTTTCTCAAACTGCTGAGATGCTTCCACATTCAGAGGATCATCAAAATTAAGTAAATCCTGAAAACACAGAAAAAGTTCAGTTACAGTATTAATGATCAAGTTTGTAATTCCAATTCCCTCTTTCTCCCTTGCCCTTGTGATGCTACACAGACTAAATGAGACAAACACTAGTGATCTACACTAAATCACTTATAAAGTTGACCAAGTAGTCTGTTTTATCCATGATATGTTTCATTATTGCACAGTATGTGTGTGATACAGTATAATTATAGTGTGTTGCACATTAATTTTTGATCTTTCAAAAATTGCAGTTAAATATATTTTATCTTGAGACTGATATTCTCACTTATTTACCACATGGCTCTGTTTTCTTTGTTCATTTGGGGGAGTCATATCTCATATTTTCACATCACACCTAACTTGCTTTGTTCTTTTTGAGGGAATGTATTCCCTCGCACATTTCCTACTACTTAAAACTACTGATTCACTTTTTACCCACAGAGAAGTAAATGGAAGGGAGGAGATGGAAAAATGACATGTGTTACAAGCCAGAATTCGAACCCTCTCTTGGTCTCTAGTCCTCTGTTCTATCCACCGACACTACAAGCTACATTGTATGTTGGTCGAAAGGATCAAGACAAAAACCACAATGAGAAGCCTGGCAAACAATGCTTCCTAATGATTTATAAAAAGAGATATTGATATTGCGTCAACAATAAAACCTTGCCATTGTGAAAAATAAATTGTTGTCCTTCCGCTTGGGGGTATGGGATTTATTCACCTCAGGTTCTGCCTGAGGGTGCAGGAACCCTTGGCAAATAAATACCTTTTAACACCGAGTGGAAGGCCAATAACCCTTACTTAACTATAATTTTACTTACTGTAAATAATGAGTTTAATCCCCATACAACATCCTTAAAACAAAAAACAAATCACAGCAAGTCAATAAAATCACACATCCTGTACTGGCCAGGGTTGTCACCAGAAGGAACTACCCCACCTCCTCCCATCAGACTGCATCCATGCCCCCCATCAGACTGCCCCACCTCCCCCATCAGACTGCATCCATGCCCCCCATCAGACTGCCCCACCTCTCCCATCAGACTGCCCCACCTCCTCCCATCAGACTGCATCCATGGCCCCCATCAGACTGCCCCACCTCCCCCATCAGACTGCCCCACCTCCTCCCATCAGACTGCATCCATGCCCCCCATCAGACTGCCCCACCTCCCCCATCAGACTGCCCCACCTCCCCCATCAGACTGCCCCACCTCCTCCCATCAGACTGCCCCACCTCCTCCCATCAGACTGCATCCATGCCCCCCATCAGACTGCCCTACCTCCCCCATCAGACTGCCCCACCTCCTCCCATCAGACTGCATCCATGCCCCCCATCAGACTACCCCACCTCCTCCCATCAGACTGCCCCACCTCCTCCCATCAGACTGCATCCATGCCCCCCATCAGACTGCCCCACCTCCCCCATCAGACTGCCCCACCTCCTCCCATCAGACTGCATCCATGCCCCCCATCAGACAGCCCCACCTCCCCCATCAGACTGCCCCACCTCCTCCCATCAGACTGCATCCATGCCCCCCATCAGACTGCCCCACCTCCCCCATCAGACTGCCCCACCTCCTCCCATCAGACTGCATCCATGCCCCCCATCAGACTGCCCCACCTCCTCCCATCAGACTGCCCCACCTCCTCCCATCAGACTGCATCCATGCCCCCCATCAGACTGCCCCACCTCCCCCATCAGACTGCCCCACCTCCTCCCATCAGACTGCATCCATGCCCCCATCAGACTGCCCCACCTCCTCCCATCAGACTGCATCCATGCCCCCCATCAGACTGCCCCACCTCCTCCATTAGACTGCCCCACCTCCTCCATCAGACTGCCCCACCTCCTCCCATCAGACTGCATCCATGCCCCCCATCAGACTGCTCTCACTCGCTTCACTCTCATATCAATTTCTGATCAAATTTTTCCAGCTGAATGTCTGATATTTGTTTCGGACTTTGCCTGATCTTATGCCCAAATATCCCCCCCCCCCCCACCTTTTTTTCAATTTCTGATTTGGTGTGCTGGTAGTCATGATTTCTTCAGACATTTAGTACTTCATTAATATTTTCAGTGCAGTGACTGATGAAGCTGAATATCTTGCTATCCAACATGGCAATGACCAATTTCTCTGGATTTTCAATCTCTAAAGCTCTCTTAAATAGCAATAGGCTAATATTTGAATACCCAGCTACAATCTCACTTAATTTGGTATCCATGTTGCAAAAACAGAAGCAGAATAATTATTAGAGATTAATCCTTACCTTGAGTTTCCTAGTTGGCGCCCAGCCTGACCCATCAAGTGTGTGTTCCCTTAGCAAACTACAAACAATATATAACATCCTAGTATGTAACAGATATGGTAACAGTATCCTATTAACCAATGGTGATCAAGCCAAAATGCAACTTAGATATGGTTAAATAATCCAGCTTTCAGTGTGTACCCTGTGGCAGCTTTACTGAGTGGGTCCTGGGATGGACAGCTCACTTCTCACAACATTGATTCTACAGTTATCTTCATGTCTGAGCACATTTCAAAATTAGTCTGACATTTAGGAAATTTGGTTGAAAAATTTCCAATGTCTGTCAGATATTTCCTGTCCTGCTTACTGGTTGCCTGGCAACCAACCTTTCAAGCACTGCCCAAGAGTCAGCCTGCTGCTGAACTACCAAACTCAAGCTATCTACTACTCCAGCCTCCTCTGCAGGAGGAGTCTTAGCTCAAATCTGGAGTCTGGGAAGGAGAAAATAGGGAGAAGGGAGAGAGAAGGGAGAATGGAGAGAGAAAGGAGAAGGAAACTCTTCATTTTCTTCCCCAGTTCCCCTGCACCCATTTCTCCACAGGGAGACTGATTGGCTAGTCTCAGATCATTAAGTAGTGTTTCATATCCGAGTCATTAGTATGATTCCCAGTTTTATATCACAAACTATTGGGAATTTCATGATATTTTGCTTTTGTTTGAGCTAAAATCTTTGGGTCTTGGGAGTTTTCTCAAAAATTGAACAAAGTTCTGAAGATCTTAGCTCGAAACCAAAGTACAATTGACTCACCTTAAACACACCTCTCCTGTTTCATTTATATTAGGATGCCATATTTTTGTTTTACAATTTACATATGGAGGCTGAAAAATAAAGATTACCACGTTGAATGTTAAATAGTTTTTAAGAACAAAACTCCTCAATTCAGAAGTGAAAATAGTTCTTTCTGATTCATACTTTATTGCTTTTCATCCATATTACCTTAATATTATAATCTTCAGGGATTACTATGTGGAATTTGAATATACCATCCTTCCAGAATCCTTCATCTGTATTGAAAATAAACACATTTGTAGTGGCTTTCCGGGGAGAGGGGGAGGCTTTTCCTTTTATTCTTTGGGGGGAGGGGGGGGGGACTTAATGCAATACCCTACTTTCAATACATATATGTATGTATCTACATGTATGTTTCACAGTGTTCTGGCTAGGAATTTTGCTCAATGTGTTAAAAAGGGTATATTTCTAAGTAACCCTGCGCACTTTGTTCATGAATAAGGGTTCTGCTTGTGATGGAAGCATACACCCTATGGTGCTCCAAACATTTTGTGTTAATGGATCATTTCTGAAACTGTTGCACCACAGCCCTTATAGCCAGAATCCTGCTACACTAGTTGCACAGGAGGCTCTGGCTGCCTGGTTTGACATCAAGTCATTAGCATATGGGAAATTTAAAGCTATATAATTCTTAGATCAGGAACACCCAACAAACCGTTTTGCAAAATATCTGTTCTTCTGGGCCACTTGGCTTAGTAGCAAATTCTGCACTTTTTGTTGATTTTTTTTCTAAAGTATTGAATTCTGCAGGGTATCAAAATTTGTCTGACACACTTACGTTTTTGTATCATGAATTACATTTGACATATGTCAAGCTTTCCTTGGTGGCCTTTCAACTATGTCAATTCCCCTCTTCATATTGTAGTTTGTGATTTCTTCATGATCTTGACCTTACAATCGCTTATTCACGAGCTTTAATTAGGCTGGCTGGCACTACAGAATAGCTGTTCGTCTGCCAGCTGAAATTCTTTTTTTAATGTTTAAATACATCTAATCTGTTATAAAAATGCCAGATTATTAGGTTTTATGAAGTTATGTCATTGGATGCCCCGGATCGATGTAACACTATTCACTTTATATAGGATCACTCAACATCATTGAAGGAGCCTGGGGCCTAGTGTTACCATGGTAACATCTTAATTTGCATAATGACGTGAATTTTCCTTAGTACCACACATGTGCAAATTGTCAATTGTTTTTACCATTATTTGCAGAGATATTCTTCATTTTGTGATTTAATTGTCTTCATGGCTGTGTCAACCTTATGACGTCACAGACCATCTAATTTGCATATTCTAAAATCCTTAATATCTCCGGAACGAGATGACATATTGACAAACAGAAAACACAATTCTTCCTCATTTCGAAAGGACTTTCAAATGAGTTGTTAATATTAATGATGAATATTTCACTTCATAGGCACTTTAAGGTAGGACCTGTCCAGTCCATAGACTTACCTGGAATGACTGTTAAATGAAAATCGTGCAATGCATTTGGATTTTTGAAATCAACTTGACAAGTTTCTGCCATAAAACAAACAACAAGATTACATACTGCGTGATGTACATGCCTGTATGATCTTTTATACACAGTAATTATGTAGTTCCATCTGTACACATATCTACATGACTGTACATGTATGTATAATAAATTATAGCTTTAAAATAAATGTTCACTTACAAGTCATTTTTCTTTATGGTGTACATGCTTGGCATAAAGTGTTCCAGTCAAAACAAGGTATTATGTAACCACATAATTGAATTAACAATTTTAAAGCAAATTGCATAGTCCATTTATAAATACAAATACAAATAAACAACTTAATATTTACGTGACTGTCTAGTCTTCTAGCTGACCCTCACTGTTAAGGGTCTACTGATCAGGACATGGATTCCTTGGTTTGAGAGGGAGGAAAACCGGAGAACCCAGAGAAAATCCCTCCGAGCAAGAGCGTGACACTAACAAACTCAACTCACATATGGCGCCGTGTTGTGGGAATTGAACTCGGGCCACAGAGGTGAAAGGCGAAGCGCATAATCACTGTGCCACCCTGGCTCCCCATTTGTCTGTACTCTTAGTACATCATATACATGTGAGTGGTTTCAATATTTTTTAAATGGGAGGCACTGAAGAAAAGTAGGTGGCTGATGAAACAAGGGTGATAAAGGCTAAGTGAGCTCAAATTGAAAAAGTAGGTGGCAAAATCTTGAAAGTAGAATGATGGATAAAACTGCTGGTGCCTATTGCAACCAGTGCTGCATGTACATTATGTTCAAAACTCAAGTGACAACGTGCACAGCAAGTTGTTTCACTGCAGCCATTTGGATAGTATACATGAAGGATGTAATTTATTATCAAGAACAGTACAAACAACAACAAAATGTAGGCTTCTAAAATCAGCAAGCAGACAGGGCTTTGAATTTGATGGAAATTCAGATAGGCCAATTCAATGGCCATCCCTGATAACAACATCATAAATTTGTGTCTGTGTTTAATACAATGTATATCGGATCTAAACTAAGATGTAACATGGCCAATATTCATTAATAATTCATAACAGTACTAACCAATCCAGACCCGAGTATTCGGGTCAAGTGGATACGCTGTAAACCCCATACAAAATTCTAGTTAGCCTATTAGTAGACAGTATCAATGATACAGAATACTAATTATATAATAAGCCCTATTAGTATTCTGTATATCATACAGAATTTCTAATAAGCACAATTAGTATTCTGTATCAAATGATACAGAGTACTAACTAGAAACCAACTAGAATCCTGTATGGAATTATACATTGTACAGGATACTAACATGCTAGTGTTAGTACGAGGTCTCATGACTGATTTCTGACCTCCCCTATCCTGGGCCGGGTGAAATGACAAAGTACATCTGCTCTCTTATTGTGTACATACTGTCTCTTCCATGTGGGACCTATTTTTCTGCATGCTACAATGTATGCTCTGCTCTCTTATTGCATACACATTGTCTCTTCAATGCGGGACATGTTTTCGTGAGAAACGAATTCATCCCACATTGATAGCAAGGTGTGAGAAATTAAAGCTTCTAGATGTGTAGTCATGTTTTCAGTTATTTTGGCAATATGACTTATTTTGGCTGAGAAAATAGAATTTAAAGTTTAATATGTAAATGAGATCATATCTGCATGTATGTTGTGGGGCAATTTTGATGACTGGTTCAAATATTTTTGAACTGGGGCAAATATGTTTACCTGTGAGCTTATGATCACTGGCCGGTCAGAGTCTCTTTTTATTGGGGTAAGCTATTGTATTTTGATAAATACAGACAAACTCACATGTTTACCTGTGAACTCTAGTCACCAATTAGCTCTATAAACCCGTTGTTTACCTATGATATTATGTTCACTGACCGGTTAGGGTCTTTTTTATATTGGGGTAAGCTATTGTATTTTGATAAATACAGACAAACTTACATGTTTACCTGTGAACTCTAGTCACCAATTAGCTCTATAAACCTGTTGTTTACCTGTGATATTATGTTCACTGACTGGTTAGGGTCTTTTTTATATTGGGGTAAGCTATTGTATTTTGATAAATACAGACAAACTTACATGTTTACCTGTGAACTCTAGTCACCAATTAGCTCTATAAACCTGTTGTTTACCTGTGATATTATGTTCACTGACTGGTTAGGGTCTTTTTTTATATTGGGGTAAGCTAATTGTATTTTGATAAATACAGACAAACTCACATGTTTACCTGTGAACTCTAGTCACCAATTAGCTCTATAAACCTGTTGTTTACCTGTGATATTATGTTCACTGACTGGTTAGGGTCTTTTTTTATATTGGGGTAAGCTATTGTATTTTGATAAATACAGACAAACTCACATGTTTACCTGTGAACTCTAGTCACCAATTAGCTCTAAAAACCCGTTGTTTACCTATGATATTATGTTCACTGATCGGTTAGGTTTTTTTTAAATGAAGGGTAAGGGTTTGGATTAATTCACAGAAACATTTAAGAAGCATTATATCAACAGTTTGGTTCGGTTGGCACAGTTTGGTTCGAAGTACGAGTGGCGCCGTAATAAAGTACACCTGATCATCTATAAGCGATGTATTTTTCTGGATTTAGCCGCTTTCTTACTTCTCTTGAGTTGCTGCAGTTTTCATAAAATGCAGTCAACACAAAGTTCATCTGTATTACAGTTTCGTCCGGGTTTTAATATCGCCCATGTTATATTTTCTAAAGATGTTTCGAAGTCCGATTTTGTTAGCAGTATGCATGCACGCATACTAGTTTCGATGATTAGTCACTTATAGAATAAACGGTGGTGGTGAAATCAATAAGCGCTTGTGTGGCGCAGTGCGTTAGTCAGTGGAAAACTGGGCGTGTCAAGGCAGAGCTGCTGAGTTCGAATCCCGGTGAGTTCGAATCCCGGTGAGTTCGGTACGTTGGTATTACATCTGAATGAAAGGTAAGTATATATAATACCTTTATTTTAAGAGGGTAGCACTAAATAGTGTACAAACACTAATGAACTTGTGGCCCTCTATCTAAAAATACACTAAAATTTAATTACATATAATACTAGAGATAAAAAGATAAAACTATGTACACATATTGAATTGCAAATGTAAGTAGTCTATAATATCTAAACCTATAAAATCACACTATATAAATCAACTTATGGATAAAAATGTTCAAACGATAATTGCTCATTAAAAAATCTACCGTGAAGAGCACGCTTAGAGGATTTAAGACACGCTTGTTTTTTCAGGTCAGCTGGTAGACTATTTTTCTGGATTATAAGGGAAGTATAAGGGAAGGGAGAGAAGGAAGCGAGGATATGGTGAAACAAATTTTTCCTGGGGAGGGTGAATTTTTTTTACTTTTGAACCCCAAAAAAAACTAAATTTTTATAATTGCCCCAATTCAAACATATTTGCCCCAATTCAAAAGTATCTGCCCCAGTTCAAAATTATTTGCCCCGGTGTTCAGAATTGTCCCACAACATGTATATCACATTTATAAACACTCATTAAATATTTATTTCTTTTGTTTTTGCTATATAGAATATTTAGTATATACATTGTACATGTATATGAGGGATTGGATGCTCCTGGTAATGGACTCCTGGAGATCTAGCTGATATGGCCACTGCAATGAAGAATGCCCTTTTTTGCCAACATAATAATATGATAATATATTTCCTCTTATTACAGTAATGCTGTATTATCATTTTTTTATCAATTAAATAATTGCAATATTTATGCAGTGGCTTTCCCCAGAGGTAGACCCCCAGGCCAACCAGGGGGGTTGACGATTTCCCCCAAGGGTGGGGAATATTACAAGACAAAGTCCCCTGGGTTACATTTTCCTTAACAGAAAATCTCTCATATGAGATTCCTCCTACCCTATCTTGTAAATTCAAACAAAGTCAAGCATTTCCCCCTACCCAGCAGTGAAACTTAGGTTGTGGTCAGATTTGCGGTAGAGCTTGCCCTTCAGCGTGCTTGCTTATTATGTCACTCTTGCAAATGCTGGAATTTGAGACAAGCATATCACTGTCAAATTAAAAATCCACTGTCAGAACGAAAGGTTTCATAAATTGTCAGAACAAGTATTAAACATGCTATACACTGGATATTCATATGGCTTTGCAGCTGATTTGTTTTATGTTAACCAATTGCATTGTATGAGAAAAATCAGAGGAGAAGATTGTTTTTCTCTTCCAACAAGCCAACCAAAACAGATTGTGGTAACAGAATCTCCAAACAACTACTGTACCTTGTCACTTATGTAATGTTGTACATATTCATTTTCAAAGTATGCCATATCTTGAACGACCCTACTCAACCTTAATCCAAAAATGTCTCAAACTCCTACTCCAGAATACTTCAGTGATGTACCATTTAATGGCTATCCATCCCACTGAGCTCAATTCTTCACACAGCCTTGTGTTTATTCATGAAATTTCTGAAGATACAAGATTAATTAATGGAAGAAACGTGGCCTTCCCTATGCACTAATGAATCTGAAGCCCAGAACTGTCAAACACAGTGCTACCTTATTGGTCAAAACACATAAGCCAATTATTTCTATGTACCATTTTTTTTCGTATTCTATTTTTCATATAACAATTACATGATTTGAAAAACTATACCTTTTTTTTTCCAGTTTACGAATATTTTTACAATTGAAGGGCTGTGTGCAACAAGGGCGTAAGTGACTTCTGATCATGTCGTAAATTCTCCCTTAGAAAGCAAAGAACTTGAAGGAGAATTTAGAACGTGATCAGGAGTCACTTACAATTTAACAGACAAAAATAAATATACACAGAATAAAACAAAATACGAGTAGGAATCCATGTAATAAATAGTTATTATTAATAAAAAAATGTTTTCAGATACATCATTTGTTTATGGTGGCAACCACAGTTTCTTTTTTGAGGCAGTAAGAGATCCCCATTCATTGAAGTGAATTTCAAGAGTATTCCTTTTTCTCGCAATGAAACGTTCAGTTTCATAGTTCATTTTAGTTTTAAGTAGAAAAGCCTTAATCGACAATGGTGATTTTTTTTTCAGTTTGCTACATGTATTGTAAATGTAATATTTTGCGATTAGGATTAAGTGATTAACTAAGATATAATTTTCTTTTAAATCAATAATTCCAAAAAGAATATCCTTGACATCAAAATATGTTTCTGTTATGTGATGTTTCTCTAGCCAACTATACAATCTGTTCCAAAAAAATCTAACTGTTTCACAATAAACAAGAAGATGTGCTATGCTTTCATTTTCATTATTACAGAGAGAAAAAAACGGGAAGGTAGTTTTCCCAATTTTAAACAGAAGCTTGTTCGTATAAAGTATTTGATTTAAAATCTTATATTGAAACTCACGTAATTTAGTATCAAGAGTAGATTTGAACGGCAGTAAATAAATACCTTTCAAATCCAACGTAAAATTTTCAGTGTTATAGGTTTGTTCGTATTTGCCCATGGCTGTTGGCTCAGTCGCTTTCATTAAAGCTATTTTGTTATAAATATTTCTTGATTTACATTTACTTATGGCAAAAACTTCATCGACCATTCGCAAATAAAAAACATTTGGATTGAAAACCTCTTCCAACATATAGGGTTGGATACGTTTCATGAGTTTTCGCCATTCTTGTGGAATTGCATTTAAAAGGCTCATAACTAAAAACTTGTTGATAGGTGACAGGTTAGATACAAAAGGTTGTCTGCTTACTTTAATGATCCCTTCACAATCATAAAAATCTCTAATTTTATGCAGCCCACAGTCAACCAAACTTTGCTTATAAACTGACTTTTTATCAATGCAGACAAATTTATTATTCCAGATAACTTGATATGCTATTTCCTCCAATGTGGAAGGTTCGGCTTTGTTCAAAGAAGACCATGTTTGTATACATTCCATATAAAATCTTGGCAAGGAGAGGGGAAGCTTAGAATATTGAAAGGTACAGTGAAATAAGAATTTTTCACAGACTTTATTTAAGTAGAAATCGAGTATGTATTTCCACCATGAAGGATATTCGTCAAAGTATCTCTTAATGCAGAGTATTCTCTGTGTTTCAACCATAGACTCAATATCGGGCATATTTAATAAGGGCAACACGATATAGAATTTTTCGGATAGCAAATGACTTAAAAATATTATTTGTATTTTCCCTATTACTGTGAGACCTCTCCAATTCCAACTATTTAAGATTATCTTAATCGGCTTTAATGTAGATAGTATGTGGGATAGTATGTGGTCATTAGTGAAATAAAATGCCTAAAATATTCACTGCATTTTTTATTTCTTTGACGTGAAGCTCCTCATTCGATGCCACCATCGAACCTAGAAGTAAGATTTCTGTCTTATCATGATTCACTTTGAGTCCCGAAAAACTGCCAAACTCCTTTATTGTTTTCATCAATGTATGATATGAGGGTTTATCATTTAAAAAGACAGTCATGTTGTCAGCAAAAATAATTAGTTTAATGTCTTGATTATCAATATTTATGCCTCGTATTTCATTTTTTGTCCTTATGTCTATAGCAAGTACTTCTAATATTATTATAAATAAATATGGAGAGAGGGGGTCTTCCTGACGTATGCCTCATTGTAATTCAAAATAAGGTGAAGCGTAACCATTGTTGATTATGGAGATGCATGTAGATATGTTTCGATAAAATGTTGAGATCCATTTTATGAGAGAGCTTCCAAAGTTAAACACTTTTAGGGTTTTTATCAAAAAATCCCAATTCACTGAAACAAAAGCCTTTTCGAAATCTATTGTTGTTAACAAGCCAGAGCAGTCTTTCAATTTAGTAAATTCAATAGTATCGACTGCATGAACTGCATCGAATATTGTTCTTCCCTTAACAAAGGCATTTTGGTTATGGTGAATCAATTAACTCAGGTAATACCTTTTCTAACCTTTTTGCAATTGCTTTTGATGCAATCTTAACATCCACATTAATAAGAGATATTGGCCTCCAGTTCTTAATCAATCATCTGTCTTTATCCGGTTTTTGTAACAATATTATAATAGCTTGCTTTTGCGAAGTAGAAAGCTCACCGTGTTTATAGGCTGGAGTAATTTAAACAATCTGTGGCCAGAACAGCTTGTAAAATTCTGCTGTTAAACCATCGTTTCCTGGGGTCTTGTTATTTGTAAAAGTCAAAAGGATATTAAAACATTCTGCCTGATTAAGATCACCTTCGCACAAATTTCGTTTCAGTTGTGAAAGTTTAGGAATTTTAGGGTTAGTTAAGAAAGGGCAGGATACATGTAGTTTATCAATACACACGTCTAAATTATCACTGTAAAGATCAGACTAAAAAGATTGTATCTCGCTCATAATAGTCTTTGGGTTTGTTGTTTCTTTGCCATCTGTCCTCAATAATCTTCTTGTTGAACTTTTTTCCTTTTTTTCTTTTTCAAGGTTTAAAAAGTTTTTTTTTTTTTTCCGCCGTATTCATACCAGGATGCGCGTGAGCGTATAATCGCTCCTTTAACAATAATTATAGTCATACTCAAGCTTGTATTCCATTTTAGCACAATCCAACTCTTCTAAGTTCTCAGCTGTTGGTGATTTTGCACATAACTCTTTGTATGATTTCAATTTTGTTTCAATCGACTGCATTTTTCCTCTATTTTTACGAGCTTTCTTTTTGCTGTAGGTAATAGTCTCTTGGCGGATTTTGTACTTCAACCAATCCCATTTTACTCTTAAATCGCTAAAATTATTTATCTCTACGAACCATTCGTGGAATTTATCTTTTATTTTATTTGTATATTTTTCATCTTCTAGTAGATAATTATTTCTATGTACCTAGCACAACCCAAGCACAGTACAGACCAGGCTTGAGCTGTGCTTTGGCCCTTTTGTAGTTTCGTTTACCTACATGTAGGCATCAGTTTTCAAGCAAGAAGAAGCTGCCATGCTTGGTTGGTCACATTTTATAAGGAATGTGCTAGATAAACAAAAATGGTCCAAGCAAGCAAGGTTCTAGTGTGAATCTGACCACAACCTTTACAATCCCTGTGTATTCCCCAACATACCCCCCTGGTCAGCCCAGGGGTCTACCCCTGGGG
Source organism: Actinernus sp. WN-2022 (assembly GCA_030867875.1). Classification (NCBI taxonomy): domain Eukaryota; kingdom Metazoa; phylum Cnidaria; class Anthozoa; order Actiniaria; family Actinernidae; genus Actinernus; species Actinernus sp. WN-2022. The sequence goes on from JAOWCC010000577.1 coordinate 126,170,988, forward strand.
GAAGCCGCTGATAAGTGCATAAGGCCCTGTTTATATGAAGGAAAGTTGGCTCGGGAGGGAGGGTCACCCCCCCCCCCCCTCCCCCCGAGCTACCCTGGGCGAGCCAACTTTTCATACATTTCTTTATAAAACGAAGTCAACCATCTACATGAGAAACCGCAAACTTGGCTTTGGGGGGGGGGGGGGGGGGGGGTGACCCTCCTCCCCGAGGCACTCGGTTCACAAGGTAGGGTGACCCTGGGGGAGCGAGCCAACTTTTTCTCATATAAACACTTTGGCTCGCCTAACCGGGCCACACAGAGCATGCGTAATCCAATACTCAAGACAAAGTTGTCTTGGGCACCCGGGACAACTTTTCTTCCATATAAATGCTCGGTAAAGTTGGTAAAGTGACCCTCGCCCCCCGAGCCAACTTTCCTTCATATAAACAGGGCCTAAGAAGGAGGAAAATATTTTACCCATGGCCATGGCCCCCCTAAAAAAAATAAGGCACAGAAATTTATAAAGTGATGGGCCAATTGTGCCTTCCTAATCACTGCCTGCAGTAATAAACGTAGATATGACTAGGATGATGTAAACTAATTGACTCTTGACGCGAGGCATACTTATACCCACATTACTCATACCCACATTGTATCATGACATCATCAACAACACACCAAAAAAAAAATTCAGGACTCCCTCAGATTTCTTACCTGGAAGATTTTCTTCCATTTCGGGCGCTTCTGTAACACAAGAACATGCAAGAAAATATCCAATAAACGACAGATGCTAGATCAAGAGACATTTACAAACTCAAAAGGTCAGCAATGTTTTAGTTTTGGTAATTCAACGATCCTATCCAAGCAACGCATCTACCTTTCGTTAAAAGAGTGTCTCGTATAGATATTCGTTGGCCTTTTCGCGTTTCACTAGGACTGAGACCTCTTTCCTTTCTTTCCCTTTCCTCTTTTATCTTCTTAGATAGAGTTATCATCTCTATAAGCGGACAAATGGCTATTTTCCCGGGACATTTGGACAAGATGTTCCTTCTGCTTCCCACTTGTTACTGGAGGTTACTGAGCCCACACTCAGCTAGTACAGCGGTATAAATCTAAAGGTGGTCAGCGGTCAGCTATAGGTACCAGTCTTCTCACTGTCTTCTCATTCTCACGGCTGAGCTACGAAAACAAGATATTGAAATTTCCCTCGAAATTTTCGTTAAAAAAACGGCATTGTTTCTTTAAAAAGTAGACCTTTGAGGGAAAAAAGGATATCTTACTTTACTTGCGGTTTCAGATTCGGCAGCGTTGTAACCATTCAGCAAAGGACATGTTGTTGTTGCCCTCTTTCCGACACTCAACAGACAACAGCGATCATTTTATACAGCCAGTGTTGTGCTTGAGTGATTGACGTCTTCAGTACTTCATACTGTTATACGAAACAGGAAGGTACATGTAGGTGATCCAACTTAATCATACATATGTAGGTCGACATACTGGGTAGGATATTTATGTTTAAAAGTGAAAACGAAAGTGGCCATATTCTACCAGCCACAGTCTTGCCAGTCTCCTCATCCACACCAAGCTTAAACATACGCACAAGTCAAAGTGGTGGTGGTGGGGGGGGTTCAGTACCCAGAGCTGAGTGCAGAGACAGAGCTTGCGAGCTTGGTTGCGAGGATACCTTGACAACCAATCAGCGATTGAGCCTGTGAGTGGCAAAACAAATGCACAGCAATTGGGTAGCCAAGTAAAACAAGTATACAACACAATTAACGTGACAAGGCTTATCTGCTATGAAGGCCTACTTCTACTATGTGAATCCTCTATATCTCTGTGGTGAAGACAGCATTTGCTTCAGGCGACATCATCGGTAGAGAAATGCTTTGAAAGGTCAGCCCTTTGCTTGCAGAAAAAGCCAAAGCAGCAAGACCTTTCTTACCGGTATTTAATAATCAAGAAAGAAAAAAGAAAAATTAACAAAAAAAGTTGGCAGAGGGAATTTGGAAAGAGTAAGATTACGAGGAACACTGCGAAAAGGCTCCCAGCGCCTCGTAATCTTACTCGTCCCCTCTGCCAGCTTTTTTTTTCTGGCCTTGTGCACGGTGTTGGTGTACACGAGCGACGTAACATAAAATTCTAACGCTACATTTTATTATTTTTCTCAAAATCTAAACATCCTATAACCCTAGGACTTCAGAAAATAAAACTTCAGTCTATATAGGTGCACAGAAAAACGAGCAAAATACTTTCGAAAATGGTTTTATTTAAAAAAATAAACGAATTTGTTCGAATTCTGTCTGAAAAAGTTCGTCATTTTCCACCCGATTTTTACTCCACATCGCAATGATTTTTTATCGTTTAAGAAATATCAGAGAAGAAAATTTACATATGTACTTTGAGGTGAACTGTGCACTTGAAATTCTTGTCATTCAACGTTAACACTCAAATTTAAGTGATAATAAAAATGAATGGTTTTGCATTGATGTAAATATATTTCTTGGCAAAGTGATAGCAAAAAGTGCAAAAAAGGCAAAAAGTGCGCAATGCAAAAAGTGCGCGATTTGCATGATTTGCAAAATGGAGAGAGGCAGGATTTCCGCGATGAAAATTCACTCTGAAATTGAGATGTTTTGTTATGCGGCTTTCACATTTTTTCTGTTGAGAACGGTTGATATTTTTATTCTCGCCGCCATGTTCCTCCCTCTTTCGAAGATAAAGATTCACATTTGAGAAACTACATCAAACTAAGGTCATAGTGGTGGGAATTTAATAACATTCAATTAAATAACGACAAAGTTACAACAATTCTAAAACAAATTTTGTCTAAATTTTCTCCATTTTTATCGTGTACACCAACTTCGTGCGCGAGGCCTTCTGTTTTTTTCTTTTTTCTTTCTTGATTATTAAATAACGACTGGGTACAAGTCAGACTGAAAAGCAAATGGAAAAAAAATTGCAATGTCAATTAACTAATATTCCCTGATGGCTGACTCTGATCCAGGGTTGCATCAACACCACTGCCACTGGAACCCCAGTGTATGCTGGATATTTAACCATGCCTAAATTGCATTTAGCCTTGATTAAATATCCAGCATATACTGGGATCCCTGTGGCAGTGTTCACACACCCCTGGATCGGACTTGGTCATGCAGACTGTGTATTGTTATTGCATGTTTTACATTTGCTTGTCAGTAAATTGCTCTTCATGATCGGGCTTGCTGCTTTTATTTTTTTTTACATTTTATGGCCCAAAATACATGCTTTATGCTTGGTAACTGATGATAATAGTATTGTATTTTATTTATTTATTGATTGCCTGTTCCCATTTTCTCATCACATATCAAGAAAGAATATGGATTCCCCAGACCAACTGTCAGAGTCCAATCTGTCATCCAATCCCTTCTTGGCTTTGTTCACTTCTGACCACAAAGTACAGGACTTCAGCAAACCCCTCACAGCCAATGAACATCGAACTGCTCCAATTGTTCAAACTGATGGCACTGTTCCTTCTGCCCCTGGATTACTAAGTTTCAAGGACCAGGATCAGCATGAGGTTGTATCATCACCTGCTGTGTTGTCTTTAGATAGCAGTGAGAAGGAAGCAATTCTTAATGATTTGCTACAGAGCATCTTCTTGATCACTGTCGACAATGGTAAGTGTGCATGGTAACCAGTCTAACTTATTTTCATATTTGTTGTTATGCTACAATTGCCATGCTGCATAGCAATGTTTCATAACCAGACAGTCGTTGGTTCGATCCTGCTTTTGAAATCAATGATGAGAAAGAGACTTAAACAAGCAGAGCATTATTTTATTTGGGAAACCACAATATATTTGGACAAGGGAAGAATGGCGCGAGGACAAAAAGGAAGTAGGGGGGAGGGGAAGAGAAGGGAACGCCTGCCCGCAACACCTGTGATTTTGAAAAATGCCTCCTAATTATAGTTAAATGCATGTCTGTCAAAAATTCCTTGCTGATTGTAGGCCTCAGAAAATGTACATTTCCTCCAAAATTAATGGGGTTTATCAATTGATGTAACTTCTTTGATATCAAGCGATTTTAATTAGTGTTTTTGTAACATGTTTTCTATAGCAATTTGGCCGCCACCAAGATTTCAATTTGGTAAACAATCTTTTTTTTTGTATTGTATTGTATCGCCACTAATAAAATTTACAAAGTAAACAATTATACAAAGTAAAATATACAATAGGTTAGTGGCGAGGAAGCCTAAAAAGAAACCATTAAGGGCTTATCTGAATTTAGGCTTCCTCATAAAACTAACAGCTAGTGGATAGATGTAAACGAGTAACTATGACGAACTGGGGTTTTTTTTTTTAGATTTTTTTTGCGTTACATATATTCTTAATAGTAACTAATCATGATTAATATTTATGACAGAGATAAGATTTTAAATTTACTTTGAAAAGAGAAAGGGAGGTGCATGCATGGAGTTAATAAGTTCAGTATCAAGTGAATTAAATAACTTTGGACCTTGAAAGTATACATAAAACTGCCTTATGTTGGTTTTTCATAAGGGAGTGCGAAAAGCTGGAGAATTTCTAGTGTTGTAAGTATGGACTTAATTATTTGTTAAAAACATGTTGAATTTGATTGGCAAAAGACAATTTTTGTAGGAGTACATGAATTGTCCTATCTGTAACGAAAGAATGTCATGGAATTTAAGTATGTTTAGTTCTTTGAAAATAGTAATAATAATAATAGTTTATTTATATAGCGCTCTTTCCTTCAGAGACCAAAAGCGCTTTACAGTAATATAAAAAAACATTTACAAGGTATCCTAATGCTAAAAATAATTACCTAATATAAAAAAACCCAGCAGAATTAAACCAGAATAGTGATAATGATAAAATACGTACATGTATGGATAAAATGTTTAAAAGATATATATATATAATATTAAAATAATACTACTAATTGCAATATACTATACAATGACTGTAATTGCTCAGTAGTAAGCTTTCTTAAATAAAAATGTTTTTAAGCTTTTCTTGAAGCTGTCAACGGAGGGGCTGTGCTTTAAATCTAATGGCAAGGAATTCCACAGTTGCGGGGCGCAAACTGAAAAAGCGCGGTAGCCATAAGATTTCAGATTATATGATGGTATCTTAAGCAATAGCTTGTCAGCAGATCTAAGGCTACGTTGCGGCACATACTGGTCTAACAATGCATTTAGATAGTGTGGAGCAATACCATTGATTGCTTTATATGTATATAGTAATATTTTAAATTCAATCCGTTGCTCAATGGGCAGCCAATGCAGCTGCATTAAGAGTGGCGTGACGTGATCAGACTTACGTGACAGAGTTATTAGCCTAGCAGCACTATTTAAAACATATTGCAGGCGCTGCAATAAGTATTTGGGCAGACCATATAACAGTGAGTTACAATTATCGAGTTTTGTTGTAACAAAGGCATGCACTAGCATCTTACATGTATCATAACTTAAGAACTTTCTAATACGTGCAATGCTTCTAATAGAAAAAAATGCAGATTTGCAGACTTGTGTAACATGCCTATCCATAGATACCGTAGTGTCAAATACAACACCAATATTTCTTGCAAAGTCAGAATTAAGGCATCACAGACGCATTTGCTACTTGCATACAATCCAGGGAAGGGGCCGGGCGATGTTTGGCATGAAAGACAAGTATCTCAGTTTTATCATCATTGAGCTTCAGGTTGTTGTGCAGCATCCATACGTCAATGTCTTGCATACACATTTCTAGCTTGAACTTAATTGGCATGCTCAAGGTCATGAACAACAGAGGATCAGAGTGAGCATCAAATTTAGTCTTCATTAGGATTCTAATTACAGTACCGCCTGGAACTATAGGTACATTTATCGCGAGCAAATTGCGATGAGATCACGATCAATGTCACCGCGGTCTGCTCGCACCTTGCTCGCGGTCTGCTCGCACCTTGCTTGCGATCTGCTCGCACCTTGCTCACGATCTGAACGCACCTTGCTCGCGATCTGAACGCACCTTGCTCGCGATCTGAACGCACCTTGCTCGCGATCTGAATGCACCTTGCTCGCGATATGCTCCCACCTTGCTCGCGATGTGACTGCAATCAACTGTGTTCGAGATGGACATGATCTCAGTCACGTTTATCGGACATTAGATTTTACGTATATGTTGCAGGTCAAATTGACCTGGAGTCAATTTAACCTAGGTCAAATTGACTCTGGTTTGGCTATCGATGATTCTAAAAAGGGATTTATTATTTTTGGGGTTTCATAAAAGAAAGGGGGTTTAGTTTTATTAGGGGGAGTACTAAAAAGAAAACAGAATTCACCCACCCCTCCCCTACAATCGTAAATATGGTAGCTAGAGAATTTGAGCGACTAGCCGGGAAGACACAAATTGGATATAAATTGGATATAGGCACGAATAAAAACATTATCTGTGTGTCGGTTAGACAGAATTTAATCTCAATTGGATATAGGCACAAATAAAAACATTAGCTGCAGTTATTTACGCTATGGTCTTCGTTTTCCAGATCTAGAAAACAAAGACCCTAGCGTAACTAACTGCAGCTAATGTTTTTATTTGTGCCTACAGTGTATATCCAATTGAGATTAAATTCTGTCTAACCGACACACAGATAATGTTTTTATTCGTGCCTATATCCAATTTAGATTAAATTGCATGTGTCTAACCGACATATATATATTTTCGATATATTTCAGATCAGTAAAACAAAGATTGTTTCTTCCCCAACGCACTTTTACGGCTCAACTGCGATTCACGATTTCCAATTAACAATAGCAGCAGCATTTAACATATCATGTTATATTATTTATGGGGGTCTTCGTTTTTGGGTCTTCGTTTTCCAGTTCTTCGGTCTTTAGTCTTCGCTTTCTAGGTCTTCGTTTTCCAGACACCCACTTTTCAAATGGAATAAAACACAATGGGAAAGTGACTCAAAGAAATGCTGTATTATATTGTCTTGGTCTCTCATCAAAGAATCGCCCACAGAGGTGTGAAAAGATGCAGGAATAGATAAATGTTCGAGAACTTACACATAAATAACTCAAAACAATCATTATCAACAGTTATATTTCACTTTGCCCATTTTCATGCACAGGGCCAGTAATAATAAGCAGATTTATTAAAGCCAGTTAACACCCCACTCCAAGCAAACTCATTCCTAACACTATTATATATCGATTTTTAATTGACCTGTGAACTAATCCAAACCCTAACAGTAACCTCAGTAAACCTCATTGCTCACTAATTCTGGGTGTTTAGAGCTACCGGTAAGTCACTAAACAACAGAGAAATATTCTTCTTCAATGGCCCTGCATGTGAACCAATGCAAAACCTAACCCTACATTTAAAAACACCCAAACCATCCACAATGCTTGCTCACTAATTTTGGGTGTTTAGAGCTAATCACTAAATAACAGACTGTAATCCTCCTTCAATTGTCCTGAGAACTAATGCAAAACCTAACCCTACATTTAAAAACACCCTAACCATTAACAATTTGTGCTCACTAATATTATTTATGCTGTTTACAGCTAGTAACTAAATAATACAGACTGTAATCCTTCTTCAGTGGTTCTGTGAATTAATCCAAACCCTTCCCCTACATTTAAGAAGACCCTAACCGTCAACAACAGGTGCTCATTAATGTAGAGCATAGTTAATAGAGTGGAATGGTTAGGAAACTCAGGGACCTTCTTTGTTATATGTCTTTGTTAGCTTTTTTCAACCACTACCGTGCACAAAACACAATAGAAATTCCAACATGTTAATCATTCAGCCAATAGAAACGTGTGAGTTCAGTCGTTCAGGGAACGCTAATGAACTACATTATATGATCGTGCACAATCTTTTGTCTTACCCCTTCCAACCTAAATCGCAGCGCCTTTGTTTGCCCCTTTGAAGTTTGCCGGGTTTCCTAACCATTCCACTCTATTAACTATGTGTAGAGTTATTTAGGGCTATTAATCACTAAACAACACAGAAATATAATACTTCTTAAATGTTCCTTGTGAACTGACCCAAACCCTTACATTTAAAAACCTTTATATCAATGAACGTTCGATGTAAGTTCCCTTTTTAGAATCTTGAAAAAATTACCTGAAGAAAACATTACCTTAAACACAAACACGAGGTTGAATCAATTTGACCTACAGTGTAGGTTGAATTGACTCAAGCTCAATTTGACCTAGGTTAAATTGACTCAAGGTCAATTTGACCTGAAGGGTCAATTTGACCTAGAACATATACATTTATCCGAGCCCTTGCGAAACATTTTACAATTTCTTCCCTTGACAAAAAAAAATGAATTAAGGTCAAAACAAAAAGCTCAATATTGCAATTATATGAAGAAGTACTTGAGAGTAAACTGTCGCTGGTTAGAACGGATCATAAAAGTTTTGACGACCATTCCTACATTTTGGTCGATCGAGGACGCATCACATACTTGAAAAAAAACACAAGCACGTCTGAGACTTGTTTGTTTCACATCTGACATCAGACCAATCGCTGCAGACCGGTCTCATTGTAAACCGCAATGCCAATCACAAACTGACGAAGTGATGAAGTAAAAAAAGCTGAATTTGAAACTCCAGAAGATCAATCTCACGGCAAAATTAATTAACAAATTAAAATATCCAAAATGTATTCACCTGGGTGTTTTTATTTGACAGAATGGTCTCAAACCAGTTTTCGCATCAGGTGAAAACTGTTCAGACCGTAAATAAAATGCAAACTTTCAAAGTATTTGATTCGGCAGGAAGATAATTTTTGGTGTGATTTCAAAGCAAAACAAACTGTCGGAGCTGTCGGAGCTCATTGATTATTCAAAAATGTAACACTTCTGTTCATGCAATTTGAGACTCGGACCTCATCGCCTTTCAATTCCAAATGACGGATCCCACATTAAATATAAAGAACTCCAGAATATTCTATTTGGTAGACGTTTATCACTTGCCAGTATTAAAAGTTGAGAAATTTTCCCACATTATTTAACTCTGCATTCTGCAATAAAATCACATGTCCTGCAAAGTTTGCGGCACTCTTGTTGTGTCAAAAACCAGACAATCAGTCTCCACGGCTGAAAGCACATGTAAACACCGAAAACATACAATGCACACAATGACTTTTAAAGAATCATGAAGGGATTGACAGATCTATTAAAGTATGAAAGTACAGAAGTCTGTAAAGTTTATCAGATGAATAAAAACGCTGACCTAACGATCGGACGGTATTTAGTAACGCAATCCCACACAACCTTTCTTTTGGTGACCCTTCAATCGGCAGGTACAAAATGCAGACTGGAAAATGCAGACTTCAGACTGGAAAATGCAGACTGCAGACTGGAAAATGCAGACTGCAGACAGACTGGAAAATGCAGACTGCAGACTGGAAAATGCAGACTGCAGACTGGAAAATGCAGACTGGAAAATGCAGACTGCAGAATGGAAAATGCAGACTGCAGACTGGAAAATGCAGACTGCAGACTGGAAAATGCAGACTGCAGACTGGAAAATGCAGACTGCAGACTGGAAAATGCAGACTGCAGACTGGAAAATGCAGACTGGAAAATGCAGACTGGAAAATGCAGACTGGAAAATGCAGACTGGAAAATGCAGACTGGAAAATGCAGACTGGAAAAGCGAAAATTTCCGGTCAGAAATCAAATGGAACAGTAACATTTCCGGTTCGACCAACATTTTCTGTTCCATTCAAGATTCCTGGTTTAGATTTGCCAGTTTTGAGAATTGAAATCGAGGCTACTAATAACCGGGTGGTTCCTGCGAATGGAACAACTAGTTTTTTCTAATTCGACAAATCCCGTACCATTCCACATTCGAAATTTTCTAAACTTCTAACCGGTCGTTTTGGTTGAATGGAAAGCGCCCCCAATGAGAAATAGCAAAAAAAAGAAACTACGCAAACGTGCCAAAAAAGTGCATTCAACTGAAATCTCCCCCAATTTATATATAATTGGAGAGGCTGCTTTGGGCTTCCTGTGCATACCAATAAATAAAAAATGGTGGGCAGAAGAAGACAGGACTGAATCAGTTCAGTATGGCTAAATACGAATGTAATTATCAAAAGCAGTAATTAAATAATTCAAAATACCTCGGAATACCTAGTTTTTCCTTTCTATTATTAAAGTGTCTTTGAAGTGAAAAATTGACCCTGTTTTTATTTTATTTTATTAAATTTTAGTCTTCCCTAAGTCATCTTGTGCAATTAAAATAAATTTGGAGAGCACAACCATTTTTTTATTTCCTGTCGAAGTCAGGCATAATTGTCCAAATCACGCGACAATTTTTATGCCGTTTAATAATGACATGCGTGACGTCAAGTGGTTTGCACATTTATATTCACAAAAGTAAAAATAAGGCCGACGGCAAGGCTTCTTTGAGAAAAAAAAGTGACAGTTGGCAAGGCTCCTCAAGTAATACATATTTAGAATAAAAATTAGACAAAAAAATTAACAGTATTTTGTTTTATTTACGAAGACAAGTATTAATGTGTAAACCATATTTGACGTCATGCATGTAATTAGCATTTCATTAACGTCATAAAAATTGTCGCATGATTTTGACAATTTTGCCTGACTTCGACAGGAAATAAAAAAAATTCTGCGCTCTCCAAATTTATTTTTAATTGTACAAGATAACATAGGGAAGACTAAAATTTAATAATAAATAAAATAAAAACAGGGTTGATTTTTTCACTTCATAGGCACTTTAAGGAAATATTTTTGTGAAAAGCATGGATTCAGCGTGGCTCGCGAACCGCCGTGGCTCACCGGCAGTCAAGAAGAAAGTAAGACCCCAAATAAGACATATATGTATATAATCCAAAAGCCTTGCAGAGTCGCCCTGTTACAGGATATTTCTTACTGATTTTGTCTGGTCTGCATTTTTGAGTCTGCATTTTCCGGTCTGCATTTTCCAGTCTGCATTTTGTACCTGCCGACCCTTCGATATTTATATTTCTAACGGAACCTGAAACAACCATGAATGTGGCTGATCAAATAATCTGCAGATCGAATTGGAATTTAGCGTGTTGGTTTTTGTGGAGGGAGGAAAACCAGAGGACCTCGGAACAAGGGCGAGATTACAACAAACTCAACCCACATATGGCACTGCGTGCGATAGGATATTTTGGCTAACCATCAGAGAATTGATCAAGACCATCCGTTCAAACGTTTTGATGAACCATTAGATAGTCAAGACCACCAAGGAACATTCATTACGGATTTGAAGACTGTTGCTTCAAATGCTTCATTTAATTGCTACATGTACGTAATGGCATGATTGAGACACCCTGCCACTTGGCCAGATTTTTGCCGTTCATTGTATGATAACCTCTCTATCTCGAATTAATACTTGTTCCCCTGCATTGGGTTTAGGATCCTGGATTTACACTCTTTCACTAATAAAAAGTTCAGCCCGTGTTCAAGTGGAACGTACACGTAAATTTTATAGACCCAAAAGGTTTGTGGAAATGTTCATAAGCAGGCATTTTGTTTCCCTGTAGACTGTGACTGATGATCGCGATCATCCATAGTGATCACAGTCAGATCTCGAGCAAGGTGCGAGCAGATCGCGAGCAAGGTGCAAGCAGATCGCGGTCAGTACAATTGCAATCAAATGTACCTATATTTCCAGGCGGTACTGTACATGTTTTTGAAGTAGTGCTATATGACGAAGATTGGATGGGTAAGTAGAGGCCCAGACTAAATAAATTATTCCTACAGATCTCGATATTTTGTTGGCTATATGAGAGATATATGTATATGCTTTCCAAGATAAATGTTCATCTCCCATACCAAAATCGCAGACCTGTTACAGACATGTTTTTGACCTTTAACATACCTGTAGATTAGCTTAAACATGCCTTAAATTTTATTAACTGGCAGATCTGCCGTTCACCTGTATGTTGTAGGGAGTTCGCCTGTATAAATCAGGTGAAAATAAGGTGAAGAAAAGACCTGTAAGAAACAGTCAACCATAAGGCAAAGAACAGACATGTTTACATACCTGTAACAGACCTTACAGACCTGTTACAAACCTTTTTAGTATCAGATTTCGGCTTGAAATAAACGTCACTTATCAGCTTCCTGTGTCTGGGCTTTGTCATATTGACTGCAGATCCCAGCTGTCAAATATCCTTTTGAAAAGCTTACTAATTATAATAAATGTAATCGTAGTTCTTTTTATTTGCGGTTTTACCTCTACATTGTCTCCCCAGGATATAATAGTCTCACAATATTACTAGTTTCATACATGTACATGTATATGATATGCATAGAAACGTTGTTGATCGATTGTAGACATTTAACACGTTTTCTTTGTTTAAATAACTCATCTACCTGAAAAGCCTAATTACATGTACATGTCTTCTCTTTTTATAACTTACATGTAAGAGGATAAAAGATACAAGACTGTACAAAAGTTATGTATCCTGATACACGATTAAATTGAGTAACGCAGTTGCAATCCTTTACAAAACTTAATTAACTCAGATCTTTTCGAGGATCGTGAGTGTTTGTTCGGGTACTACCGGAACTTTCCACTTTAGTGCTGCTGTATTAACGTATCCTGAAAGTGAAAGAGTCAAGATCTTTGATTCAGTGGTCACGAACTACGTAGAATACAACGTTACTGCTAGCCGACTGCCCGACTATCAAACACACCGGGTAAACACAATTTACAGTGATTTTCAATAGTACGCGGACAAAGGTAGTCTGAGAAAACAGCTAGCCGACTCCCATATACAAAGAAGGTTCGTTCTGCCGAACTCACTGAAATATAGGGTACAATAACATCATAACAAATAACATTGTACAATCATAACTACAACGGCCAACAGAATATTTACGAACGATGGCCGTATGAAGCTCTCCCAATACGATAAGTTTCGCACGGGAATTCGCGGGAATTCGCTGTTGAAATACTCTCGATTAACGGCATTAGAACGTGATATTGAAAATCGCTGTAATTTAAAAAATTGACCTCTTTACTTATTTTTGGCTCGCTCTTTCAAGTTCTGTCATGTTGTTTTAGCGCCAATATTTTGATTGACAGGTCCTGAAAGGGAAGCGACTTGAAATCCCTTGTAGCATGCACGGCGTTGAAACAGCGACATGAAGGAAATGAAATAACGATGAACGTCTGAAAATGTCTGAAATTGCGAGAGCAACAGAGAAATAAGAAAACAATAGACAAAATTCCAACAGCGACATGCCCACCTTCCGAGATTGCGACATGACTAGTTTTGAAACTCGGACAGGGGACATGCATACCCCTCTAAAAGGGCCTCAATAAACAAACACAGTAATACCAGAAACTACACGATAATAACCAGATAGAAGGGAAATATACAATTATTGATTGTATTGTCGCTTTTGAGCCTAAACGTAATTTAGAAGACGAAACTGGTATAATTATTGTCTCCAGCGGTGTAGATCGCGAGGGCTGTCGCCAACATGTTTGGAAATATATTTAAATATAAATATATATAATTATTACTATTCAATTTATACAGATAATTTGTAGGTCTATAGGAAATATGTTGGGTCACTGAAACCTCAAGAAAGATCCCGAAGAATATGCACACATTTTTGAACGTTAAGATTTCGCTACGATTTCGCTACGATTTAAACAACTGTAAGTTTACGTTAAAAATATGTACTTGTTCTTCGCAATATTTCTCGACTTAAAACGGTCACACAAACATTATGTGGACCCCCTCCCTACATAAACTGAAAAGTATGGCACATGTAAAAGCTCAAACTTTACTTACCTCCAATTTTTACCAGCTTTTTTTCTCTTCTCTCACGGTCGCAATTTCCCCCTCTTTTCTTTGTTCCATTGGAACGCACGTTAATGGAACAGTGTTAAATTCTTTGGTTTCAGTTTAACCAAAAACTGGAATGTGCTTCGAATTTCGTTGTGTACTCTGTTTAGCTGGAGCAGTTATTACAAACGAAGTAATGAAAGCAATCGCTATACTACAGTATATATGCAGACTCCAACGACCAATGTAGACATAAAAGTGTTCAAATCTCACAACCAATCACGTCTTAGGATATAATATTATTGTATTGTCAATTGTTGCAAAATGTTGATTTGTAGCAAGATCGTGAGCGCCAGAGCATGCATGAATGAAAGGGAAACAAGTATAGTGTATTTAGTTTGGTAGCATTTTAACATTAACCTACAATGTACATGTAGTATTGAGACAACTTTAGAAGCTACATATAATTTTGGGTCAAACCTTGTTAACCGTATCGTGAGTAGAAATACTAGCTTGGTAACTTTAGAATAGGTGCATGCATGATAGCAATTATAATTAAACTAATGTTTGTTCAGTGATAAGTGACTTCGAAAGGTCACATGCAAAGTATACGTTTGGCACGCTACACGGATCAAGAGGAGCATTGTACTTACAAATACGTTCAATAATGGGTCGTAAAAGAAAGTTTAATCCCGAAAGTTCAGCAGCCCGGCAATGAAACTGACACTCTTCACTATGAAATCACTGATTCCCACAACCGTACAGAAGATATCTGCACTTCATCGCTAGAAGAACATGCTACTAAACTATCTGGTGACGGCAGCCAATGAACCTTTTCAAGATAATTATGCCGAATGATGATCATGGCAAATAAAACAACACACCGGGACGAAACAGTGAGCTTAGCTACCACTATTATATTTTAATAATCAAATAAAGGTAAGATTTTTCTTAGGTGCATACGGATCGGGATTTGTAGTTTAGCAAGTTCAAACATGATAAGTTTGTGGATCGCGACCTAACGTTAAGACTAATTATAAAAAAAGATGTAGCAAAAATAAAAGCAAAAAATAGTGGAAAGCTTGTTAAAATACTATGTACAGTGTTTACATTAAATACGGTATAAAAACGAACTATTGAACTTTGGATTGCTCGTCAGATTATTTTTGTCTGTTTAACATACAAATTATCTATGCTATTTTGCGTGCGTCATTTTATATGCAGGAGTTCATACATGCAGGTCTTTTACAGGTCTTAATCAGGCAAACAGATAAGGTCAAGAGCAGATAAAGGAGTGCAACTTGTTAAACAAATTAGTTTAATTAGAAAAGACCTTTTACATGTCTGTTACAGGCGAAAGGAAAGGCAAAGTGCAGACATTGAAACCCGATTTTTTTAGTCCAGTCTTACACAGGCGAACGGCAGGCTTACAGACGTTTTCCCTCTCTTGACCTGCAGTACAACTGAAAATACATAATACAGACCTGTAACATGTCTGTAACAGGTCTGCGGTTTTGGTACGGGAGCTAGCATTACCCCTAGAAACATGGTTTCTTATACTTGATCAATTCTCTGGTTGTTTATAACCAACTGAATATTATGACATTGCATATTTTGTCTTGGCTTAAATACCATGATTTTTATTTTTTAATTCAATGAGAGTTTATTTGCCTTGAACCAATCTGATAATTTGTTTATTTTAGCATTCAGAGTATTGATCAGGTAAACAGGGTCTGATGCTATGTAACCACAGTGCTGGGTTCGTTCACATGCAGCATTGTTTGCACATCATGAGATGGGAATATATAACTCGAAAGAATCTGAAAACAGCACTTTACTTTCGAAATAGATTCAAAAATAGAATCAGGCACCATCGTAGTTCTTATAAGAACTATTATGTAACAGGAATTTCATAGTTTTAATACCGGTAGAAGTGCTTGAAATAATTTTACAAAATAATGTATTTATGCACTTCAATATGGTCGTTAACTTTTAGGCTTCCACCACGTTATGCCCAGAAAATGTCCAGGGAAAACGTATGTTTTCTCCAAAATCAGTCGGCTAATATAAAATTCATAAACATAACTTCTGTATAATGTCGAGCAATTTGGATTGTTGTTTGTGTTGTAAATCTAGCCTTCGATTCCAATGAAGTCACTTGATTTTTGAGGGAAACAACGGCTTTGTCATCAATTTCCTTCACACGAAGAAGGAGTTGAAAATTCAAACTTTTTTCCAAAACCCGGGTGCTGAGACTTACTCGCCATTCTTCCACCAAAAGACAAGTTGTTGCAAACCTTATTTCTGTTCCAGCCTTCTTTAGAGCTTTAGAGCAGGAAAATTAACCCACTGTATAAAGAAATATTTGAAGTCTGCTTTGCCGAACTACATTGTATAACCTTTCACTGATTACACTGAAGTTTTCCTCGAAACGCAATATGGATGAACGAATGATTGGTGCCAATCAAAATTGTCAGTACCATACCAATCAGAAGCCTTCGTTCGTGGACGAACAAAGTTTTTCAAAATCAGGCGTTTCCTTCAATCTTCCCCCTCCACCTCCCCCTCCCCCCTTCTTTTCTTTTCCTCTCTTCCCCTCCCCCTTCTCTCGCTTTTTCATCCTCGCTCCATTCCTACTACTCTGAAATTCATTCACGAGCAGAAAACGTCCACGAAAGCGGGGAAAACCACTAGAAATGCAGAGCATGAGAAGACATTAAACTAAACTCTGCTAAATATCATTAAAGGGGCTGTGTCACGGTAATAGACTTCATATTCTTGTTCCACCTTCCGGGCCGGAAACAGCTATTTCCACCGATTTTGATATGAACTAACGAACCTCTCGGCCATGTGGGATGCTTAAAATCAAAGCAAATATGCAAAAATGACTAACAAACAGTGTATATAAACAGTATCCAGGGAAAATATTGAAAATCCTTTCAATCAAACATTGAGGAAGGGAAGTTTAACTGTTTCTATCCAATTAACAGCTACCAACCGAGCAATTACTCGATACATGCGCAGTACCATGACATAGACCCTTTAACATACAAATAATTAACTTACATTAGCATAACAATATTGTAATGTCTATGGATTGAATGCAAAACATCACCCTGGCTATTATATACATGATGCCAAGAGAAACCAAAGGGAAAGTAATCCTATTTTGGCCATCGGTTGTAAACTTTTTTGTTTTCTGTACTTCCTGGTTTGCAATAACTGCCAGGGAATATGCATGTACAGGTCTGCAAATGATCCCAGCTTGCAAATGATCCCAGCTTGCAAATGATCCCAGCTTGCAAATGATCCCAGCTTGCAAATGATCTCCAATGGGGACTGCAAATGATCCTGTAAAAGAACATGGAATGGCATGGAGTTTTGCTGCTCAGGATAGTGGATCAAAAGTATGAATCAATGAAAGAAAATAATTTTATTACCTGGTAGGGGAAAATAATAATATCACTTTGTGAAGAAAGTGAAATTTCCCCTAAAACTTCACATACAAGTGGAATTTCACTTCCCCTATTGAAATATTTTCTAACAGTACCGTACAAGTTGAAAGAGTACCAATACTTATGAATAACCCTTTCGAGTCTAATGTTGTCTAAATGAATTATATTCAGCATTGCATGTTTTCTGTTGCTCCAGATCGTGACAGGATAGGCTGCAAGCAGATTGGTGGATTACCTAGGAGATGTGTCTACCTGAGGAACACAGCTGAAGATATGAGTACTATGAGCCAGTCTCTCTTGAGCTGGTTAAACATAGACCAGGTATTCAAAGCAATAATGATCAGATGAAAGTGTGCATTTATGTCAAAAATTGTCAAGCCCAAATTCTGTGTTATTGCGAAGGGTAGAAATGACAAAATGTCGCGAAGGGCTGTGTGTATCAATAATTAAGGCGTAAGTGACTCCTGATCACATTCTAAATTTCTTTCAAATTCTTTGTGTTCTAAGGGAGAATTCAGAATGTGATCACAAATTGCTTACATGTACATGCATGCCCTTGTTGCATGCAGCCCTTCAAATAACCACACCCCTCCCCTACAAATCTTTATAGTACTTGCTTTCTTTAATTCAGTCATGCATTTGCAAAGAAGCAATACAATTGTCAGTCTTGACAAGGATCTTTGTTTCACTCAAATCACTGGCATTTTGTGAAATATATTACATCACCCAAAGTGCCATTTCACCTACATGTATACCATACTGCTAGTTACTTAAAAATTACTCTAACTTTTACTTTATCAATGAACAATGACACTTGTAACTTGCCTGTTCGCCTTTGGTTTTTTGTTTTGTCACAGCTGCCTTCTTTCAAAACTTGACCATGTACTTAATTGTTACTTGGTTTCCACCTGAGTTACAGTTACTCCCATTGTAGTTACTAATTAAGCTTCTGATGCAGATGTCTTGTGTGGTTCTGTTCCCTCCCACACCAACGTCTGTGAACTCGCACCCACTTTTTTGTTTCCTCTGTAGTTACATGTACTTGGTTTCCACTGTTAGTACAAAATAATTTACATGTAGTTACTTGGTTTCCACTGTTAGTACAAAATAATGTAGTTAAGTACTTGCATGGTTTCCACTGTTAGTAGTAGTTAGTACTTGGTTTCCACTGCAGTTACTTGCAGGGTTGCCACAGGTCAGGGAAAAGTCAGGGACAATTTTTTTTTTCAAGGACAGGGAAAAGTCAGGGAATTTTGCATCTGGTCAGGGAAATTCTAAATTTCTTGTCAAAGTCAGGGAATTTTATTTTCCGGTTGCCACGAGGGCTCCTCATGCCTCAATACGTCTGTGAATGGAGGCTACAGGTTTTGATAATGACTTTTGTTTTGGACGAGGGAATGTCGAACAGTCTTATTATGGTCAGTGAAAATTGTTTTCTGGTCAGTGAAAAGTCAGGGAAAAGTCAGGAATTTTTTTTTGGCCTGATGGGTGGCAACCATGACTTGGTTTTCACTGCAGTTACTTGGTTTTTACTGCAGTTACTTGATTTCCACTGCAGTTACTTGGTTTTCACTGCAGTTACTTGGTTTCCACTGCAGTTACTTGGTGGTTTTCACTGCAGTTACTTGGTTTCCACTGCAGTTACATTGTACTTGGTTTCCACTGCAGTTACTTGGTTTCCACTACAGTTACTTGGTTTTCACTGCATTTACTTGGTTTTCACTGCATTTACTTGGTTTCTACTGCAGTTACTTGGTTTCCACTGTTAGTAGTTACATGTACTTGGTTTCCTCTGTGCAGTTACTCAAGGTTTCCACTGCAGTTATTTGATTTCCACTACAATTACATGTACATGTACTTGGTTTCCAATGACCAAACATACCTTGTTAAAAATAATCAACTCTAAGTTGATTACAATAATTATAACAATCTTAGTGGTGGCATTAGGCACAGCAACACCATTGTGAATTTTAAGTCGAGCCTCTTTACCCATGTTAGAAGTTTGTAATTGTTTCCATTTTATTAGCTTTAAATTAGCTCATTTCCTTTTTAGCTATTATTTTAATTAGTAATATCCCTAATATGTAATCGTAGTTTCCGTGACCTTTTAATATTTTAGCTATTATTCTATTACTATTTTGCAGGACCTCTTTGAAAATCACTGGTGTGAAGAAAGAGCTTCCTGTTGAAATATTAAATTAATAATAATAATAATTATTATTGTAATAAATATAAAATTGTAGTCATTGTAGTGTATGCATATGATTGAAAATGCGCACCATTTTGTAGTTTATTTAAAAATTATATTGTCTATTTTGTACTGTTTAATAAATGAGCTGCGAGTTTATTGAACTGCTTCAAAAACGTTACTTCTAAAAGATAATAATTTTCAGAAATTTAGATGGAAAGTGAAGATTGTGTGAAATACTTGTTTACAGCTACATTGTATGGTGTGCGTCAGTGACATGCACAGTTGGTAATATGGAGCGAAAATTTGGGTCCCATAATGTTAGGCTGGTTGCATGCGAATAACTGTGAGCCAAGGGGCCTTTGTTTTTGAACTTCTCGAGTCATTACTCGGGCTGCCTGTGGCAGCGCCGAGTCTTAAAATGCAAGTCGTTTTTTATTTTTTTTATTTTTTTTATTTCATGTCAGACGGATTCTGCGCATGCGTTAAAGGTCAAATTCAAACCAATCAGATTGCACTGTGCTGGTCACGCAACAATCGCCAGGTTAATGTACATGTATTTACATAAGTGAATACAGTAAATCAAAATGGTCGACCCGCGAGGGCGAAAGCCTTCCAACAGGCTCAGGATATTTCAACTGGCGCTCTTGTTGACCATAAAAATACATGAACAACCAGGAGCCGTAATACATTCGATCAGCGCTGTTTGGACAGATCCAATGTACATTTAGAAACGTAAGCGAAATACAATATCCAAACACGTTTGGATATCAACGGGTATCGAATTATAATCAAAGGTTAGATCTCGTCAGGCGCTCAGATAAGAAAGTTCAAAGCTCTCAGACTAGGCGAGACAAGGAGATATCACTTTCAATGAGTCATTGTCGGAAATCTATTCCATCGTGGGCGGTCTTGTACAGCTAAGGCATGTTTTACGACAGAATAACCAGAGTCTTTCTACTGGATTGAGAGCTCGAGACATTATACATGTCGGCTAATATGGGGAAAACTGAAACAAAAAATGAACTTTGACGGCAGAAACCCTCAATTGAGCCAAGCGGAATATTTACATGATCCGCTAAGATTGTTACAAATCTTAGTTAAGCAGATGTTTTCAGTGTATGCCAACTGAAATGCGGCAACTACACGAACAAGAAGCATGAACTGCCAGCAACGAGAGAGGAAAAAGTATTTGAAATGCACAGCGCTAGCTGAAATAGGGCATATATATAATATCTGAGACGTTAAATTACGTTACTGTGAAGAGGATCAAAATTCAAGTTTTGTAGCTTGAGACTGTCTTCTGCCGTGACTCGTGAGAGAAATTGGAAAAGATCTAGCTGTTTCATTCAGACACTGGCAAATTTATTGAAAGCTACGGGCTTACTTTATGAGATTATTATTCATTGTGGAATGAAAGGAAACAGGTTAGCTGAAAGTTAAGTTCGAGGTAGGCTTCGACTTTCATTCCGATTCAGTGCATATGTGCACGAAGGTCGGTGCTGTCAACAACACTACCAAAAGATCCAAAACGAAAGTTCAGTTACGTAAGTACTGTAAGTAAACTCTTTTTGATTTGAATAAATTTCCTCTCAGTTTGTCTGTTAATGTACTTTTCTTTCTAATTATCGCTTTATTTAACATCTGTGATTTAGAGTATGCGTACCTCAGAATAAATTATTTGAAAGGTCAACTGAATTCTTGTGTCGATAAGCGCAAATGTTTTTTGTGAAACAGTCTGTGTATATGAGAAGCGGCTTAATAGAAGAGCTTTCTCATTTATAGGAATTACAATTTTTTTTCTTGCTATGAAATTAATTTTATGTTTCATTTCACATTTATTCATACAGTTTTAGCCGGACATTTTCCCGAGTTTTTGATCTATTTTCAATCAAATTCAAAGTCTGAATATGTCATTGTATTGCATTTATACATTTGAATTGCCAGTATTCTGTTGTTCGAATCCTGCGTTATCATAGTCATGCCATAAAAGCGATTAATAGACCAGTCTGTTTTTTTGACGTTCTCACTGGCGAATTAAAGCACGACTTGATACTAAGAGGATTTCAAATGAAAGTGTATTTCATCTTCAATCTCATGTGGCCCGAGTGAAAGCCCAGATGGGCTCTTTTTTCACTTAGACCATTGGTTGAACAACCCTGAACTGGTCTTGTCTTATAAACTGATATTCCCCTTAAGGATCGTTTCAAGGATTTTTACTGTACGAGTGAGGGTCTTTATAAAGATTCATGGTGTGATGCCCTTGGTTTTATAAGGATTGACTAGGAGGGTCTTCATACAACTTTTCACTCTACGACTGTGGCCCTATATAAAACTTTATGGTTGAGGCCTTTTTCCTTTGTTGAACAAAGACCCTTTTGTTTTACCAGGTATAAAGGAGCATGCATGTGAGTGATTTGCTTCTTCTGATTGGACAAAATGCTCATTTATTATGCATAAGTTGTTGCTTTCAACATTTCTAGAGTGTTCTCAAATGACCAGAGTGTTTTATGATAGTATAAAACATGGATTTAAGGCTTCTTTATCTGTTTTATAATATAGATTTACGCGCGCGATGAAAGGAAACCGCCAGTTGAAAACTATATAACACGGCTAACCATGTTATATACTCTGTTAAACATGGCTTCTTAGCCAATCAGAGCGCGCGTACTATCGTATCTATATTATAATTGCTGATATTGTCATCTGACAGAGAGCAAATAATTATCAGGTCATGTGACACATTCCACCAATCATGTGGGAGAGAAAATATCTGCTGGATTGTAATGGATAATATAAATTGATCATTAATAGGCATTAATGGAGAGGCTTACCATGTTACACCCTCGAAACAGTGTCACGGTAACTGGGAGAGCCCGTTATACATCACTGACAGCTGAGATAGAGGCAGGAGAAGCAGACTCCATTAAATACCTTGCTGCTTGTTACAAACGGGGAGCTGATGGTTGCAAAAGCCTGAAGGTATTATTTGAGAGCTCAAGACTTAATCCTTTAACTAAAGCTTACTAAACATAAGTTGATGGAGAGGAAAAGCTATGCCTGTGAAAAGAGCATGCAGTCAGCAGTGTTACCTCTGCAACTTCTCATCACACCTGCCCAACTTGTGGGAGACTGTTCAGTTCTCGGATAGGCCTCATTAGCTACATGTATCTGAGTTGGAATATTAAAAGGGTTAGAAACTTTATGTTAATTTGTTTTATTAACAGATATAGGCACTTGCTGACTGTACAGTGAACTCAAAATGTCTTCATACTGCATTTGGCCTCATGCAGTATTCATAATGTTTTATTCATCGTACAGTCAGCATGCATGTGCCTGTATTTGTCAATAAGACACACATCTGTTTCTAACCCTTAAATAATTACATACATGTATACACAAACGGGTGTATGACAGTGCTAAACTGTAAGCCCCCTAGATAAGCTCCCGTGCTCTTGGGGCAAACGCTGAGAATATATATGTTTAAATAGAAAAAAAACTGCACTATGTGACATTACAATTATGATGAGTTACACCAGTGATAATTAATGGATAGTTTTATAATCAAACTTCAGGAAAAATTCCCTGAGTTCTCTCAACAAGCAGAAAGAGCAAAGAACCTTGCAGTGTCCTATGCTGGGTAAGAATGCAGTTTAAGATTTAAACATGTGAAGAAGAAATGTGTGACATTATGCACATAGTTTCTAATTAGACTACTAACTGTAGAATGCAGAAAGCAGGCTTCATGTTAACATAGGGAAGCAAGGGTGATGTGGTCGAGCAGTTAAAGTGCTTGCTACTCGCCACTGTAGTCTGGATTCAATTCCCAGATGCAGAGTCATATTTTAGTTGAGTTTGTTGTTGGTTCTCTCCCTTAAAGCACAAGTTAAGCACCATAAACAATATGAACTCTTTTTGCCCAAAATTTTATTTCTAATATGCTTCAGTTATCTAAATTGAAGGGTTCCATGCAAGAACAAATTCTTCTTTACATGTATGTTCTTTGTTTTCTAGGGGAGAATTTAGAACTTGATCACAAGTTGGTTACACTGTTCTTGCATGGACCACTTCAATTATTAGTTTTCTTTGAGAGACTGGAGCAGCAATTAAACTAGAATAAAAGCTACCTGAATTGCGGGACTGTTTCATCTTGTGATGTCACAATGAAGACCTACAGGATTTTATTGTAGTAGTTTTCTCTTGGAAGGGAGTTGATTCACCTTATGATGCCACAGGATCTGCAAAAAGTAATCCAAATTAAGGATTAAAGTGTGTATGAAACGAAAATTAAGTTCATCTTATTTGAAAGTCCTTTCGAAATGATGAAGGATTGCATTTTCTGTTTGTGAATATCTCATCTTGTTCCAGAGATAATATTCAGGTTTTTGTAATATGTAAATTAGATTGCCTGTCACGTCATGACCTTGACACAGCCTGGAGACAAATCACAAAATAAAGAATATCTCTTAAAATAGTGGCTGTATATAACCATATATATCATCATTTAGAAGTGCCATTGGTCTATAATGTAATAGGCAGCATGGCCAAGCCCTTAACACAGCAGACTTGCCAACCCAGTGGTCCTGATATACATGTACATGTAGTTCCATTCCTGTGTGCTCATCCATGTTAAACGTTGTAATTAGCCAGTCTATTGGCCTCATCTTCTTATTCTGTTTAGTTTAAATACAGCACATCAACTTTAGTCTTCTTCTCAGCCATTCTTAGGGTCATCACACAAATGCTAGCATTTGCATGATGACCCTAAGAATAGCTGTGAAGGAGACTACATCGACTTAAGCTGCAATCAAATGCATTGTGTATAAAATAAGTGCTGTTATAGGCCCATTTCGACCATTTCATGCATCAAACCAAATTACATGTAGATAAAAAAAAGCTACCTAAGTATCTGTTGTTTCAATGGTGTTCAGTGCATGAAAAGTTCAATGTTTGAAATGGGCCTAATCATTATTATTATTAAATCAGGAAACCATTTCAGTGTAATTTATAACATATGACGTACACTATAATTACCACAATTCCAATTGAAATTAATTATCATTGATCAGCAAATGGGTACATTGATTGTTATGTTGTACCGAGGTGAAATGATCATGAACTGTTCATGAACGTTCACCATAGTTCATGACATCATGAACTTCATTTCACCTGGGTAACATTACCTGAAAAAGTGAAATGGATTATGATTTTGAAGGATATAACTGTCAATTAGAAAATTATCCTAGACAATGAGTACCAGTACCAAGGAATTTTTTTGATAAATAAAGTGATACAGCACAATGAAAACAAGCAAAATGGTGACTCGATCCCTGGTCCAGTGCTTTTACACAGGAGTAAAATAATGTACAAAATGGCAGGAAAACAAAAGTCATCCCCACTATAGGCAGTTTAATAGTCATTCTGAAACAGATTATTATTTAATAAATTTCACAAGGATATCATAAGGGAAATCTACATGTACAAATTTATATTCTATAAAAACTTTCCCTGAACTTTAAAGCTTACACTTGTTCATCATTGCAATTAAACCATTCTTTTTTCAGAACTTGCCTACTGATTCCAGAAATGTTTCCAAACCAGGCACCCCACAAACAGCTATTCCAGTTGTTTGTCTCTTCCCAAGGTACTTGCACTCAGGGTTCCCACAGACTATAGTTTTTAAAACCAGTTAACTGGAGTATTTTCTATTTATTAAGGGTCATAGCAAGTATTTATCTATCTGTCTACCTGTAACAAAATAATAGTCTGTATACATGTGCATTATATGTCACAAACAAATTGAAAGACTTTTGAAACACATGGGATTCTCAAGGTCACAAAGAAGTGTGTGGAGGAGCTAACTCTTCTCTGAGATTTGCACTTGCTGATCAATGCATCTCTGGTAAAAAATTGTGCATGATAATAAAAAACATGAATGGGAATTCACCAAAACCCATCTGACATTAATGAGGAGAGTTCCTGGGAAAAGTGGAACTCTTTCCATTAATATCAGATGCAGGGCTTGAAATAGCGACCTGCCAATGGCCAAAACGCAGGCCAAATTTCAAGAATGGCAGATGAAAATTTGCCTGGAAATGATTTCAAACATTGCATGGCCTGAGAAATGTCAGATCACATTTTGTATCTATTTTGAGCCCTGCAGATGGGTTTTGGTGAATTCCCTTTGATGTTTTTTTAAAATTAAATTTAATATTTTTGTTTTTGCTGTGATTTGTGCTGTGCTGTGCATGTACTTAAGTTATTCTGTATAAGTTGCTGTGCACATTAAAATTAAGTTTTTAGCTGTTTTGAAATATGATAAAGGTGAGTTATCTTTTTTTGCAGATAAGAGAGATTTCTCTAAATTTATGGAGGACTTGGCAATGGATTTTAAAATAACAGAAGAAACAGTAGGTTGATCATCTTGATCCAAAAGTTATGTGGCTGAAACACTAAAACAAACATGAAGAACCAATCATCACTTCAAATTGCACTTCATTTTTGTGTTTTTGATAATTAAGCTGTTAGTAATTCATTTTTCTGTGAATGTTTTTAATTCCTTAAATATATCAATCATTTTTACATGGAGCGACAAACATGCACTAAATATACAAGTACATATAGAGCTCTGTATTGGCAATATTTTTATAGCAGGTTTCTCTGTGCTCAACTACGCCCTGTTTTACACAATTACCCTGGCTTACACATTTCAAAAACGTTTTTTGTGCATGTTGCACAAATGTAAATGCAAAAAAGTGTTGAGAAATAGTTAATCCTTGTATAATTTTTGTTATTGAACTGAATACTTTTAAACACACATGGACTTGACTAAACAGACACACCATAAAATGTAATGAATTTCTGTCTTGGAAATGGCAATGCAATATGCACAATGCAACAAGCATCATGCTTGAGACAATCTTTTTTGAAGTAGTTGTAGATTTTTTTTATTTTTTATGTACCATGTAGAATAATGGCTGCAATTATTTAGACTGAGATAAATTCTCTTTTTCTTCCTTGCTTCCATCCTTCCTTCCTTTCATCCTTCCCATTCCTACCATCCTGTTTATTTATTTCCATTCCTTCCTTCCTTCCCATACCTGCACTTCCTTTCTTCCCATTCCTTCCTTCTGATTCCCCCATTCCTTCCTTCCCATTCCTTCCCATTCCTTTCTTCCCTTTCCTACCTCCTTCCCTCTCTCACTTCCAATTCCTTCCAATTCCTTTTTTTCTCTGTCTTTCTTTCTTTCCAAACATGATCTCACTACATCGTCTATACTCATCTTATAAATCTCCCTCTTTAGTCTTTTGATAGCCCATTGTTAAAGTGCTGGTCTGACTGAGCAATAATCAAGATCATGTATTAACTGAGGAGAAGATGCTGCTTTTGTGAAATAATCTTGACCTCAAACTGCAAGTAGTTAGCCCCCAAAAAGTACTCTTATTAATGGATTGGTTGTAAGGCAGGGTTCATGCAAGTCCTCCAACAGCAGCAAAATGTAAAGCAGCAACTTCTTTGTCTACTGTATCCTGGTTAGCTTAGTTTAAGTGCCAGTCAGATGTTCATGAAGTTGAGCGTTCAAAACCCCAATTGGACCACCACTGACATGCTGCCTTTGTGAAACAATCTGGTTCTTGAACTGCAAATGGTTAGACTAAACTTCTTCTCGGATAAGGAAGTAAAGTCGTTGAGTCCACTTTGGCCTCAAGTTTATCAGTTTTACAAGACTGTCTTGGGTCACTGATCATATTAAATACTATTGTGTTATTACCTTATCTTTACCACAATTATGGCAAGATAGGCTGAAAGTAGCTGGCTTGAAATGGTAAATGGCCAGTGATTTTCACCAGCTACTGACCCTTATTGACTGCACAACAATACTGTAACAAGTTACCATTAAAAAAGTTTTCCTGGCCTTTACCTTCATTAGCATTAATGTTTAGCTGATAATTTATCATGTAAAATACAATCCTTTGCATCTTAGGCATCAATATTCTCACCAATTATCAAGATGTTAGCTGAGAGGCGTGACGAGATAGCTCTCCTCAGACCACAGACTCACCCTCACCTAGATGTCCTGGATTTTTATGCTAGGCATAGTCAGCTAGCTGAGGTATGCTTTTAATCCTAAGGATTATAGATGCTAAAATAACATCATTAACTCAACCCTTTTAGCCTGGCAATGAAACCATGTGTTCTAAGGCTGCTCCAACCTATAATTTATATTAGCTTATATACCACACAAGTGAGTAATGCTAGTGCTTCACACACAATGATTGACTACTCATACTTGGAATATCCTGTACTATTCACCTCCCAGCTTGGAGACAAAGTGCCATGCATGAAGTATTCACTTGTAATGGCTTTTGGAACTTTCTGACAGAAAGTAAAATAGCTCATTTGAGGCTGACTATTCTACTTGTGTGGTATATATACCTATTTCTGCAATCAATAAACGTCATAAGAAAATAAGGAAAGAGAAAACTCTGACTAATTTAAGTAATAGGCAAGAGAATAAAATTCCCTATCCCTCAGATAACAATCATAGAAAGATATATATCCTATTCAAGTGAATACAATGGAGCCAGACAGAACGCAATAGACTCCCATGATTCAACTTTGTCTCAGCTTTCCTATTTTCCATTTCCGTCCGACAATGTGTATTGAAATAGGTAATGTACTAAAACATTATTATTCCCCTCAGTGTCAGTGACTAGTGGTAGATATATTTACCACCATTATTGTGTATGTTATCTTTGTTTCTAGCTGCTAGTGTCTTCAAGCTCCTGGATGCCACCAACACCTCCTGCTTTGTTTGGACACCAGCCCTCTATATCTGGCAGTGCCTTTCAGAGACAGACTCTCTTGGGTGCCTATTTGAGTTTGACAAGTATATCAACAGATCCAACAAAACCCTCTGTAAGCAGTCACATACCCTATTTCCTTCATTATATAACCACCTGGTGTTCATGGGAGTACTTAATCGGGAGCGGGGTGCTTAATATATAAAAAAATTATTTGGACTCAGAATAATTTTTCTTGTTTGGTATAACTTTTAATTTTGAAGTGGTAAATTCAAAGTCTTATTTAACAAATTTACAATAATTGTAACTAATATCTAAAAAAGCATCCTATTACAAATGTACATAAACATCAAAGTAGTAAGAAGTGGCTAAAAAATACAAATATATACACAAAATATAAAAAAGCCAAATAAGTGAGATATAATTCATAACAACTGGTAGAAGAGTCTTAACTGGTCATTATCAGAATTGCTTGCTTCTTAAAAATAGATCTATCACTTTTTTCTAGCAATGAGTAAAATAAAATACATAACTTCCAGATGTGTATCTATGTTTGAAGCATCTAGTTAGAAAACACTGAACTGTGTTGTAAGCTGACTGGCGCAGATGATCCACATAGAAGAGAAAATCTGGTGCCATGTGAATGTCCCAATATGCTTTTCCAACTTTTACATTCCATGCTGTTATTGGTGAGCTACATGTAGCCTGCAGTGCAGTCATGCTGTTATTGGTGAGCTACATGTAGCCTGCAGTGCAGTCATGCTGTTATTGGTGACCTACATGTACATGTACAATGTAGGCTGCAGTGCAATTATGCTGTTATTGCAGAGCTACATATGCCTGCAGTGCAGTCATGCTGTTATTGGTGAGCTACATGTAGCCTGCAGTGCAGTCTTGCTGTTATTGGGGGATTTACATGTAGCCTTCAGTGCAGTCTTGCTGTTATTGGGGGATTTACATGTAGCCTGCAGTGCAGTCTTGCTGTTATTGGTGAGCTACATATGCCTGCAGTGCAGTCATGCTCTTATTGGTGACCTACATGTAGGCTGCAGTGCAATTATGCTGTTATTGGTGAGCTACATGTAGCCTGCAGTGCAGTCTTGCTGTTATTGGTGAGCTACATATAGCCTGCAGTCATGTAGCCTGCAGTGCAGTCATGCTGTTATTGGTGAGCTACATGTTGCCTTCAGTGTAGTTGTGCTGTTATTGGTGAGCTACATGTAGCCTGCAGTGCAGTCATGCTGTTATTGGGAAATCTACATGTTGCCTGCAGTGCAGTCATGCTGTTATTGGGGGATCTACATGTAGCCTCCAGTGCAATCTTGCTGTTATTGGTGAGCTACATGTAGCCTGCAGTGCGGTCTTGCTGTTATTGGGAAATCTACATGTAGCCTGCAGTGCAGTCATGCTGTTATTGGGGGATCTACATGTAGCCTCCAGTGCAATCATGCTGTTATTGGGGAATCTACATGTTGCCTGCAGTGCAGTCATGCTGTTATTGGGGAATCTACATGTAGCCTGCAGTGCAGTCATGCTGTTATTGGGGGATCTACATGTAGCCTCCAATGCAATCTTGCTGTTATTGGTGAGCTACATGTAGCCTGCAGTGCGGTCTTGCTGTTATTGGGGGATTTACACGTAGCCTGCAGTGCAGTCTTGCTGTTATTGGTGGGCTACATGTAGCCTGCAGTGCAGTCATGCTGTTATTGGTGAGCTACATATGCCTGCAGTGCAGTCATGCTGTTATTGGTGAGCTACATGTAGCCTCCAGTGCAGTCATGCTGTTATTGGGGGATCTACATGTAGCCTCCAGTGCAGTCATGCTGTTATTGGGGGATCTACATGTAGCCTCGAGTGCAGTCTTGCTGTTATTGGTGAGCTACATGTAGCCTTCAGTGCAGTCATGCTGTTATTGGGGGATCTACATACTGTATAGCCTGCAGTGCAGTCATGCTGTTATTGGGGGATCTACATGTAGCCTGCAGTGCAGTCTTGCTGGTATTGGTGGGCTACATATGCCTGCAGTGCAGTCATGCTGTTATTGGTGAGCTACATATAGCCTGCAGTGCAGTCATGCTGTTATTGGTGAGCTACATGTAGCCTGCTGTGCAGTCATGCTGTTATTGGTGAGCTACATGTAGCCTGCAGTGCAGTCATGCTGTTATTGGTGAGCTACATATAGCCTGTAGTGCAGTCATGCTGTTATTGGTGAGCTACATATAGCCTGCAGTGCAGTCATGCTGTTATTGGTGAGCTAGATGTAGCCTGCAGTGCAGTCACACCTCATTGTGTTATGGAGCAATCAGATTTTTTACCTTCCATATCCTGGAAAGTGACGTAATGTTACATTTAAAAGGAATTCAGACAATACATTTGCCATTGACCAATCATAGGAGAGTGTTCCCATGCTTGAGACGAGCTTGAGGATTTATGAAAGTGAAAAAAATACATCTGCATAGCAGGCTAAGCTGAAAGCTGATTGTCAATTACTTTAATAGTCCCATTTTAATTGGCTGTTTGTTTCATCAGGAATTCTTTCTACGGCCAGCAGAACAATCTCAACATGAGATGCAGGCAACAATGGCCAACCTGAGAACACAGATGGACATTCTTGGAAACAAGTTGCACAGGGTAAGAAGTGAAGTAATGATTCATCTAAGAACTGCAGTACTCAATGGCCATTAAAACTGGACATGATCAATTAATCAATACTGATATACCTAATTATAAGTTTGTTTCCCAACCTACTATGTATAATTCTGGTGGTGTTGGTTTCTTTATTCGGGATGATATTCAATATCAGATTAGACAAGATCTTACTTCTTCTACAGAGGAACATGAGTCATTGTGGATCGAGATAGAAAGTAATCTCAGTCGTAACATTGTTTGCTCAGTTATTTATAGACATCCTAACAGTAATCTTGAGAATTTCAAAAACTCTCTGTTTTCAACAATTGATATTATTGCTAAAGAAAATAAGTTTTGTATTATAATGGGTGATTTTAATATAGATCTTTTGAATTTTGAATCTCATCCTAGTACTGATGAATTTCTTAACACTTTAAGTTCCTACTTTTTTCAACCACACATACTTCAACCCACTAGAATTACTGATCATTCACAAACTCTAATTGATAATATTTTCTTTAACTCCATTGAATTTTGTACAGTGAGTGGTAATATTCTCCATGATATCTCAGATCACCTCCCAAACTTTCTAATTATTAATAAACTATCAAACCTTCCAAGAAAAAATAAGATATTTAGGAGAGACTATTCAAAGTTTAGTGAAATTGAATTTATTGATGAAGTCAAAACTCTTAAATGGGATGAAATATTGCCTCCTTGAGATGATGTCAATGCAATATTTAACTCTTTCCAAACCACTATTAATGATATCATTAATAAACATGCACCAATGAAAAAATTATCAAAAAAAGAAGTAAAAATATTGGTTAAACCCTGGATCACTCCAGCAATAAGAGTGTCTATTAATATTAAAAACAGATTATTTAAGACGTTCCATAAAACCCATAACCCCTATTATTATTCCAAATTTAAGGTATATAGAAATAAATTAAATAATTTAATAAGCATTAGTAAGAAAAAGTATTATAATGACTATTTTTCTACTAACAAACAAAACACAAAGGAAATTTGGAAAGGCATTAAGCAAATAATAACACTAAAACCACCTTGCATGAATTTTCCAACTAAACTAATCTATGATAATAAAACAGTATTGGATCCCAAAGCCATTGCTAATACTTTTAATACTTTTTTTGCTAATATTGATAGTAATCTAGCAAACTCTATTCCTGATGTTGAGAAGTCCTTTCATACGTACTTATCTAATTCTCAAGCAAACAGTTTTTTTCCTTTTTCCTACAACAACAGATGAGATAGAGGATGAAATATCTAAACTAAATAATGGCAAATCTACTGGACCATCCAGCATTCCAATTAAATTGTTGAAATTGTTAAAATATGTAATTTCCAGACCACTGGAATATCTTTTTAATCTTTCATTTTCTATGGGTATTGTTCCTGAACAATTTAAAATCGCCAGAGTAATTCCAGTCCACAAGAAGGGTTCGTATACAGCTGTATCCAATTATCGACCAATATCACTTCTTTCAATATTTAATAGGATTTTAGAGAAACTCATGTATAAGAGATTGATTAACTACCTTGAAAAGAACCATATTTTGTATGATTATCAATTTGGCTTTCGTTCCAATTATTCAACTACCCAAGCAGTCTTATTAATTACTGATAAGATACAACAAGCTATTGAAGCTGGCCAATACTCTTGTGGCATTTTTCTTGATCTGTCTAAAGCTTTTGACACTGTTAATCACCAAATCTTACTTAGTAAATTAGATCATTATGGAATACGTGGTGTTGCAAAGGAATGGTTCCACTCATATCTTGATAACAGAAAACAATTTGTTACAATTGGCAATGCCACTTCAGAGCTGCACAATATTTCCTGTGGTGTTCCACAGGATCGGTGTTGGGCCCTATACTTTTCCTATTGTACATCAACGATTTTGGAAATTCATCTAATACTCTGGATTTTCATCTCTTTGCTGATGACTCAAATATATTTCTGGCACATAAGAATCCTCAAACTCTTGAATGCATTCTAAATGAACAATTAAAAAACGTGAGTAACT
Source organism: Actinernus sp. WN-2022 (assembly GCA_030867875.1). Lineage (NCBI taxonomy): Eukaryota > Metazoa > Cnidaria > Anthozoa > Actiniaria > Actinernidae > Actinernus > Actinernus sp. WN-2022. The sequence continues at coordinate 126,203,897 of JAOWCC010000577.1, forward strand.
GGTTGAATGCTAATAAACTTTCTCTAAACATTGATAAAACTAACTATATAATTTTTCATCCTCCACAAAAGCGAATGTCCTATTCTATTTCAGTATGCATAAACTCTAGTTTCATTAAACAAGAGCATTTCATTCGATACTTAGGAATTCTATTAGATAGACATCTTAATTGGAAAGATCACATATCTCATAATTCGAAAAAAATTGCTAGAGGCATTGGTATTCTATCAAAATTAAGACATTTTACTAAAATACACATCTTAACTCAACTGTACTATTCTTTGATTTACCCTTTCTTGACATATGGTTTATTAATATGGGGTAATACATATCCAACTAATATCAATCCACTGGTTGTTTTACAGAAGAAAGCTATTCGCATAATTACTTTTTCTAAATTTGATGCTCATACCAATCCTTTATTTTTTAAACTTAGAATTCTCAAATTCTGTGATATTATAATCCTCCACAATGCTTTATTTATGCACCAATTCATCTCAAATAGGTTGCCCTCCTTATTCGATAGCTTCTTCACTCCAGTTCATAGTATACATTCACATCATACAAGACTTGCATCCAAATCATCGTTTGGACTTCCAACAATCAGAACAAACTATGGCAAATTTAACATAAGATATATTGGTCCTAAAGTATGGAATAGCATTGACGAGCTCACAAAACACCTCAATAAATCTGGCTTTAAAAGGAAGCTTCAAAATGATATTATAGATTCCTATAATAAAATCACCTGAATACCATCTGTCCTCCTTTCTATTTATTCAACATGTATTTTCTATTCATTTTGTATATAATCTGCAGCACTGTTTTGTTAGGTTTAGTTTCAATGTTTAAGTATGTTATTATATTACTTTACTGAGTAGTATATCCGGAGTTAAAATGATACCACTTTTTTGTTGCACAAGGAAGTCAAAAAGCGAATTCAGAAATCCACTTTTTGACTTCCTTGCACAACAAAAAAGTGGTATCAGTTTTAACTCCGGATATACTACTGGGATCATAAGGATTGAAATGCTGTCGTACGACGATACCATTCTTTGACCTATTTATCCATTCGATTTCGTAGACCATGAACGAGAAACGAAGACGAAAAAAAAAAAAAGAATGAATAGAAACTGTCATTTCGTCTCTCTTCATTTTTTTTAAAAAAATTTTTTATTGCCATCCGAAATCTTACGGTCCTTCAATTCTGCCAATACTTTCGAGAAGCAATTCTTGATTTTGCGTTTCTCTTTACTAAGTTCACGTTGTCGTCGTGGTAAACCACACATCGTACAAAGTCCGTAGATAGTTCGACAACCACGACCGCATTTACGACATGGATATACGAAATCTTTTAGCGAGCCCTCTATGTTTTTATGAGTCTTACGGTCCTTCAATTCTGTCAATACTTTCGAGAAGCAATTCTTGATTTTGCGTTTCTCTTTACTAAGTTCACGTCGTCGTGGTAAACCACACATCGTACAAAGTCCGTAGCTAGTTCGACAACCACTACCGCATTTAGAACATGGAGCGAATGGGGTGGCTCCTCTTCGTATCTGAAAATTGTGTTGGGTACAATATTCTGACACTTTGGAAGGTTTCCTCACACACTTTGTGTCCTTACCACGCATCAACCAAACGCAAGTTACTATCTCGGCCATCGTGTGATATGACTTCGTACTATTTATATTTAATTGATGTTTGAATGTGATAATAATTTGGGAGAGTTTTAACCAAAACAGCTGATTCGTGACGAGGACATCCGCCAATATATACTCATTTAAGAATTTAGTTTAAGACCATGAGAAGAAAAAGATTTGATAGTGAAAAAACCAAATACCAAAACTGGTGTCACCAGAACCTCTCTAGGAACCTTTCACCTTTTTCCTTCCTTTGCCATCTTTTCGTTCCTAGAGAGGTTTTTATTTATTTGCCGGGCCCGGCTTTGACTGTATTCGTTCTACTGTATTCATTCTACTGTATTCGTTCTACTGTTATTTGGATCCTGTCCTAACTGGTTGAGACACAACCGGCACCCGTGGGTCCCTTTTAAGATCCCTTGAGCTTCACCCATGCACCCGACCCAGGATTGACATTATTTCTACTTCTGCCACATGACAGACGCGCTACGACTTGTGTGATGTGGTGGAGCTTTTTCCATCACACAAGCCGATCTACCACACATGGCCCGTAGGATTCGAACCCCAGGTATATGATCGGCTCCACCTTTTCGATCACATACCCAGCGCAGAACCTTGAGGCCATGTGTGCTAGACGAGATATTTGATGATAAAATACTCTACTTATGTCTTAAGCACCTGTCGTATGTTAATTAGCGCCGTTCACGCGTTGGTTCGAAATTTGCATACGAACCGCAAAACAACACGGTAATTTATACGAACTAGGCGCATCTGTTCTTAGCGAAGTTAAAATAGAATCCGCGATGGTTTCTTTCATAGGAGATGTTGATTCTTATCCCACTAGACTGCCAAGTTTTGCTCTCATTTCCTTTCGGATCTCCGAGCGAAGTTCTTCTATGTTTTTTGACCCTCTTTCTTGCCTATTTCTTTGTCGTATTTCGAGCTTGAGCGATTCGTATTTCGATCTTTCATCGATAACGCTTCCGAACTCGGCTTCTGAAATATTACCATCGGCTAGAGCTTTTGAGACTTTGACTTCCACGGAATTGGCCTTAGCCTTTGCCAACATAACGGTCTTTTCGTGCTTCGAGACGCGAATGCCAAGTTTCTTACTTGCAATAGACATCGAGGCCGAAATTAAGGCACAAATAAATCCAATGCTTCCTAAGGAAATACCCACAGGTATCCCGATTCCCGTAAACGTCAAACCCAACGCCGTAGCGGATAATGCACCACTCAAGCTACCTGTGGCCACAGCAACCCCGTGAACAATACCACGCGCTCGGGCATATTTTTTACGAACGACTTCGTAGTGCTTTGCCTGCCGTTCGAGTTCAGCAAGCGTATCACATACTTTTTGTAGCCGAAAGCTATCTCCAGACAAAACAGTTTCAGATGAACGTAGATTGGGATAGATCGGCGCCGTTGGAATCGTTTGAATCGAATCGCTTGTCATCGCATATTGTACATATGACTTACTCAATCTTCAATACGTATCGTATGGGTCGACCACGGAAGTCTACCACGTTGCCTTTCTCATCATGAATCGTCAGACGAAGGCTGTTTCGTGTTGTACGTAGAGCTTGCAGGGCTTGGGGATTTGTTAGAGGATAGGTTGTTTTTTGAAACCAAGGACCTCGGACCTCTATGCTAGCCAAGACTGTCGATTGTTTTCCCTCTAGAAGTGAGAAAGCGGAATCCACCGCATCGCAACAGACATACATTGTGTAGATATCTTTGATCTTAATAGGGTAATTACCAACTTTTAGCAGAAACTCGTTATTCCCTTCTTCTCCACCTTCGACACCTAATAGTGTGTAGAAATTTTTATCGAACTTGATTGGTTTCTTAACTACTATAGCGTGGTCCCTAAGGAGGGTATTGCTCTTAAATTCCACGATACCAGCACTACTTGCAGGCTTTAAGGCACTCTTGATTTTCTTAAAATTGTAAGACCCTACAGCAACATCGTGTGGGAACATAATACTACCGGCATTCCACCTGAACGAGCCCGCCTCTGTTAGGTTCCACCAACTGTTCTCAAAAGTGACCTCAACTAGCGAAATATTGTTGATACGAATAGATCGATCGAAGTAGACAGTATGGTCAGCCGAGGTGGTGGTGACATTTAAGATCACCATCGTATATTGAAGGCATAAACTTTATATGTCATACTTGCAATAACTTCAATAGTTACGATGCCTCTAGTTTTACCAGACGAAGATGATGATCTATCTGCTGAGGACATGGCGGAGATTGCCAGGGGTGGCCCAAGGCTTTCGAAAGCTGAGCAGACAGTGCTCCTTGTCGATGAAAACGCCAGGATTGCCAAACTGAATACCGATTTGTTGACAAAGTTCAAGAAAAAATACCCACAAGCAGACTTTCACCAGTTTTATGCCTTTACGGACATAGATGGTCCAGGCAAATATTCAACGAGCATCGTATTTCAAGATGGAGATACTAGCTACAACGTTTACGGTGATGATGTCTACAAGCTACCTGCAGTCACTCAAAAACGTATTGATAATGCACTGCAGGGGGGTTTCCCACCAACCATGGAAAAGACAAAAGCGAAGTATCCAGTTCCAGCCGTTCCATGGGGGGACGACCCAAAAGACATAGTCCCTATCCTACGAACGCTCAAGATCTACGTAGCAAAGGATCGGTTCTTCATGCTGACGCCACGAGATATCTTTCAAGAGCCGGACCAAGTTTTCTACACCGTAAAACAAGCAAACGAGTGGCTAGATGCTCCACCAATGAGACATTGGCAACAACAGCTATGCTTCGTCCTTTGGTGTGCAACGGCAGGCTGTGGGGTGTCGTTTGACGACCATCTTTCAGATGATGCACCAATCATCGACAACGTCAGGAGCTTTTACCGCTTCCATGTGTACTACACAATCAGGCGATTACTGTTCGAATTGGGGGTCCCACTTCCCAGAGATTCGGCCTTCGATAAGAAAGACAACGCTCCATGGAGTTCAGTCGCTTATGACAGGCTCAGAATAGAGTTTGGAGTCGATAAAGTTGACTTTGCCCTGCGCCGAGGGGCCAATGGTGGATTAGGAGACGTATACGTATACATCCATGGAGGGCTGGTGAATGCTCAAGAGAAATGGGGGGCACACAACACTTCATACGATTCGAAGTGGCCTGGGGGCAGTTTCAAGTTTCCTGAGGAGAGTCGCACTACATACGAATTTTCGTTAAGGTTCATTCGTAACGATGCGGTAAAGAATCAACGCAATTGGTTCGTTCCACAAACTGGTCACGGATTGACGAAGGCCGGGCTAGCCAGAATCAACTTATCTGCAATGGTCTACGTATATTGTGTTCTAGGATCCCAGGCTTCTTTGCGCAATTCAATCATAGGGACAACGACCTTATCCCTCAATGTTCAGACCGATTGTGGTGTAAAGTTGGAAGAGGTCATCGCAGAAAAGAAGGTCGATAGCCTTTTACGATATCAAAAAGCTTTGCAGCTAACACGCGTTCGTCTCGACCTTGCAGTTGCTAAGGACTGTTTGTTAATACCCAGCCGTATGATTATTAACGATGAGAGCGTATTAGGTTATAACAACGAACTACAATTAGCATCCGCATCTAATGTCCACTTTGGAATAAATGACCATATCAACCATAAAGGAAAGCCCCCGAAACCACCACGTATGGAAGGTAGTTCACGAAAGAAAGATCTACCGCATCAAGATGTCGTTGCTGTGAAGCAGCCTATCCCACAAGTAACGCAACCTCGTAGTACCGATGCCGTCGTATCACAACACGAGATCAATTTGGGGCTAATGGTTGCCACCGCAGCTGGAGCCGCATGGATGCTATTTCGCTGACTTAAATTGATCTATTACGATCACAACTACAGCTACGATCAACATCCAGATGTTCTTCGCTAAGAATCCTAATACCTCGCCAGCCGTGCGAAACAAAAAGCTAGCGATTGCACCAACCATTCCAGGTAGAATCTGCCCTAGCTTCTTTCCTAGACTTTTCAACGCATTGCCGACCCTCCCGGCAACGTTAGCAAGACCCCTAGATAGCATGGAAGCCACGACGCCAATCACGGTGCCTGCCGCAATCGCAATTCCAAGCACTCCAACACCATACTTTTTGAAGATAGCCTACACGCGGTCTCGCATGGACATACGCTCTTCGATGTTTTCAATATTTGACTCAATCTCCTGTATTTGGTCGTCTATTTTCGCCACTTCTTCCTTTGCTGCTGCACGTTCTGTCGACCCCTGTTTGGATGACTTCACGGTTTCTATTTCCTTAGCTCTTTCTTTCTTAAGTTGGTCGACCTCAGCTTCTCCTTCGCTAACAACCACCTCTACGGGAGGTCCTAGAGCGTCTGTGAGCGTTTTAGGCAATTTTCCATTAACATTACCTTCGGCGTCGTACAGATTGTGGTATTTGGAAGTAACCTTGTTCAGTCGCACCATGACCTCGTTGTACTCATTCAAGGTAGTAGTGAACTTGGTAATGTCTACATTTGGAAACTTTCTCCTAAGCCTATCCCAGGCCTCATCGCGTTGATTGGCTTTTTCAGCTAGTATCTGTTCCCCCTCAGTAAACGATGTTTCCACGGTATTGCTGCTTGGCACTGCACCCTCATCACCTAGATTCACCAATTTGATGTACTCAGATGGGCTGTACCCCCATTTATTCCGTTTGCTCCAAAGCTTATCCTGAAAGCTTTTGGATCTTTCTCCTATTTTGGCCTTAACTCTACCCCACCAAGTACTTTGGCCTTCAGTATTACCTGGACCAAGCTCTTTCCATTCTTTGGCAGAAATATTTTCTATGTCGGCTTGACCTTCCTCAGTCAAAGGATCGAAGTCTGCATTCTCAGCCATGTTGAACAATAACTATGTATGTCTACATATTCAACATGATCCCGTCGATGTTAGTTCCTGCAAAATCGCACAGGGAGCCTCAGGGATTGAAAGCTCTACACAACGTAAATAGAATCACCTTCACTCCATCGGAAGCCAATCCAGGAGAGACTCTCTATGTGAAAGTACCAATACTAGGGGAAAACATCGTCCTCGTTCCGGGTAGTCTCGCGCTCTTGGCTGACCTTACGTTGTCTGGTGGACATGCTAACAATCGCGTGGTGGCTAATGTCGGGCGTTGTCTGGTCTCACGTAGAGTTCTCAAAATAGGAGCTGAAACAATAGAAGACATTGACCGACCAGATCTTCTACAGACATATTCCGATCTCTATTTGCCCACTATAGAGCGAGATGCGCGCGTGGGACAAGGTATTCAAACAGAGAACACGAACAAGCTACGCTCGAATGCTGGTGACAAAGGCACTTCGGATACTGGAGAAAATTTGCTCCTAGCTGTGTATGGTTCGAAATACCGAATCCCACTAGACGTAGACGTCCTGACGCAACATGGAGCTCTTTATCCCTTTGCTCTTCACAAAACCATTTCGCTCGAGTTGACTCTATCACCTGCTCGTGACGTGGTGGTAGGATCAGACACTACCAAGATAGGCACATACAAGCTAAGCAACATCCAGCTAGAGTACGAAGTTGTTGAGAGTGAAATTATCGCCAAGCAAGCGAAAGACGAATATGTCAGTGGCGCCGTCTTCCTGTTCAGGCACGCTGTTCACTTCAAAACCGTACCTATCAACAAAGCGTCCGACACTCTGATATCCCAGCAAGTCGACGTTCCAAGGTTGTCCTTCACTGGACTGCTCCTCCTCTTCGTGGCACAACACGCCCACGGCACACGAGACAGCGAGGCGTTTGACTATCCAGGAATCACGAAGGTCGAGATCGATATCAATGGAAGGCCAAACAGGTTCTTTCCTGGAGGCATGCTACCATCAGACTTTTGGGAGTCTGCCAATGGATGGTTCGGCGCTGGCAAAACGTCTATGACCCCGATCAAGTTCTACAACAATAAATTCGCCATCCTGGTTGACTGTCGCACAGTAAATGATCCAGTTGTCCATGGCAATGGCTTGAATCAAACAGGCAGTGGAAAGAACCTCCAGATCCGCATCCATAGGACTGGAGGCAGTGGAACCGTGAACATGCACAACTTCGTACTTGCCGATGCTCAGATCACGATATTGAACGGAGCACTGGAAAACGTATCGTACTAGCATGGACGCTTTAGTAACTGAAATCCCATTCAACGCTCTCATAGTGGGACCAACGAATTGTGGAAAAACGGCCCTTCTCGTAGAGCAGCTTCGTGGAGCATTTCGTGGTAAGTTTGACTACGTAGTACTCATATGCCCCACGTATGCCCACAACACTACCTATCGTGGATTCGCTCATCTAGATCCTCACTTCTTCGTGATGTGCCCCTCACAAGATGCCATCAATGCCGCGCTACGAGTTTGTTCCACCTTTTGGGCAGGAACCAATACTCTTTTGATACTCGACGATTGCGCTGCATCGAAGGATGTAAAGCTGAGAACCGATAAGCTCGTGGAGATGGCCTTTTCCGCTCGTCACATAGGCATTTCTATTTGGGTGTTAACTCAACAGTTGACAAGCATATGCAAACCTTTTCGAGAAAACGTGGCGGTGGTCGTGGCCTTTCATACAGCGTCAGCTCTTGATGCCAATGCACTATTTGAGGACTACGGTGGTGGGTTGAAGGTGGATGAGAGGAAAATGTTGACCTCGGAGCTCAAGGCCCACAAGTTCGCTCGCACATGTTTCTGTCTCCGCCATCCTTTCGAAGTAGTATTAGAGCTTCCCGCACCCGAAGCATACTTCAATGGTATACCATGGATGAAGAAATCAAAGAACTACTAGGCGAGTGCGCCATCGTTTGTCCACCGGTCGTACTGGAACATCCATCCGAATCAGAGGATGTCGAAGATCGTAGGGAGGCGCTTAAAATTCTAGCAGCAATGGGTACGACAAAAGAATACCTAGGGCGGAACTTTTCTCTAGGAGATATATCTAAACTATCTGCGAAGGACGTTATACGTTTACATAGTAGGTACCAGGCCGTAGTAGCAAAGCAAATAACAGGTTGTCTAGTAGACGGAGCACTGCGCCTAGCAACTCGTGCAGTTGGGTACGTAGTCCGACTAGACAGCGAACAAGCACTTCTCCTAGATCTACAAGAAGACCACCTAGTTCGCAACGAGATATCTGCTGTGGCCGGCTTGTTGTCTCTTAAAGCAGGTCGCTTTGTGGCTCTAGCTAGTGCCTTGTTCCATGTAGCTGACCACATAGTTCCACCTAGTACACCAAGCAGTCAACCTATTGAAGACTCGAAGTCTACTGACATACACGATGGAGGAACAACAAGATCGGATAACTGCAGATCCGCCGAAGACTGCGCCTGAAAAAAAGACCAAAGATCCAAGACGCGTTGCTGCTGGGAAAGCACTGGCAGAAAGCAATCGCCGCGCTAGAGAGGCATTAAGTCGTGAAAGTGAGCGCGAAGAGGAACAAACTATTCATTCTGAAGTTCGGGACGACGGAAGCTGGTACGATAAAGTGTCTGCCAACACTACACTATCAGCCATTGGTGTAGGCATCGCGTTAGTTGGGCTGTACTATCAGTACAAAGGTAGCAACAATACGACACCCCACACTACCCATTCTGAAGAAATACGCGAAACAAGTAGCAAAGCTAGAAGCAAAGAGTTGCCTGTCATGGAATAAGCATTTGAAGATATCGACAATACATATATGTTCGATGGCAGCGAAAAACAAAGTGGTAGAAGCAGTATTTGACGCTGCTACGTTGGCTGGAATAGCAACTGGTATTGGTTGGGTCGTAAAAAAGGCGACAAAGGAGTCCATGCTTGGCGACCCTTCATCGAGCGTCTTGAATTACGTGAAGTGGACGGCCGTACTGGCTGGTAGCATTACCGCCAAAAAGTATCTCGAAGACCAAAAGATCATACCCACCGATTTGTAAACGATGGTAACGATCATCGCAGCGGTCGCCTTTGCGGCGGCAAGCCTTGGTGCCAAATACCTCGACCGATACATCTCTGGAAGAGACCCAGAGGAGACCAACATAGAGATCGAAAGGCACGATAGAGCCATTGAGAAATATAGAGCCGATATGGCTGCATATGAAGAACAACGAGAAAAACTATCCGATTGGGTCCAAGAGCAGGAACGTAAGAAATACTACGCTGCCAAGGATCTAACCAATGCGGACCGCGCCCTCGTGCTATACAATACGGCACACGTTGGACTACACCGCATGGACATGAAGAAGCCTCACTTTCCCGACTACTATAGACCTTCGAGTTCACAGAAAACTACCGAATTGGTAATCGTAGGTGGTGGGACGCTCGCTATAGGATACGTTGCTAGTCGATTGCTTTAAGAATCACAAGACTAATTCCGAAGAAATACGCGGCAAAGCTGACCACCACAACGCACCATGTAGAAGTCGATAAGGTGTCGTACTTGACAAGTTTTCCATCCGATACAACAATTGAAGTAATGCCGACTACCGACATACAGCAAGATGTCGAAGCCCCACGACGAAAACGCGGATTCGCGCGACATACAAGAAAAGTTGGATCTCGTGGACAAAAACAAGACAGTCTCTTGTTTAGTTTGGGGCATCGGAATGGGTATGGCAGTGGCGAGCCTCGTCTATGACAGTATCCTCAAAGTAAGAGAAAATGATTTACTAAGTAAATTAGAAGACTTAGAACCAAACACGAGAGTGGCAACTACCCAACCAAATGCAACAACTAATCCACCTAACGGATCAACATGCAATAAATAATAGTTTGGCTCGCTAGTAAGGGGTTGTAAAAAAAAAAAAAGGATTCAATAACCCTATTAGATAAAGCTACATGTATATATATCGAAGACGATGGCTAGCCAAGTTTTCAATGCAAGCGACGATGCCACCTCAACCAATGATGCCATCTCAACCAACGATGCCAATACCACGGCAGATAATGCTACGGCAGCTAATACTGCGGCAGCTAACGCTGCGACGGCAAACAAATCCTCTGTGTTCAACGCAGAAGACATCCTCGAAGCCTTCGAACAGGGAAAGGAGGGAATGGTTGTGTTTGACTGGGACAATCCTCGAAGTGGTCCAAACGGATGTAAATACATCCCAGTCTACTTTGATCTTGGGGAAGGACAACGTCCAGCACTCTTTCGCTTCAAAGACGAAAAACATGTTGGTCAAATATGTCCACATGAGCAAGAAGACCTTGCCCGATTAAACCTCGCATCGGGACAAAAGGATAAGTACAAGAAGCGCGATCGAAATCCCTGCCTACAAGTTCAAAAGTGGAGCGTCCCAGTATTGACTCAAATGGATGGAATCACCTTGAAGACCGACAAGGACGGAAATCCTGAACTTCCAAGTCCAGACAAATTGAGTACCCTCTTCAAAGTGATCCAAGAGTTGGACTCGGCGTTTGAAAACGAGGTTGAGGCATGCCTCATAAGTGGAAAGATTTGTGCACGCAATCTGCGCCGCCGTACAGCACCAGCCGAAGGAGCTCTCGTTGTCTCCAACACTAAGTTCTATCCATTGATTCAACGAACTATCTCCATGGAAGCCTCTAAGAACGCCGGATGTGCATTGAACAATCCCATTGCTAGGATGCGCATGAAATGCAACGTGCAGACGGGCGTGCCTAATTGTCTATTCTTCGACAAGAGTCGTCCGTTCTCCATAGGAAGCCGCACTTCGTACGAAGCTCTCGTAGACGCGAATTCCAACCAAGTCAACATTGGAAACATAAGTAATCTCATATTGCCAGGTTCAATACATGATGGCGTTTGCGATGCTAGTAGCGTCTGCACAAGTGGATTGGGAATATCGTACCTACTCGACGCCGCCGTCCTAGTCGTAACACAACCGCTTCCAACGAAGACTCGGGCCACCCTCGAGGACGTATACGAATAGGGCGATGTAGTAATGTGTTCGTAGAAAAAAGAAAAGAATAAGGATCGATGAGTCTTTATTCTTTCTTTTTTTACGATAAGGACTATACATATTAAAGCCTCGTTGTTAACACTATACGTAATGGATGCTATCTTCTATGGCCCTGAAGGATACTGGAAAGGTTACTCTGCAATTGGTAAACTATCGGCGGCAGCAAAGGTATCGGAAGACACAGCTAAGAGTTGGTTAGAGAAGCAAGCACTGTGGCAAATTTATTTACCACCACCACGATATGTACCACGACCACATTGGACCGTATCGAAACCTAACGAAGTCCACCAAGCTGATTTGATATTTCTACCTCACGATCGTCCTGGACGTGGAAGGAAACTATATAAGTATGTATTAGTGGTAATCGACGTAGCTTCTAGATATAAAGAGGCCGAACCTTTAGCTTCGAAAGATAGTGGTGAAGTTTCTGCGGCATTCGAACGAATATATGATCGTAGTCCCCTAGAATGGCCAAAAACGTTGCAAGTAGATCCTGGTAGAGAATTCATGGGTCGTATGTCTGAAACGCTAGAACTACATGGTACGAAAGTTCAACGAGGCGAGGCTGGTAATCATAGAGCGCAAGGCTTCGTCGAACGAGCGAATAGGACATTAGCTGAGAGATTGTTTGGATATCAATATGCACAAGAGATGGTACTTACTTCGGAAGGCTCGGATGCGCATAGTAGAGAATGGGTAGTTCGTTTACCAATGGTTATCAAAGCTCTGAACAGTGAGGTGACTCGACTTACAGGAAAAGAGCCTTCGAATTCTGTAGTGACGCAGCAAGTAGACCTAAAGACTCCTACATATTCGCGCACTGTTGGATTGAGAGAAGAGCGCCTACCATTCGACGTTTTAGTTCGATATCTCCACGCACCAGGAGAATTGGAAGGGGGTGAAAAACGTAGAGCTACTGATCCCGTGTGGAGTTTACAGATATACGTTATTTCGCGAAGTGTAGTATCTTCGGGGCAGCCTGTGCTGTACTACCTCGCGAAGCGAGAAGGGGGAAAGGATGCACCCAAACGTGGATTCGTTCGTGAAGAGCTACAAGTCGTTCCTAGGGATACGGAACTACCACCGAAAGATGTTCTGTTCGTATCCAAGCGCTAGACAGCGTACTCTATTGGCTCAGTGTGGATACCATCAGGCAGAACGTATCTTTTGTCGTAGTAAGCTGAAAGTCCAAGTTTCTGCTGTTCGTAGGTTGCCATACCTTCTGGCACTAGACGGAAGCCTCGGTTTTCCGCCATGTCAATACTACCCTGGAGTGCTGCTTCGAATCGAGCCCACGAAACGTCGTTGTGCCTCCTAGACATACCTTTGGTGGAATATTTCCTGCTACCGCCCACATCGACATACCAAGCTTTAGAACATAGTGCAATAGCGCGTTGACCTTCGAATTCTAGTTTGAAGAGTCCTGGTGTGCGACCACTCCATTTGTCCCAAGCTAACCATTCCTTTCTGTGGGCTGCGAAATCCTCTCGTAGGTCTGATCGTACGACTTCGTCGATGCTGTTTCCAGAGATGGCAATGTACGCGCTGTCCGTATCCATCTGTATGTATTCGAAATCCTTGCGATCGATGTACTTATCAAGGAAGTCGTAGTAGAACTCGAGCATGCGAAGTTTGGCAAGCTGATATACCGCGATACCTACTTGGAAAGGGCGTTTGATTCGGATCTGGTTCTTTCTACTCTCGAGTTCGTATGCCTCACCAACCTCTTCCAGGTCTTCGAACCAAACACTTCAACGCTTTGTCCACAACCTTCTCGTCTTTGGTATAGGCGATATTAGTTTGTCGCTCCAAAGCCTCAATCAATTTCCCATAGGCGCTATTTCCAAGTAGCTTGAACACATCTGCCAGCAAAGTTTTACTTTTGTCTACATCTCCTGTCCTTCGCGCTTCAGTGACTTGGTCCACGAACCATTCGAAGATTTCTTCGGGTACGTAGTCTATCGTGCGGTAGACAGCAGTGATCTCCGCTCTATGGTCTAGATACCAAAGTAGAAGGGGAGCATAGAGTAGCAACCTCTTTCCAGAAAGGCTTCCAACTAGCTTCTTTTCCTCGCTTCGCTTTCTACCTGTCCTTGCGAGGTAGGACAACATTTGTGGAGGGATCGCTTCCTTAGGGATCTTCTTGTTGTAGAAGAAGGGGGGCATCTCCTCAAATTTCTTCCACAATTCCTTTGGTATCTCGATGTCTACCTCCGCGTAGCCAAACCACGCATCGTTTCGTAGACATTCGACGAAGTCTTCAACGGCTAGATCTGGCTCATCATAGTGAACGACCTCTTCTTTTCCACAAGGCATTTCTAGGGCCATAGTAGAAAGATATAGGGCATTGGCATCGTATCCAAGAATCTTACGACAAATTTTAGTTCCTCCCTGATGACTGCGAATCCTAGTCACTCCCGCTTCGTGGCGTCTAGTGAACACTATACTTGGTCCTCCTACGACAGCACTTTTCAACATATGATAGGCTTCCTCACCTGGAGCGTACATCTCGGCTCCCCATTCTACACTACCTCGAAGCAGGAACTGTAGCGAGACTCCTGGGATGGACACTGCGTCTTTCAGCATGTCTACTCCCTTCTCGTGGTAGAAATCTCGCATCTTTTCGAGTGCCTCTAGGAATGGGACTACGTCTAGGTCGTTGTAGTATCGTAGCCAATCTGCGAAGGTCTCCATTCCTTTGTCGCGAAAGGTGCGCTTGCAATCTTCGAACTCTGACCTAGATAGTAGGTGTTCTCTTTTCAACTTTGAACCCCACTCTCGATAATCTGGTAATCCAACGTGATCCAACTTGTCGGGAGAGTCGAACCACTCGTATGGGAAGAAACTCTTTTGCGCCTCACATCCATAGGCAGTGATCCAACGTTCGTAGGAAGTTCCAGGTCCAAGGTAGTTCATCACATCGAGGAAACGAAATTCTGGGGTCAATAGGAACATAGTGGAATTGGCTTTCTTCGCTACTCTGACTTTCTTGCATGTGTCGGCAATAGATTCTACGAAATAGTTTCTGATCAAATTCAAATCGTACCTGCCAGAGTTGAAGCCTAGAACGGGAACTTGGTTGACCCATTGGTCGATTCTCATCCGTTGTTCCTTCGATAGTGTGTCGAAGGAGAATTCAGGTGTCTTGGGGCAGAACTGTTCCGCAACGACTTCTTGGATGTTCTGCGCTCTTCGCTGGAGTTCTTCAATGAAGGCAGCTATGAGTTCCTTTGGATCACGTCGACAGAGATGGGTTGGTGTTCGATCGTACGTGTCGGCAATTGATACTGATATGGGAACGTGGACGTTTTCGATGCTCAATCGGTCCGTTGGTTGTCGACCTTTCGTTCTATCGAGGTAGGCTTCAAAGTCGTACACTATGGCGTGTGGGTAGGCGGTTTGCGTTGGCGTTGGAACCGGTTCGTTCGTCTTCTTCGTGGAGCAACCCCAAGCCTCCACTACTACATAACCTGCCTCACGTAGATTCTCCGTTCTTTTGCCGGTCTTACGGTACAGATGTCTCTCTCGAGGGAAGCATTTTGGGCAGCCGTGGAAGTAGCATCCATGGAATTGGAAGATGGTTTTGGAAATAGGTTCATAGCCATCAACAGCTGCTCCTTCGATCCAACGCTCTCCACCATGTCCACAAGCCGCGTGATGAATATGCTGTTGGATTCTTTCTGATTCGCGTTTCAACCAGCGTAGAGCGGCTTTGCTGGCTTTGTTGGAATCGCTCTCTGTCCAGAAGGCTTTTTCGTATGCCGACTGGGGTACTGTGATTGCTTTTCCAGGGCAAACAATCTTCGTTTCGCCACGACTGCAACGATCTGCATGGCGTTGAAGGTTCGAGGCGTTTGTGAACCGTTGCTTACAATCGTTGCATACGTAGACGCTCCCTATCTTGGCGATGTTTTTGATGTAGAAGGCATGCCCGTCGTACACCCCTATTGTTATTATGTGATTGTAGTGGGGCGCATGCCGCGTCAGATGCCAAGCGCCAGCCTCTGTAGGCTCGTACACCCGAATGCCAATCCCGAAGTGTAACTCAACTTTATCCAGCTGGTCTAAGGAAGTTCTGGGAACGTCTTGCGTGGGCGCTGTCAGGCGATAGAAGTCCTGGGCAAGTTCCCGAGCCTTGACGCAACACCTATCTACTCGTACTCCTTCGTGCATGGCAAGGCAACGCCAAAGACATAGGTTGTCACCATATCGATCAAGGGCAATCATTCCTTTTTTCTGGCGAAGCCATTGGGGCAGTGCGCCTGTTCCCAACAGAGGCTGACGATCGATCACGACTTTGACATCCACGTAGATCCAACGCACGAAGGCCCATTGGGTATTTGGGCGATTGATGTTGTCGGGATTCAATCGAGATAGCTCCCTGTCGGCAATCCACTCCTCTGCGTCTCCTAGAATGTTCACCCATGGAGAGCCGGGGACAGTCTTGGAGAATAGCATCACACGTCCGTCGTTGACATTGCGAATGCGATAGGTGTAGCTGTAGCGCAGGTAGAAGCTGGTGGTTACCTTTGCAACTAACTTTTCCATGATCCTAGGGGTCAAATCTCCTGCCACACCTTGGAAGAAGCGCCACTGGATAGTACGGCGGCCTATCTCCACTCCCTCAAGCATTCCATCTCTCTCATCGAGAATAGCACCTGCCTCTCGAGCTAGACTCCGTGGAAGTGGCTCACTACGAGGCTCTTGCAGGAACCGTCGGAAGGCTCGGTGTTTGTGGGGCAAACGTCTTCGAGGATTCGCTATGGACCTTTCTTTGTCAGCCTTTGCCCTTAGGCTTGCCACAACCTCCTCATCCAACTGTTTGGTTTCCCGCGCGCGTTGAGCTCGTTTGTGGGGATCTTCGGGATCGCCTCGAAGAGCTGGAAACCTACCTGTTCGATCGGCTCGTTCGATCCTATTCTCCCATTCGAGAGCGCGAACCTCAGCTATTGTCTGGGCGAGCTTGGCTTTGTTGAACTTCGAAGTACCTAGCAGTCCAAATTGCTTTGCTTGCGCACGCAGTTCTCCTAGGGTGACCATCTTCTACCTTGCGTGTCAATGTCGCGGGGCGAAGAACACGCGATCGGTGTCGACATACTATATGCTAACATTATCTCTAAATAGGTTCACACTCTTGGATTTTTTAGGTGCAAGGATGTCTAGGGACAATTTGGATGTTGCGAGAGACCTTTAGGACGCCGTGAGAGAATTTCAACCCTTACGATCCCAGTAGTATAGGTGGAGTTAAAACTGATACCACTTTTTTGTTGTGCAAGGAAGTCAAAAAGTGGATTTCTGAATTCGCTTTTTGACTTCCTTGTGCAACAAAAAAGTGGTATCATTTTAACTCCACCTATACTACTTACTGTCATATTTTACTATTTCATTTCTCCTTACCGTCCATCCTGTAACTGACCTTATTAATATATTTAAATTATCAGTCTGCAAATAGTGTCATCTGACTTAGATTAGCCGCATGGTTATTTTCAGATGACCTGTACTTAACTTTGTTACTTTCCATCTTTCTATATAGTCGATCTCTCCTCTGTAAATATGTAACCTAAGTACGAAATAAACTTGTTGTTGTTGTTGTTGTTGTTGTTGTGGAATGTGAGATAGGAGCATAGCTACATGTAGGGGGGTCCTAGGTGCCCTTGACCTCCCCTCCCTCAGGTTCGTAAAAAAACTGTGTATAGAATGAATAGGAATCAAACAATGCCAAAAACGTCTACAGTACCAAACTCGGAATGCAGGAAATTACATTTCAGTGCTCATGTTTGGACGTCCTGGTTACGTCCCTGTTCTTCTTTCTTGTAATTTTATTGGTTGATGTTTACAAATTCAATAGAAAACCAGCAAAGTAAACAAATTTCACTAGATAACTTTGAAGTTTTTGATTAAGTTTTGATTAACAACCAACTGTGGTCTGATTTCAAAGACTATTGCGTGAGGAAAGTTCCCAATCTGTGATTCAAAGATCTTTTGTCTTTCCGCTTTCCTGTTGGCTGGATGGTGTTTTCTTTATCTTTAAGTTTTCACAGTAAAAATGGCCAGAAGCACAGAGTTTCCATTATTTTCTGCTTGTAACTTTGACTGTCCAGACTTCTGAAAGGAAATACCACAACAATACCACAAGAGCATTGTAATGCTCCAACCACACCATAACCTTGCATTATTACATTGATAATTCTGCCAAGAACGCACAAAATATGCACAAGAATGTTATAATCGTAATCGAGACTCGTGTTCGTCGGTAATTCATTTATTCTACTACTATTCAACTACTCCTGGTACAATAAAAATGTCAAGCACTTGTTATTATATACATGCAATCAAAACCAATTTTTCTGGTTTCTCTGAAATTAACTGTCAATCAAATGTGGTAACAATCAAATGGCTTCCTATCACCAATGGTAATCTCATTTCTCGAGCAGGCACACAAGCTTTTGGTTATTATGGAAAGCAAATTTGTTTATTGACAGACTATATAATAAACAAGTTATAAGTCGGCTAAACAACTAATACGGCTGTGGATTTTTTAAACTAACAAACAAAATCTGTCATCACTTTAAGTTTAAACATTTTCATAGAGATTTTACTTAAAGTGCCTATAACCCTTCTTGCAAGTTTTATAGCTATGAAGAAAGTTTTGGCTTACAGAGAATTCTCAATGTTCTACGTTTGTTTGAAATTGTGTAAATTTGACCTTTCCTGACCCATGACCGCGTAAGTAAAAGCCTGGGTCGATCCCTGGGTAGACGTCCTCTCATTAATGCAATATTCATCATGGTACCTTTCTATCACAACAACATCGATGCATAGAAAATATACACAGTTTGTGAGTTGTTAGTAAAGAAAAAAGTCATTTTAGTCAACATTTAAAGTATTTCTTCAAATGATTACAAAGTCGAATTAATTATATCACGTCTACCCAGTAATCGACCCAGGCTTTTACTTACGCGGACATGGAGCAGGAAAGGTCACATTTATACGATTTCAAACAAGCATAAAGAATAGAACATATAAAACATAAAGTATACACTGTACACCAAAACTTTCTTCACAGAAGTACTCAAAACATTTCGGAGGTTCATAGCTATAAAAATTGCAAGAAGTGTTATAGGCACTTTAACCTGTTATCAAAACTATTACCGAAGGAATTTTCCCCTGATTTTGTTCCATCAGGTGGTACATTTATGAAATGTTTTATACACAGGGGCTACGATATTTGTATATTACATGTTTTTTTTATTTAACGGCCATATAACCATATATTATGGTACAATATGAAAAAAAATACAGTGTAAATGTATGAAAATATCTACTCCAATCTCGACTTGCCATTGTTCGTGGGCATTGGAGCGGAATGCGGGAAAGGTCTGTTGTCATGGTGCAGCATTCTATAATGCAAACAACTAAAAAGTGTAAATTTTCTTACCAAAGCACGAAAAATACAACAACAGAAATTTGGATTTTTTATTTTGTGGATACACTGCTTAACGAATTTGTAACGAAACCTGAAACAACCACAGGGGCTGATCAAAGTCAGGACCCGGCTAAACCACAGATCGGATTGGAATTTAGCAAGTTTGTTTTTGTGGAGGGAGGAAAATTTCGGATGAATGAGGCTGATTGCCTCTAGCACGATATGC
Organism: Actinernus sp. WN-2022; assembly: GCA_030867875.1. Classification (NCBI taxonomy): domain Eukaryota; kingdom Metazoa; phylum Cnidaria; class Anthozoa; order Actiniaria; family Actinernidae; genus Actinernus; species Actinernus sp. WN-2022. The sequence goes on from JAOWCC010000577.1 coordinate 126,223,125, forward strand.
TAATGTTTGTCGATGTGTTAATTTGTTTTGTTCTCTTGCTTGTTCCAGGTTGTGTTTGAGATATTGCGTGTGTCGCCGTCAGGTAAACATCACGTGTTACACTGGATTGGTTCCTGCCTTCATAGCAACGCTCCAAGGCGAAGGGTTAGTACATGCTATGTTAATGGAATGTGAAACAACAACGGAATAAAAAACATGAAAGAAGGCATGAGTTATACCGTTTCATAAAGGCATCAAACCGAGGCCAATTGTCCCAGCTTGTCACGGAGAAAATTCTACAGTCGATGTAGGAAAATAACATTCAGTAAAAGAACAAACAGTGCGGTAAGACATAAACTAAGATATTTCTGACCAGCTCCAATTTTGTGGTATTTGGGACAACTGCTTCCCACGCAGGCATGAGATATGAATAAGGTGAATAATGTTCACACATCAATATGTTAGAGAAGCCATGTCACTGTTATGCACCAGTCAAATTAAACTTTCACCCAAACCCTCTTTAACTTGGCTGTGACATTCTTGGCGGGGGGGGGGGGGGGGGGGAGACCTAGTTTACCAGCAGCTCTTCTATTATTGTTTTTTTTTTTGGGGGGGGGGGGACAAATTCAATTTGGGCTACCTGGTGTGGAGTCAAGGTGTACCACAGGCAGGGCACGACGTAAGTGCTGTCCGATAGGCCGGGGTTAGTAGTTCGGCTTGTCGGGCTAGTGATTCCTGTTCGCGGTGCAACAAAAATCAAAAAGCAGCTTTCAGACAAGCTGTTGCCTGGATTTAGTAGCCTGAAGCGCAATCTGTGAACAGGAATCACTAACCGACAAGCCAAACTACTAGCCCTGGCCTATCGGACAGCACGAAAAAAACACCAATGCCGCTAGCAGACTCGGAATGATGTCATTCAAGCCTAAAGACGAGGCAGGCTATTGAGGTTGTTCTTTTCAGTGGATTTCACCTTTGTTTGCCCATATAGTTACTGTTTTCCACACAGATGATGTCAGAGCTGTTTGCTACCACTCTGGCTGATGACGGCTTTTTCTTGAACCTTGGGACGATTATGGTGAAGCTGTGTCAACCTTTCCTGGATCCCACGTCCCCTAAACTGCTCAAGATCGATCCCCGCTACTGTGCAGTTGGAACCAGTATAGGAAGCATCGCCAATGAGGGATGTGGGATACACGTCGTTGGACTTGAAGAAGAAACGAGGCTCTTCACACCAGAGGATGGTTAGCTTATCTTTTTATTCATTCCATTCATTCCATTCATTCCATTCATTCCATTCGTTTATTTATTTAGCTTCGCCATAAAAAATAATGATAACAAAAGCCCACTTCCGAGATATGCCTCACTTCCTACATACAAAGGAATCAATACGAGGCTCCGTGCATAATGCTCAGTTGTTCGGGACAAGACTACAGCACTTCTGTAGTATCTCATAAGTTGGCTATTCGTAACAAGGCTGGCCGCTAAAGACTGGCACTAATCACGCGTTATCACGTTGGCTTTGATGACAGAAGTGAATGAGTTCAGAATCCATAAAAATATCTTCTGTTTACCTGTGAAACCTGGAACCCTAGCCCTAAAACGTTGTTGTTTATCTGGGAACTTGTTTTCGAAGTGGTTAGAGTAAGTTATGTTTATGATTCGAGTTAGCGTTTGTATTAGAGATTGGGTCTATAGTCTATAGACCGATTTAGCTTGTACATTTGTTGTCCCAATTCAGGTCACCTGACATTTCCCTTGAGTAATGTTTTCTTGTTTTTCTGTATCCCAAGAGGAAATGCATCAATTTCTCTAATTGGAAAACAAAGCACTGAATCCTCTGGATAGCTGTCACGTGATCTGAATTGGGACAACAAATGTACAAGTTAAATCGATGTATTGGCGATTCCTGTTATTAGGGACCTTAAAGTGCCTATGAAGCTTATTTTTTTATTTTAGATATCAATTCTACATCAAGTGAATAGTAGAATGGTACAATATATCTTGCTTTGAATGCTGTGACGCTGAGTTATGGAGGTTTTAATATCCAAAATGCTAATTACATGACGTCAGGGGAGGCATCAATTATTATACAAAATTGTTTGTTACAATTAAACATATTTTTCAAATTATCAGTGTTATACCCATGGTTGAAATAAAATGATGTTAGAAATTTGTTTTCCTATATCAATAAAAACGCCCATTCACAACGACTAAGAAGTGATTGCAGATACCTCCCCTGACGTCATGTAATTAGCATTTTGGATATTAAAACCTCCTTAACTCAGCGGCACAGCATTCAAAGCAAGATATATTGTACCATTCTACTATTCACTTGATGTAGAATTGATATCTAAAATAAAAAAATAAGCTTCATAGGCACTTTAAGAAACCTGGACGGCGACGGCAGTGGCGACGGGACGTAGAATAATGTTTCTCCCAAACTTTGGTGTTTACAATTTCCCTTGTTCGCCTAGAATTGTTTTTCACAACCAGATTTTCGAGGAAAAAAAATGACTAGAGTTCCGTTCACGCCGAACGAAAAATGATTTGATTTACTTTCTTATGTTCGCGTTGTCTTTAAAACGTAAAATTTGGGGTTTTTCACGTTGTGTTTTTGCAGAGAACGGTGTAAATGTAGGCGACTGCGTGCATTTTAACGTGCAGTTATTGTATTTTGTAATTAAGGCTATTGTTTTATGCCGTCGTCCTAGACGTTGCCGTCGTGGTTGCTTGATGTCCCTATTAGGAGCGTGTGAACAGAGACAAGGCGACAGCTCAGAGAATAGAATAAATTAAATTTACCCTGGAGCCTCGTATTGAAACCTTTGTGCGAGACAAGTGAAGTATATTTCGAAAGTGGGTTATTTCTGCGGGCCTGTGATTAAACTGATATGGACCCTTTGCACGTGACGTCATAGCCGCTATGTTGGTGTACAGTTAACAATAGATTCTTCGTTAGCTTCTTTTGTTCTGTACACCAACATGGCCGCCATGCCCTTTGTCATTTGAATCTCTGGGGATTGAGTGCAAACCATCTATACAAACTTGATATACACCTAATTTCGAGAACGTTGACATATAAAACATCAAAATACAATAGAAACAATAGCGATGCACTCCGCTGATCTCTTACATTGTCTCGTTTACTTTTTGGGTTTTATTTGGTAACGTTTATGAACTTAGGTGTGTATAAACCTAATTAAATTAACGATTATGATTATGCAAAAAGAGTATGGTGATAATGCGAAATTAGAAAAACGGGTTGAGCAAACGGTGTAAATGTTACGGGTAGAAGTATATTTGACATAGTAGATCCTTGTCCAGCTTTCGAGCATTGTGGGATTGCACGATATGAAAATGTTGGGGTGGTAGGAAAACGCCTCCAAACATTTGATGAAAGCAAATTTCATGCAACATTTGATGAAGCCAAAACTGTTGGTCCAACACGCATGCATGGGATGACAAACGGTCGAACAATATAGGATCAAGGAATGTTGGAGAGCCGGGGTGACCTAGACTGTAAGACAGTCACTTTTACATCGCGAAAATCAGTCAAGAAACAGGGAGAGGCCTCGCATCTCCACCTTTATTCTGACCTCGTGGCCTCATTGTTTCTTGACTGATTTCAGTCGTGATACAAAAGGGACTGTGTTTTACAGGCTACTGTGACTCGGGTTTGATTCCCGATTGCGGCGCCATATGTGAGTTGAGTATGTTGGTATCTCGCCCTTGCTCAGAGGGTTTTCTCCGGGTTCTCTGGTTTTCCTCCCTCCTCAAAATCCAACCTAAATTCCGATTCGACCCAAGGAATTCGTCGAATACTTAATTGCAAGCCACTGCAGGGCTTCAAGTGTCCCTATATTTCCTATATATTTTAGATTTCCCTATATTTCCCTATATTTTCTAAAATGTCCTATATTTCCTATATTTCTATAATTTCTTTTCTACTAACTAAAAAACGAATACAATTATTGGATATTTCATGTACTTCTAACTGTTTTTGTTAATAAGAAATGAAAAATGCCGGCTATTTTGCCATGGGCGCTTAATAGAACGTTCACGGCACTGCAAGAAAATCGACATCGAGAAATAAAGAGCCATTGCATTATTTTTTATATGTTCATGTGTTTGTTGTTGTTTAAAATCCAGTTAATGGGTGGAAAACATCGCCAACTTCGTCTATATTATCTCCCTATATTTCCCTATATTTCTTCATTTTGCCCTATATTAGCCCTATATTTTCCTGAAAAATGTCCTATATTTATCCCTATATGTTTTACCCTGGCCACTTGAAGCCCTGGCCACTGGCTAATTGGGAGTCTCGGCTCTCTGTATCTCGACGTAAAATGTTATATATTTATTATATTGGCTGAGGCTTTAGTTTTATTTGCATACACACCTCCCTAAAGATTCGCACTTTTAAGCAGGATGATTTTGGACGATCTTTGAGATTTTTTGGACTATGTATGTCCTGATATTGAAGAACAGTAAACACAAAACAGAATTCCAAGACACATAATATTCTCGGAGATTTAAGTGCTTCTTTCGACCCATGGTTTTGACTTAAAATGTAAAATCTTCAAAACTATTTTTTTTAAGTGCTGTTCTCGATTAACTAATCCATGAACTTTGTTGGTAAAGAGTTTCAATAAAACCGATGGAGTGGAAACTTCTACAGCGAAAGGAATATACAATAAAGTTACAGCAAAAAAGTGTTCGACGATTTCGTGCAAAAAGTCAGGCAACTCTGATCGCCGCTTCCAATTCTACCGGTAAGCTATAGTTTAATACTATGAAAAACTACTGCGTTAACAACAAGAAAATCGAGAAAGCGGGACGGTGTATAACACTAGATGAAGGAGGTAAAGTTAATCGTGAATTATAGGCGAAAAGCGCCAATTTTTAATGCATCTAAATATAAAAAAATTTCTAAACGAAAACTTTGGCCTCGTTCGCGAGTATGTTGCCGGACAACATATTTTGTGACACCATGTGCAATTTCATTTCGCTTCATGAATAATAAGGACGGGAATGTAGCTTTTTCTCCTTCGAACTTTCTAATTATCCGCAAAATCGTACATGCTATCAGTGGACGCCCGTAATCATGGCTGGGGCTTTACCGTCGTGGAGGAAAGCACTAGGATCCGCCAAAACCATATGAGCCAAATTGATGTCAGCGGTAAACTTAATGAATTATAGAGTATCAAGTATAAAGATGAAAATGTGTCACAATCCGAGAGTGGATGGTCTGCTTAGCCTAGTGGTTATGACGTTTGCCTTAAATTATACGGGGAAGGTTATGGGTTCGAATCCCAGTATAGAACATTAATTTTGTTTCTCGTTTCTCTTTCTCTTATTGTTTACCTGTGAATCCTAACGACAAATTAGCCCTAAAACCTCGTCGTTTACCTGTGAACTTGTTTTCTGAGTGGTTAGGGTATTTTTATGGTTCGGGTTAGGGTTTGTGTTCGTGTATTTGATTGGTTTTAATTCGTTCAGTTTACCGTTGACAGCAATAGACCGATTTAGCAGTTCAGGTCACCTGACTTTTCCCTTCAGTAAGATTTTCTTGTTTTTCTGTATCCCAAGAGGAAATGTACAAATTTCTCTAATTGGAAAACAAAGCACTGAATCCTCTGGAGAGCTGTCACATGATATGAATTGGGACAACAAATGTACAAGCTAAATCGGTCAATTCGGCTCACATGGTTTTGGCGTCCTTGTGATGTTGACCCTGTACTAAGACCATCAGCATTGTTATCGCTTGACCCTAGCACTAGGGCTATATTCATTGTCCTTTCGTGTAAACAGGCCCTTTACACTCGGTCAAACGGTTTCAACATCTCTTCGACATCGGGTCAACATTTGTTGAAGGATGTTGAAAGCATGCGTGTCAAACTGTTTTAAGTAATATATCAAAAACGAGAGCTAGTGTTTTACCAGAGGATCCAAACACCGAGAACAGATGAAAGCACGAGGCCGCTTCGGCCGAGGACTAGCAGCCGGTTGCAAGCGAGGTTGGAGTCACACTCCAGACGTCGTTTTTTATTTCCTTCTTTTCCTATACTTCTCGCCTTTCTTGTGATTTAACGCATATTAAAATGCAATGTCTTGATCAGTTTTTGAAGTAATCGGAGCAACCTTGATCTGGCGTTTCATTGAACATCAAGATTCATTTGATTGGAATTGAGATGCATCCTGTGATCTTCATGTGGAGTTTCATCATGTATCAAGGTACATGCACCTGACCAAAATGGGATGAGCTGATTGGCTGTTGAACGCATGAATTATTCAAGACTTGAGAACATCGATTCAACATTACGAGAACATCGATTCAACATTACGAGAACAAACGGTTTCAACACTGTTTAATATTCTAATTAACTGCTATCGTTCTTGGAATTGTTTTCTGGCCATGTCAAACGGCTTCAACGAATGTTATACCAATGGTGTACAGATGTTGAAACCATTTGACCGAGGCTTGAGTTGATGTATAACATATCTGTGTTCTTTATTACTGTTTGTAGAGGATGCCCTGACACTGAAGATAATCCCAGCCTTTGGGTTTGTGACTGAGTGCTTTTTTATGACTCATCGTTGTTTACAGTTGGGTAAGAGCTCCTATTGAGATTTCTCCACTTGCTTCTTAGATATTGTGGGACCAACTGCCTTAAAAAGCGCCCTATTCTAATATACGGCTTCCTGCCGCTATTGTGTTTACTCAGGTATATGGAAGGTGTGTGAGAAGTATAAAAAGCTGATGTCGGAGTTAGCGCAGGTATGTGGCATACATTTTTTTACAAATATGCCTTAAAGGGACTGTGTCACGGTGAGAGACCTTTACATTAGATGTCCAGGCCGGACGCGGTCATTATCAGCGATTCTCATGAACTGACGAACCTCGCGCACATGTGGAATGGTAAAAATCAAAGCAAATATTTAAAAATGACTAATAAACTGTGTAGACATACACGACTTTCATAATGGCCGCCTCCTAATTTGCATAATTTGGAATATAAATCTGTAGAGGGAAACCAATGCTACCACATGAAAGATCACATTAAAACTAGTAATAGTTTTGAGTTTTAGAGCAATGTGGAGAATTGCTGTTGAGCTGTGAGCATTTCTAATGCCGAAAAACATGAAAGCGAGGCTAGAAAGGCGTCCGTTGTTTTTCTCATACAAATCTCTCTACTTTCAACTGGCTGTAACTTCATTGCTTTTTAAGCACTCAACTTTCAAAAGTTCACTAATGTCGACATGCTCTTTCACATGGCAATGTTCATATTTTCTATAAATGTGGATAAACAACCGAAACGGAAAATCACATATGCAAATTAGGAGGCGGCCATTATGAAAGTCGTGTATACAGTGTTCAAGTAAAATTGTGAAAATACTTTCAATCAAGCACTGAGGGAGGGGAGTTTAACTGCTTGTAATCAATTAACAGCCACTAATGGAACACTGACTCCATACATGCGTATAGTACCAGGACATAGCCCCTTGAAGTGCTGCCTGAGATGACCACAGTCAAAGTTACAAGAAGAAAATATAGGAAACTGTATGCTGTTGGTCATTTTTACTGTGAAGACTTAACACCATCCAGGCAACAGGAAAGTGGAACACAAAAGATCTTTGAATCACAACTTTGAGAACTTTCCTCGCAGACAATTTTTTTGACATCAAACCATAGTTAGTTTGATCAAAACTAAATTAAAACGTCAAAATATATCGAATGAAAATGATTACTTTGTTAGTTTTCTATTGAAATTACGAGAAAAAGGATTTGAAAAATTGACACCTTTTACGTCGTCGTTCAGTGCTATCGTTCTTAGGGCTTGTTTACACGAAGAGAGGTTGACACTTGTAGCAAGTGTTTCTATAAGGAAACAAAAGGCGCTAGGACCAACTATTGTTGTCAAAATGTAAACCGTTGAACAGTCTCGAGGGATTATCATACAATGAAGATTGCCCTAGTATAGAGTCAACCTCCCTTCATGTAAACAGGCCCTAAAGTGAATCATTACTTCATAATCATCATGTTGATGACTAGGGGCGCTTTCCATTTACACGAACTGACTGGGCTGACCGGCCAGTTCTTAAATGGAACGCATCAGTTCTAGGAACTGACTGGACCAGTTCTCAGAACTGACACGTTCCATTTAAGAACTGGCCGGTCAGACCAGTCTGTTCGTGTAAATGGAAAGAACCCTGGCTATATGTTAATAGAGCGGATTTCAATTAAGTGTCGGAAGTGTTTTGGTTTTGCGTTTACTAAGCTCTCCTATTGGCTGAGAAAGTAAACCAACCAATCAGAATCCAAAGTAAAACCAAACGCAAATTGGTTTTGGTTTTGCTTTGGTTTGTCATTGGCTCACAGGGAAGCCATTTATGAGTTACTTGTGATTACTCGCTCCTATGATTGGCTGGCTGTGGGTAATTTGCGTTTGGTTTCACTACACTCAACTGAAAACCGCTCTAATTCTCTAATATTGATCATAACTGCAGATGCAGCGTGTGTACCAGGAGGCGTCTGGTCACGGAGCGACTGGACCAATCATAGACAGACTCCAGGTCCAGTTTGAGAATGGCATCATCCAGCAGCTGGCGCTTAAGGTCAGAAACCTGTTACACTTAAGGTGATGTTACACGAGACGATTTTTAACGACGATTTTTCGTGCAACATTGTTGCGTGAAAAGTCAACATAGTGTAACATTGGCGCTCTAGAGATTTTTAACGCAATCTTCGTTGCGGCAACATGTTGCAAGTTTTGAATTACCTTCAAAAACCTGCAATTTTGTTGGAGTTGCTTCGTGTAACACCCTCGCCGTTAACTTTTCTCGCAACGTCATCCCAGAAACCTGTTCGCCGTGCCCACGGAAACGAGGCTACGTCAACAAACAAAGACTCCACTCGTCAGCCATGTTTCTAAACGAGGGTGTCGGAGTAGGGGCCTAGGTACTAGCTAGATGTTGCGCTAAAAATCGTCCCGTGTAACATAACCGTTGCTGCAACAATGTAATGCGCTAAAAGTTGTCTCGTGTAACATGCATTAAAAATCGTCGTTAAAAATCGTCTCGTGTAACATCACCTTTAGGCCCTGATTACACGGCATGGACCCCCCTGTTTGTCGAGATGTGTTTCAGTGCGCTATTACATGAGTCAAGAGACCGTTGCAACAGTTTGGCACGCGTGTAATACTATAATCACTCAAATCAAGAAATAAAACTGGTTTGACATGAATTGTGATAGTAACTGGAACATTTGTGACAGTAACTGGAACATGTTGATATACAAAGGCGTTGTTGTGTCTTTTCTGTTCAGACTATTCTTAATAACGAAATAACAATCAATTGCTGACTCGTTCTGCAAGAAATTAAGCAAAATTACTGCGGGCTCGGCAAGCCGGGCTGGCCCGATGAACGCGATTACATAGGAAAACTCAGCTCCGTTGACCGGGATCCCGGTCTCTCGAATCCGAGTCTAACCGGGTAAGCCCATCTCATGTAATTGCAGAATTGTTTTTCATAGACCAGGTGGGATCTCGGCAACCCGGGTCAGCCCGCCTAACGGGACTCTGAAGCCCGTCTCGTGTAATCAGGACCTAAAATGAGAAAATAAAGACAAGATTATCAAGAAAATCAATGTGCATCCTATTAACGAATGTCCTTTACCATCTTCGAGCGGTGTTCGATTGAATGTCGAAAGTAATTTAGTGATTGCTTTGGTTTTGTATTTGCTTAGCTTTTCTATTGGCCGTGACTTTTTTGTAATTATCAGCCAATCGAGTACTAAACTAAAACCAAGCATACTTATGGCCCGTCAATTTTCGTTCTAGTGAGTAAAAAATAATCACGAATTACTTCAGTTAGTGATTGGCTCATTGCTTTTTTTGTCGTGGTTGGCTCTGTTATTACTTTAGTTTAGGTCTTGCGACACTCAAAGCGAGTGAGCCAATCACAGGAACAACTAAAACACAATGAACCAATCACGAACTGAAGTAATTCACGATTGGTTTCACTTCAACCAATCACGAGGCAAAGTAAGCGCAATCATGGATAACTATAACCAATCAAATTCGAAAGCAATTACTTGAAAACCACTCTAAGACTACACCAGGAGCCCATTACCAGGAGCGTCCATCTTCCCCACTGTGTCTGTACCCCAGCACAGAGGTAGATGAGGCTATTTTTAGCATTGCGTTTCGCGCGAAAAAGAACAAAGGTAGGCTATTTTTAGCCAATCAGATAGTTAACGTTACTTCTCATTATCATTCTTCTCACTTTCAACGCGGGAATTCGAATAGGCCATTTTGACGATGTTGCGCACGCATCAGTAGAACAATAGACACAAACTGCTAAGACTCGTTCTGGTTCACCAGGCTTTTGTTATTTAAAACAGATAGCCATTGTTCTAGCTGCGCGCGCAACATCGTCAAAATGGCCTATTGCTGGTTTTCACTCAATCCCCAGAGATTCAAACGTTGGTGCCCCAACAAAAGAAGCTAACGAGGGATCTATTGTTTAAGGGCACCAACATGGCGGCGACCTCTTTTCGCGGGAATTTCGAATCTAAAAATAGCCTCATCTACCTCTGTGCTGGGGACCCAACCCATAACAGAGGAACGCTCCTGGTAATGGGCTCCTGACTACACCATGTTTTCCCATCTGATCATGAATACTAAATACATTATCCTCTATTGTGTACAAGACTCATCTTCTCAACCCGTCAGTGACTGAGCTCACCCTTCGTTTCTACATCGCTTCAGCGTCTTGGTTAAACCAGCTTGCGCTTGCAGGAGATGACTTTGAAGAGATGACGCAATTTAAAGACGTCACCATGCCTCTACCTGAAAAGGTACAAGGAAATTTAAAATATATCACGGACATCAGAGTTTCTAGAATAGGACATAGACTTATGACTTATGATATACTGGCTGTTGAAATGTGTACAATATAAAGTGCGAAACGCGCGCTCTGATTGGTTGATAGCACAGATGACGTCACGTTTTGCATGAAATCTATTTTTCGCTAATTATTGTGTGACAAATAGCTTTCATGTTGCCGGCGTGGGTCTGTTCTCTTATAGATGACGTCACAGCATGACGAAAACATCAGTCACGCCACTCGGCTGTGTCTCATGGTGTACTTCAGAATTGAGTCCTACTTCTGCATCATGTGCAATATTGTGCCTAGCAATTGCAGGGGCGGATATAATTCGTGGGTTACAATCAATCCCTGGAGATTCAAAAGACATAGACGCGGCAGCCATGTTGGAAGACGGGAACAAAAGACACTAATGAGGAATCTTTTGTTTATGTTCCTCCAACATGGCCGCCGTGACGTCATGTGCAACTCGAGAATAGCGCAAGAGGTTTATATTGCATGTAATACTATAGGAAAATCACATACCTGACGAGATAATTCCACGTTAAATTGCACGAGAAAACCGAAGCGACGAGGGCGATATCAGTTTTTCAAGTGCAATTTAATGTGGAATTACCGAGTCAGGCATGTGATTTTCCTTGAATCGCATAGTCCGATGAATTACTTGAAGATTTAGTACTTTGTTGATATTTTGCTAAGTTATAAATAGCGTGCGTAGACTACAGTGGTGATTCCACTCTGAATCACCACTCCGTCTCAGCCAATCAGCGTCTGATTTCGCAAATGCACCGTGCGATTCAGCCTGTAAGGGTTCACAGAATAGGTTCTCTTTTAACTTGTGACTTTTGCGTGTAAGTGTGGAAGAGGTATAACTAAAGTATCTTACAATTTCAAAACTACTAAAATGATATGATTTTTATATTGAATTGATGGTATCGGTTGTCATGGCAATACATCGTCTTCGGAAACCAGACCCACTAATTTTATTTAAGAATAGTTTATCAAAAACCGTTGGGTGAAATTCTTCTAAAAAAGCTATAATTGAAAGTTTTATACATTATATTTGATCTGAGAAGAAAAAGTAACATGTAAGACAGAACAGAACATTTACATTTTTTTTAAATAATCGATTATGTTTGGAAACCGAAATGTTTTTTACAGAACGTTTTAAGAATCTTTGGAGTTGTATTGTTTTGTCTACCGCTTTTGAAACTGTTACCGAAAAAGACAATACATTTCGCGCCACAAAATATTTCGTGTGTGCAGGTTTCGTTACCATTCCCGTGCGGTCATGAAAACCCTTTTGAGCCGATATGGAAAGAAACTCTTTCGCTGAGATAGAACGTTTATTTATTCACGTTTGCCCATCATTGACATACTCTTCCTAAGCAACGTGCTCTACGACTAACATTTACACTAAGTAATAATTAAATAACTAAAATTTTATTGAAACTACGAAAACGCTAAAATACTTTACTAGTTTAAAAAGCGTAATTATTAAGGAAGATAATCTATAATGAATTGAACACGAAGGCAATGTACGATCAAGTACTATTAATGAAACTACGGAAACTCTAAAATACTTTTCTAGTTTAAAAAGTGTAATTATTAAGGAATATAATCTCTAATGAATTGAATACTAAGGCAATGTACGATCAAGTACTAAAATCCGGGAGAAAGTGTAATCTTCCAGCTTTCGGCGAAATTGTGCTTTTATCTGGATTAATAGTATTATTATTAGTTTCTGGTTCAGTACATCCGAACCCCGGCCCAACACAACGTCGATTGTCTTTAGCTCATTTGAACGCGGGTAGTTTGAACATTTCAGTTAAGCTAAGTAAAATTTCTGCTATTGCTAGTTTCCACAAATATGATCTGTTTGCCTTTTCGGAGACCTGGTTGAATTCAAACATCTCTAACGATTCTATTCTAATTCAAGGTTGAAGAACTCCCTTAAGGAAGGATCGTGTGAATTCTCGTGGAGGCGGTGTGGCTTTATATGTTGCTGAGCATTTGTCTTTTGTTCGTCGTTCGGATTTAGAGTCATCTCAAGTTGAATTTTTTTGGGCGGAGTTAATTGTCGATCATTTGAAAATCCTTTGTGGAGTTTGCTATAGACCGCCAAATCAAACTGCTGAACAGCTGGACGTGTTTCTTAATTCTCTTTGTGATAGTTTTGATTCAATTAATCCATTTTGGATTTCATCATAACTGATTCGCCCGGCCATTTTACAGCGACTGGAACTCTGAGCCCTCCAGCTAATTGTTCTCACAATATCGTCTTCGCACAACTGAATATTTTGTCTCGTAAACCTAAAGCCTTCAAGAGAATGGTTCGTAATTTCAAGCATGTAAATGTCAACGGCTTAAATGCGGCTTTAATAAATTCCGATTGGGCTAGTGTATTCTTGCCTCCAATTGTTTCGATTGATTCGGTGTATGATAATTGGCTCGTTTTGTTTAATTTTGTTCTAAACAAATATATGCCGTGTCGGGAAGTTACTATACGACCGAGGGATAAGCCATGGATGAATGGATCAATTCGGAGGGGTATTCGTGTACGCGATCGTCTCTTGTCTCCTTTTTCAGAATTTAAAAGTGTCTTTGTTTGGGAGCGTTATCGGGTACAGAGGAATTTGGTTGTTAATTTAATTAGGAAGGCAAAGAAAGAATATAACGACAAGTTGAATTCTTTGTTGGCGAATCCTTCAATCTCAGCTAAAAAGTGGTGGAGTATTACCAAATACCTTCTTGGAAATAAGGTTTGTTCTTCTATTCCTGATCTTATTGATAACATCATCTTGTATCCAAATCAAGGGAGAAAGCTGAAGTTTTCAATGAATATTTTATTAGTCAATCTACATTTACCGTCTGGCAATTCGTTTGTTGTTCTACCCTTGCTTCATTCTTCTTATTTCTTGGATTCAATTTGTGCCAGTGAGCTTCAGGTTTATTCCATATTGATATTTAGATATTTCTAAAGCATGCGGTTATGATAATATTAGTAACAGGGTTCTTAAACTCTGTGCGGATGGAATTTATAAACCTCTCACTTGTCTCATTAATCTTTTGTTTTCTACTGGGCAATATCCTACCGGTTGGAAGTTGGCTAATGTTATTCCTCTGTTCAAAAAGGATGATCGCCAGTCTAAGTCTAATTATCGTACAATTTCTTTGTTACCCAGTATTTCTAAGATTTGTGAAAAAGTTGCATTTATGGAGTTATATAAATTCCTCGATAATACAGGGTTTTTCTATCGCTTTCAATCAGGCTTTCGTCCAGGGAACTCGACCGTCATGCAGTTGATTTATATTACTGATAAAATCTTCAAAGCACTAGAAAAGGGTCATGAGGTGCGCGCGTTTTTTTTAGTTATATCGAAAGCGTTTGACAAAGTCTGGCACCAAGGTTTAATTGCTAAACTTGAGAGTTTAGGTGTCAGAGGCAATTTGCTTGATTGGTTTATTAGCTACTTGTCTGGTCGAGTTCAACGAGTTACTATTGATGGTGTAAGTTCTAGTTGGAGACGGATTACGGCTGGGGTCCCACAGGTTCCGTCCTTGGCCCACTTCTTTTTCTTCTATATATTAATGATATTGTTGATCAGATATCCTCCGACTGTTTCCTTTTCGCTGATGATTCGCTTTTGCTTGATGAAGTCACCTCGCCTATCCAATCAGCTGACAAGCTTAATAGCGATTTGGCGTCAATTTCTATCTAGGCTCAAAACTGGCTCGTTACAATGAATGCCCAGAAGACTAAAAGTATGTTTTTTTCAGCTAAGTTAAATAAGCCTCATCACTCCCCTCTTCAAATGTCAGGTGCGATACTCGAAGATGTTATTTCTCACGATCACCTAGGAGTTACCCTTACGTCCAATCTGTCGTGGCATCCTCATGTTTTGCGCATTCACCAGAAAGCCTCGAAAAGGTTAAACATGATCAAACCTTTTAAGTTCACGCTGCAAAGAAAGACGCTTGAAATTTTATATTTTTCCTTGGTTCGTTCGTGTCTTGAGTATGCCGACGTTGTGTGGGACGGTTGTTCGGACGCTGACTGCAATCTTCTGGAGTGTTTACAATTCAAAGGGGCTCGGGTTGTGACGGGTGTGATTAAAGGAACACATCGTGAAAGCCTGTTAGAAGAAACTGCTTGGGTAAGATTAAGCGATAGACGTAGTGATCATAAATTATTTATGATGTTCAAGTTAGTTAATAAGTTAGCTCCTAGTTATTTAACCAGTCTTTGTCCGTTAACTTTTGCTTCTATGACAAATTATAGTCTTCGAGGTAATGACGATCTTATTATTCCTTATGCTCGCACTGAACGATTTAAGAAATCCTTTTTAATTGCTTCTGCTAGTCTATGGAATAGGGTACCTAGGGATGTTTGTTTCTCTTCTAGCCTCGTTCAATTTAGAACTAATGTTGCAAAGTGGCATAATTATCCTGTTCGTAACAATTTGTATTATGTCGGCGATCGCTATTTAGCTGTTTTGCATACTCGTTTAAGGCTGGGTAATTCTACTTTAAATTATGATCTCTATCTTAAGAAATGCGTTCCTTTACCTTCATGTCATTGCGGTTTTCCTAGAGAAACTATTGCTCATTTTTCCTTGATTGTGACCGATATGCTGCCCATCGAGACTGCCTGCTTACCTCCGCTGCTCAGCTTGTTGGTAATGAAAGATGGTCAAACGCATCTAGGCGGACTTCTTTGCATTGGCTTTTGTATTGTTTTCCTGAGGTTTCTTTTCTAAGTAATACTCCCTTTTTTTTAATTGTCCACAAGTTTTTAGCCGATTGTAAACGTTTTTCAAAGTTTCAATAGTGTTTGCCCACCTTTCATTTCATTCCTTTCATTTTCTTTTATTTGTACGGTATATTGTGTGTTCGTATCCTCAGTTTGATTACCATGTAACGGATAAGCAAACGCTCCCTAGATAAGCATCATTGCTTTTGGAGTAATTGCTTCAAATATTGTTTAAATAAAAAAAAAAAAAATTGTGCGAGGGAGGGGACACATCGAATTTCTCTCTCTAAGGAGAGAGTCAATAGTACCGCTCCACTAAGAAAAACTGGTTTTAATACAATTCGTTGTTGGATTGGGTGGAGGAGTTTTGGGAGCCGGGGTGGCGCAGTGGTTAAGTGCTTTCCCTCTCACCTTCCATCAAAGGTCATTGCGAACTCCTTCCACCCACATTCCTACGAAATGTATTCCTATGGCTTAAAACGTGCGTTATAAAAAGGGTGTTATCAAGTAGTTCCTGGAGATTGCAAGGCAAACACTCATCGTCAATTAATTTCCATTTTACAGACACCTGAAGGCCTATATTTTGTTCCTGAGTTTGTTGTTGAGAACATGGCGGACTTCATCATTTTTGTGCGGTAAGATAATCATTGAGTGTGAGAAGGCATAAGGGACTTTCATTAGGAGTATATCCAAAGCCCTGCAGGAGAGCCACATCCTTGTGAGTGCACTTTAAGAATCTCAGCGCGCATGAGAATAATAAGAACTTTAAAAACGCGTTCACACTGGCAATTTGTGCTGCGATTTGAGTGGCGTTTCGATAGGCGATTTAAAATGTAATTGACTTTTTAAATCGCCAGTAGTTTAAACGGGCGATTTGAATCACCGCTCGAATTACAGCAAAAGTCGACCAGCGACGCAAGCATAAGTGCAAGCAACATACGCAGACGCAGTGCCATAATTGTGAGATAAGAACAAGCGCCGCTAATGATAAATGCATTACTGCATCTGCGTCTTGCGTCGCAGAGACGGCGATGTCTAGGACGACGGCAAAAAGCAATCGAGTTAATTACACAGCCCAATAACTGCACGTGAAAATGAATGAAATTGCACGCATTCTGTCTGTTGTCTGAAGAAAACACAACATGAAAACCCTACGTTTTACGTTAATCATGGAACGTGAACGTAGAAAAGTAATTTTACTTTGTTTTTCGTTCACCCTGAACGGGGCTCTGTGGTCATTCTATTTTTCGAAAAACTGATTAAGAAAATCATTAATTGGCGAATAAAAGAAATGATAAACAAGATTTGAAGAGAGAATACTTGTTCAGGTCCCGTTGTCACAGCCATCGCCATCCTGGTTTCATAAAATCCCTAATTCCTGACTTGCAACCAATACCAGAGATTCAAATTACAAAGCCGTGGCGGCCATGTTGGTGGAACTAACAAAAGAAGCTAACGAGGAACCTTTTGTTAACGTCCACCAACATGGCGACGAGGACGTCACGTGCAAGTCAGCAATATGATAGCTAGAATGCGTGACTGCATGTCAGGTCACAAGGTACACAGATATTCTCTCGTCAAATGTGAAGCTGGTTGTTCAGCCAGGAAAACTAGCGCAGCACCATTTATTCAAGTGGAAACTTTCACAGATGAAACGTAATTCCATACATATGATATTTTAAAATTTTGCTTCCGTCAGTCAAACTATCAAGTCAAACAATCAGGATGGTGCAAGAGAAACCATTTAAGTTTGTGTAATATTTATAAACGCTACTGTCTCGAAAAATGTACAAAGTTTTAACCTGATTGGATATAGATTGTTTTTCATGTTTGATTGACAGAAGCGAGATTCTGTACGTAATTTAAGGCTGGTTCACACACAAAGCAAGCGCAAGCAAAGGTACATGTGAACCAATGTAACGGAAATGCAAACGTTCTCATTCTCTTGTGCATGCATTTTCGCTTGCTTCACGAATTAATCCGTGTGAACATCAGGTGAAGCAAGCGCAAACGCAACAAATCAGCATTCTGTCAACAGGGAACCAATCAGAAGGAACTTCGTCCCCCATTTTAACTCGTCTGTCATCTTGGAAAAGCACTTGAAATGCGCATGCGTGCATTATGTCTTCTTTCACTTGCGTTTGACGTGTGAACATCGCTTGCGCTCGCTTTACACGTGTGAACCAAGTTGAGGTATTCCATCAAATACTAAACACAATAATCTGGTTTCTAGAACACACATTAGCAGGGTCCGAAATTGCGCCTTATTTGGCGCCAATGCGACTAAATTTTGAGTGTTGGCGACCAACATTTCAGAGTTAGTCTTCATGTCCCGAAGTCACGCGACGTTCTAAGTAAATTTAGCCAATAAAACATGCTAGCAAATGTTCTTTGTCACTTGAAACTTGAAATGTGGCGACCTCAATTGGTGACTAAAACGATTTGGCTAGTTGGCGCCTACGTGAAAAAGTTAATTTCGGATCCTGATTACAATATACCCTTTGTTTCATTATCAGGCATTATAGTGAAGACACTTTGGAGAGTGCTGGGAAATCCCTCCATCACCTGGTCACGTTTTTCGTCATCTTCATGGGGTAATAAGAGGAATTGTTTGCTTTTACACATTCAGCTTTGTTGGAGCGGTTGGGTGATGAGCCGCCACTCACAGAAATCGGTGAAAACGTATTTACATATGATACATACTAGTTTTTCCAAGGTGGTAAGTCAAGGTTTACAAACACGGATAGATAACACCTTTTCCCCGCGGTTACGCGAGCAAACAGGATGCGAGTGGTTGACTTGTTTACAGGGATTAACTTTGTGTTTCGTGCCAAAAAAGAGAGGCTGTGTTTCGTGCCAAAAAAGAGAGGCTGTGTTTCGTGCCAAAAAAGAGAGGCTGTGTTTCGTGCCAAAAAAGAGAGGCTGTGTTCGTGCCAAAAAAGAGAGGCTGTGTTTCGTGCCAAAAAAGAGCGGCTGTGTTTCGTGCCAAAAAAGAGCGGCTGTGTTTCGTGCCAAAAAAGAGCGGCTGTGTTTCGTGCCAAAAAAGAGAGGCTGTGTTTCGTGCCAAAAAAGAGAGGCTGTGTTTCGTGCCTAAAAAGAGAGGCTGTGTTTCGTGCCAAAAAAGAGAGGCTGTGTTTCGTTCCAAAAAAGAGAGGCTGTGTTTCGTTCCAAAAAAGAGCGGCTGTGTTTCGTGCCAAAAAAGAGAGGCTGTGTTTCGTGCCTAAAAATAGAGGCTGTGTTTCGTGCCAAAAAAGAGAGGCTGTGTTTCGTGCCAAAAAAGAGCGGCTGTGTTTCGTGCCAAAAAAGAGAGGCTGTGTTTCGTGCCTAAAGAGAGAGGCTGTGTTTCGTGCCAAAAAATGAGGCGGGGCCAGACAGAGCGACTGTTTTGTGTGACGTACTTTATAATTGACAGGTGTACACTAAAGCTGTTTTGATTGGCTACTCAGTCTTATAATTTATTTCCGGTTTGAAAAGTCCGTTTTGGCCCGAAACAAGGATGAAAACTCCCTCGTCCCGTGCCAACCCAAATGGCAAAAAAGCGGGCAGAGGTCTTTGAGAAAGTCTAAAATACAGCTACAATATGAAGACAATGTGAAGGAAATGAGAAGCAAATCTTACAGAAAACCATGGGGGAAAATACATTTTTAAGGAAATCGAGAGATTAGCTCTAGTTTAATTGTTAAAAGAGTTCCCAGACAAAGACTTCAAGTACTGTAATATAAGTTAAAAATTGCTAACAGTGGATAGAATAATTTGGAATGATAATAAAGTATCACCTGTGAGAAAAGAAATGAAAACAAGAAAGAAAGAAAAATGTTCAGAAAGATTTCAACAATTGCTGAACGTATCGATATCTAACCTATGTGAAGTCCAATCAAGCCTTGTGTCTACCAAAACACGTTTTGACTTGTCTCGTTTAAATTGTGTTACACTTAGCACTTTTTAGTTGGCCAACTCATCCTGAAATGCAGGCTCTCTTCCCCCCTCCCCTCTTCTCTCCCA
Organism: Actinernus sp. WN-2022; assembly: GCA_030867875.1. Lineage (NCBI taxonomy): Eukaryota > Metazoa > Cnidaria > Anthozoa > Actiniaria > Actinernidae > Actinernus > Actinernus sp. WN-2022. Next base: position 126,242,746 of record JAOWCC010000577.1, read on the forward strand.
CCACAGGAATCCCATACCCTGTCAGCAAAAACACTACTGCAGAGCTAGAAACATGAAAGTTCATCACAGCTCAAATATTATGATGTTGTTTTGGGTTCCTGTTTGAAGTCATGTTATTTGTTGCTTATTATTATTTCAGGAGCCCCGAGCGTGTAAAGAACCCGCATCTAAGGGCTAAATTAGCCGAGGCCCTCGAATCACTGGTGCCTGTACAGAAAGGACAGACGGACGATGGTTTGCTTGGAAGATCTCCTGTTGCTATGGTAATGACAAACAACACCTTATCCTAATAATCCGAATCAATTTCTGGGAAATTCCCAATCCCCCCTCCTTTTAAAGGTTAATCATTAATTACACATGTATACCCAAGGGAGGGGTGTTTGAATAGCTTCCCAGTAACCGTGTTTGAGGTAATAATTCTACCTTGCCATTAAATACTTAGTCAACAATATAAACAACATGACATACTAGACAAAGATAATTTTAGACCTGGGATTTAGAAACCCTTGCCTTGGATTAAATTACCATATTTCAGGAAGGCATTGTTGCATTCCCATATTTTCTTGTTTCCTTACCGTAACTTTTTTTTGGCAAATATGCTCCCATGTCTGTCAACCACTAAATAATTTGAGACTGCTTGGTGAATGACAGAACTCTTTAGTGGCGTTGATCACCTAGGGGCGTTGATCACCTGGGGGGATGGATGGTCATTTCTAGTTTGCTGTCACTACACCCCATGCGATGATAAAGGAATTTATTATTACCCCCTCCTCCAGTTCCCCAAACACTGTTAAAAGTTATACCACCTCTTAACTTCTTCGTTATTACTCAAATATTATCCCTCCCTAGAAATGACAACCCTCCATCTCGGCAATAAATGACACATTCCTTAATTTAAATTTCTTCTCTTTGTCATAGTTCCACAGACAACAGGCTTTCCAAAACCACACTGAGGCCAGTAAACACCTTCCTGCAGCACTGCTCGGACTCTTTGTCGATATAGAATTCACTGGGCACTCGATGCAGTTTGAGCAGAAATTTGGTAAGCAAGCTAGTTATATTATTACTGATGAATGGATTCTCCACCAGTTTTATCAGGATTCTCCACCAGTTGTATCAGGAATCTCCACCAGTTTATAAAAGTATTTGATCTGTAAATACTACACTAGCTGCATTAGTACAATGTATAATTAATTTCTGTAAAAGCTAGTTTAGGTCTGCGTCGGTGGGGAAGTTAAACCCTAGATTATATCAACTAAAAATTGATTATGGCATTACATAAATGTAGGAACAATAAACACGAACTTAGATTAAGAATACATTATGTCATTGCCTGTCATCGTAGAAGTCGCCGTGTTTGGGTGCTTATGGTTCCTCGTCAGTCTGACAAGACTTTCAGGAGTTACCAACGTTAAATACGGTTGCTTTAACCTTTGATATGTTTTTTTTAGGGTACCGTCACCATATGTACACCATTCTAGAGTACATGTGGGGCGAGCAGAAGTACAAGGAATCCATATTAGCTCTGAGTGATGAGGTACGTATCTGTAGAGAGAGTGACGTACCATGAGAGCGTGCCACATTGGCACAATGTTATCGATGCATCAATAATATTCCTGGAACGAAAGTAGGTGTGTGATGCACAATATCGGAAAAGCTTCAAGAGGCGTTTGTTACGAGTTTCGCCTGGACTGGTCTACCCTGGGTGTCAGAAGCTAGAAAAAATAAATGGTGAAGAGGCGAGAGAGAGAAGAGGAGAGAGAAGAAAAAGAAGAGCCTCTGGTGTTATTGATGCGAACATTAGGTTCACAATTTGAACCTCCATCGTGATTGGATAATCTACTCATTACCAGGCGCAACCGTGAGTACCGGATGTAACGGTGATTTTCATTGGCTTTCTGATGGCCCAGCAAAACCAGTTTGACATGTTTTCTTGATTGGAACTCAACGCCTGGAAGTGAGATTCTCAATGGATAGCTCTTCTTTTTCTCCTCTCTCTCGCCTCGTCGCGTTTGATTGCTTTGTGCCTCTGGAACCTAGGATAGGACTGGTCGCAGGGATTCATCCCTTGTGCCACAATGATTTCCTAGCTTGTTAAGGTTACCGGATACCTTCAAAGCGAAAAAGATGGACAATATTTTTTTTCGCACAGAAATGTAGTTTTAGTAGCAGTGTCTCATATACCAAAAATTCCGTTGAATAAAAATTAATGTTGACGGAGAAATAGCAAAAGGAAGTTTTTGACCGGAAGTAAAAGGTTCCGTTTGATTGACAGCAGATCAATATAAGCACATGACAAGTGCTCACTCGCCCGTAACGACGGTGTGAAGATATAATAATTAAATTTATTTCATATACCAATGTTTACGTTTATTGAGAAACGTATTTCCACACATGATTCCATAATTCCATCGGTTGTTGGCCTTATGCCTTCAAAAGAGCAAGCAGGATGCCCTGGAAAACAAAGAAAAAAGAAAAGCAAAACAAGGCCAAACTGAATGCATACGACTACAAAGCCAAATAGGAGTCCTCGTAAAACCCGACAAGGGTTCGTATTTTCACTTTCAGACAGAGTGCCGAGTGGCCCACATCTGAACATGAAGAATTGATAGGAGCCAGCCGAGAAAATATTTGTTTCCAAGAAAGCTTAGATGGAAACTCGGGGGTAGAAGCGGAATATTGAATATTGAATATCGTGGTTGAAAACTGAGGAATATTGAATATTTGCCTGAAAAATATACTGAATACGGAATATTTCAATAAAGCGCATGACAAATAGAGAATAGGGAATATTCTAATATACCTCACCAAAAAAAATTAGTAGGGAATGGGAATATTTACCTCAGGAGAGCAGAGGAATACGGAATTTTTAGAGTGAAAATATTCCGCTTCTACCCCCGAATGGAAACGTAAAGCCCGACGGTGACTCTGAATCACTTGAAACTAACACCACGATCTTAGCTCGCTATTGCCGTGCTGTTTCAGCCGCCTGCAAATCGCTGTCTCCTCTGGTGTTCACCTTGGCTTTGTCCTCAAGGACTTTTTGTCTTTCCCATTTTTCAAGTCACACAAGAAAACTAGAACAACCAGCTATATTAACATTTTCTCGATGCGGCGCGAAGCTTTGATCGGAAATCAACATTGGCGGGAAATCTTGACAGATAGTTGAACTGTGATGAGAAATGATTGGCCAAGAGCTCGCTAATTGTTGGAGAGGCGGGGCTTCAGATTCACGCACGACAGACGGCTAGATTTTCTAAAATGCTATTTTCTACGCTTTCGATTTTCAACCAAAATAGAGTTTTAAAAAAGCTCCCAATCAAGAGAAATTTAGTCGATTTGTTTGAAATTTTCACAAAATGTCAATTGATAACTCCGCTGCAAAAGGGTGTCGGGGAATTGGAAAATTCTAAAAATAGAGCTCTTGACGGTGTTTTCCGCAAATCTACTCTGATTATTTTTCGCCTATTCACGGAGAGCATGATAACTTTTGAACTAAATCGAATTTTGAAATTCCCCGACACGCTTTGGTAATACGATTCCTCTGAAATGCGACAAAGCAAACAGATTTTAAAACTTTAAAATATTTTCGGAGTCGGAGCTTCTGAAAGCCATCTCACTAGATCCGAGAAACGGGATCGCGGAAAATTCGAGATTTTCAAAGAACTCAAAACTTGTTATGTATACTTGTAGCCAATTTTATAAGCTTTAAAATGATACCTGGATGATTTATCTACGATGTTTCTTCGAGGCGCTATATAATTTAGACTGGAAACGCACACTGAAGGTATCCGGTAACCTTAAGGAGAGCTTCTCTTTCTAAAATTGACCTGGTTTATCTTCAGATAGCAAGGTTGAAGAAGTGTGCCCCTATCCTCAAGTTTGTTAACATGTTGATCAATGATGCGGTGTTTTTGCTGGATGAATCTCTGGAGGTAAGAGATTTTAGAATAGGTGACTTGAAGATCAAGCTGTTGTTCGAGATTGTGTTAAGGCACCATATTCTCTTTAGTTATTCTAAGACCCTGTGTGTTTGATCTCCTGCATGCCAGAGGGGAGCTTTATTACTGAGCTAATCGAGAGACATTCAACTCATAATGGAGCTATGTCAACCCCCAAATGATATACTTTCGCATGACAAAAGACAAATATCACTACTCAGATTAGCAAAGTATGCTTTCTTGGTGTACTGATAACATTTGAGACAATTTTGATGAAGGATGGCAAAGATTGGAGTGAATAAAAAAATACTCATTTAGAGCAACCAGTCGGTTCACTGTAACCGAAATCAAGTTTCTAGAATTAGCTTTTGTAATTTACTTTAATCTTTGTCATCCTATATTGAAATAGTATATCAGGACATTCACATAGTATTTCTTTTCTAATTCAGGGTGTTATTTTTATTGTGTTTTTTAAAGAAACTTGAAGGTTGAATTTGATTGACATAGCCCCCTTAACGTAAAACGAATCTCTTGGGGTCGCAGTGAGGATGGTATGATTACGGTATGGTATGACCACGGTATGGTATAGCTATGGTGTGACTACGATATGGTTTGACTACGGTATGGGGTGTGACTACGGTATATGGTATGACCACGGTATGGTATAGCTGTGGTGTGACTACGGTATGGGTTGTGCCTACGGTATAACCACGGTATGGTATGACCACGGTATGGTATAGCTATGGTGTGACTACGGTATGGTTTGACTACGGTATGGGGTGTGACTACGGTATAACCACGGTATGGTATAGCTATGGTGTGACTACAGTATGGGGTGTGACTACGGTATGGTATGACTACGGTATGACCACGGTATGGTATGGCTACGGTAATGGTGAAATTGTAATTCAGCTTTGCTTGTGCTCGAGTGCATTATCTCTGCCGTGTTTTCCTCAATCTAGTTAATGGGAAAAATCAAGAAGATGCAGACAGACCGAGATAGCGGGGAGAATGAGAACCTAACTGAAGAGGAACGAGAAGCTGTAAGAATCACCTCGTAATTTGTTTAGGGAAAGTTCACTTGATATCATAAGACGTTACGAGGCCTCCAAAAGAGGGAACAAAAATTGCAAATGTTGTCATATTAACGGGGCCGCTAAATTTCGTATCGTGTAATGGACCTTTTGGAGGATATAATCACATGGCTGTACTAGATGGCAAGAAATATCTGAATTCATTTAGTTAAAGGCACTTGTACGAGATTGGTACTGTTATTAGCAAAACCTGTTTGTAAAATTAATGCTATTTTCCACCTCCAATCGATTGTCTAAAACGGCGTTTTAATGTTTGTTTGCCGTCCAGTAAAGCCTTTACCACGGGATCACAAGCTCAATTCATTGGTTATTGAAGTGATATATCAGCACGTGTCTGTTTCCAGTAAAGGCTTTCCCATGGGATCACGAGCTCAATTCATTAGTTATTGAAGTGATATATCAGCACGTGACTGTTATGTACTGTTTAAAACACTCACAGCAGTGTTTTATCAAGTTTAAAAATTCGAGGGCGAAGCCCGAGAATTTTTAGACTTGATAAAACACGTGCTGTGAGTGTTTTAAACCGCTTCAAAAACGCTTTAAGAATGCAATGAAAGAAAGACGCACATCTCAAGGGAATGGTTACTTAATGAACCATTGAACCTTTGTATTCACAACGCCATGCAAAATATTCGAGTAATCACCGCCTGCAATTACAAACATCTCAAGGGAATGACATGAAGAAATTACCATACTATGTTGTTTGAAGCGGCGTTTCGCAATGCAAGAAGTACCTGCACTTGAAGGATTTGGTGTCGTGGTTTACCTCGATAAAGTTCAAGACTTGGAAAGCGATGTGACTGACATGACGGCAGACTCTAAATTTTTTACTCCGGCACAAAATATGTAAGTTTAATGCACGTTTTTATTATTTTACGGCTTTGAGTTTGGTTTAAAGTGCCTATGAAGCTTATTTTTTTATTTTAGATATCAATTCTACATCAAGTGAATAGTAGAATGGTACAATATATCTTGCTTTGAATGCTGTGCCGCTGAGTTAAGGAGGTTTTAATATCCAAAATGCTAATTACATGACGTCAGGGGAGGCATCTGAAATCACTTCTTAGTGGTTGTGAATGGGCGTTTCTATTGATATAAAAAAACAAATTTCTAATATTACTTTATTTCAACCATGGGTATAACACTGACAATTTTTAAAATTTGTTTAATTGTAACAAAAAAAATTGTATAATAATTGATGCCTCCCCTGACGTCACGTAATTAGCATTTTGGATATTAAAACCTCCTTAACTCAGCGGCACGGCATTCAAAGCAAGATATATTGTACCATTCTACTATTCACTTGATGTAGAATTGATATCTAAAATAAAAAAATAAGCTTCATAGGCACTTTAATAATTGGAACTAAACAGTGGCTCGGTAAACAAGTTGGATAACTTCATTTTAAAAATATTATCTGTGTATCTCGGTAGTCTGCTGATATCAGTAAATTTAGTGCAAAATTTATTATCTAGGTACCTTATGTTCCGTGTACTTTTTGCTATCTTTGGGTCTTTATCAGTGAATTCTTAATTAGGATGAAACTTTATATAAAATTTCATGTTCATTAGTATTCTTTATATAAAACGTTCATCCTAATTAGCAATTCAATGAGAAAGCTGAAACATCAATAGAAATTCCATTGTCTCAATCATTAACCCAGTTTCCCCCTGGGACAGAATTAAAATCCCTCCGCTGGCCTTTTAGAATGATGAGATTTTATCAGGTATAAAGGAGCATGCACGTGACTGATTTGCTTCATCTGATTGGACAAAATGCTCATTAATTATTCATGAGTTTTTGAAATACTGCTTGTTAAATTAAATGAACCTTTTCACACACATATTAGCAATCTCGAGTTAACTGTGCAAGCTCAGATCCTGTGTTGTACACTTAGTGTATTTTTCGTTTTCCGACTTTCCTCCTTCCTCCATTATGGCCTTCGATCCATACACCTTGTTCAGCCCCAGTCACAAAATAATACTTCCATTCCAATCTTCTAGCTGGGAATGTACCCGTGTTTGGCCAGTAGAGTCATGGAGAAAAGAAATATAAGAACTCTGTGTTTCAAAACTAGAGCCTTTTTTCCATTTACACAGAATCAACGGGAGTCACTTCAGTTGGGTCAGATGGCGAGGAGTCACAACATATTGGCCAGTGAGACGGTCCATACTATGAATTACTTGACAACAGAGCTCATTAGGTGGGTCAAAAAGACAAAGCATTTGAACGCCACGAGTCACCGTGAGTGACTTGTGACTGTATTGAAAGACTGATGAAATTACTAACAAATATTAGTAGCTGATGAAGATGCTTCTGGTCATGTACCCACAATAACGCAGAACATCATGCTACATTTCAGTTCTTGATTTAGTTCTTGACCTCGATCTGCTTCAGTCTATAATTATGCTAAACTGTCGTAAATAGTACGTACAATGTATCTTGGTACTCTTCAAAAGCTGTCAAGGTAAATGGCATGTTTGAGAATCCCGCGTCTTTCACTCGTACTCCTAAAGTCACCCAGACAAAAGAGACACTGGAGAACGATCTGATATGAAACTCCACACGAGTCTGAACACGAGTAGAATACGAGTGAAAAACTGAAAAATACTGAAAAACAACTAAGCCAGGGTACCATATGGATAACACAGGTAGCCCGAAAATACTAGAAGAGGGTACCTTACTGATAACGCCACAATTTTCCGGGTCGTCGATTTGTCCCTTCGTTTAGTATCACATGACTTCCGGCCGAATGCTGCTATGCCAGGCCTTTTGACATGTTGTCGTGACATGCTGTTCTCTTTGCATGCAAGAAACGTACTCTTAATGTCCTAAATGTTGATTGAATTTTGGTAAGTAACTACATTTATAGATAGATTGCTTTATTTACCCTCGGTATTGACTGAGGCTGATTAATCCTCTAGCAAAATACATACTAATGAGCTGAGAACAAAATAATTAAATAAATATGTAAATACCTAGATAATGACCATAATAATAATAATAATAATAATGACAATTACAGTTAATAATATTAAAAAAATAGATAAAATGAAATATATAAATGCAGATTTTCTTTCCTAAATTGAAAACCGATTAGCACTGGTATGTAATCAACTAAAGTCGATTGAGGTATGCTAACCACCGTGGAAAGCGAGTAGCAGCTGACGTTTCGAGCGCTAGCCGATTAGCATACACAGACTAATCTGAGACTATTGCAGAGTCGGGGACCACTACAAGGAAACAGAACGCACTACCCTCTTAAAATGTTTTCCAGCTGTGCAACGATCTCAAATCATCCGGAAGGGAGTTCCATGCCTGAGATGCAGTGTACACAGTAGATTTTAAACCAAACCATGTTGATATTACTTTCGGGAGAACTAACTTGTTTGTGCCTCTGAGGTTCTTGATGTTATCCCTCAGGTTAAATAATGATTTCACATAAGATGGAAAACTGTTAGTCAGAGCTTTGAAAATAATAACAAGCATGTCCTGAATGCGCCTATCAACTAATGTGTAACCTATTCTGCCTGCCAGGGTATTATAATTGGAAGAATAATCGTTATAAACATATCTCAGAGCTCTGTAGTTCAGCTTCTCCAACTTATCACAGTCAGACTTTAGACGGTTATTCCATACAGAGGAACAATTAGTAAAGTACGCCATAACAAAGGACTTATAAATAATCATTTTCAATGAAAATGATAGAATGTTCTTAAGTCTATTTAGAACGTCTAACTGTTTACTTACTTTCTTGATTATTTTAGATATGTGTAAGTTAAAATGCAAGTTGTTATCAATTATAACACCTAATAGTTCCAGATGGTCAGTGGGAGGAACAGTAACACCACCAATGCTGCAATGAATACCGGAGCCTTTCTTCTCTGGTAGAACGAGAAGTTTACACTTGTCTAGGTTCAATATGAGATCACAGTCACTAAACCACTTGCATGCAATGACCAACACTGATTGGACAACAGCAGGGTCTTCGTGGCTGAAGAATAACTGATTATCATCTGCATAATTGGATATGTTGGCCTCCTTTATAAAGTAGAACAGATCATTGAGGAATATATTGAAAAAGACCCTTGTGGTACCCCTCTGGTTATATTGACGGCTTCTGATTTAGCTTCTGCAATCTTGACATACTGCTTTCTACCTTGGAGATAGCTCTCAATTAAGTTAAGGCATGCGGGTTAGTGTATTTTAGGATTTGTTTATGATCAACTTCAGAAACCCCAAAACGGGTGCCTTAACTCTTACCCCTTTGCTTTATTCTCATTAACGATAAAAGTGATGTGCTCATGTGCTCGTTCGAGTGCTTACAATTTCTTGGAGTCATGTTCTTGACTTTCTGTTGTATTAAACTCTTGTACGAATTTCATCTCATCTCTGTTGCAGACCGTTTGTGGTACCTTGTATGTTCTGTTGTTGTAAATTCTTGTACGAATTTCATCTCATCTCTTGCAGGCCGTTTGTGGTACCTTGTATGTTCTGTTGTATTAAGCTCTTGTACGAATTTCATGTCATCTCTGTTGCAGACCGTTTGTGGTACCTTGTATGTTCTGTTGTATCATAGTTAATAGAGTGGAATGGTTATGAAACCCAGCGACCTTCTTTGTTATATGTCTTTGTTAGCTTTTTTCAACCGTGACCCTGCACAAAACACAATAGAAATTCCAATGTGTTAATCAATCAGCCAATTTCATCTCATCTCTTGCAGGCCGTTTGTGGTACCTTGTATGTTCTGTTGTATTAAGCTCTTGTACGAATTTCATGTCATCTCTGTTGCAGACCGTTTGTGGTACCTTGTATGTTCTGTTGTATCATAGTTAATAGAGTGGAATGGTTATGAAACCCAGCGACCTTCTTTGTTATATCTCTTTGTTAGCTTTTTTCAACCGTGACCCTGCACAAAACACAATAGAAATTCCAATGTGTTAATCAATCAGCCAATAGAAACGTGTGAGTTCAGTCGTTCAGGGGACGCTAATGAACTACGACCCTGCACAATCTTTTGTCTTACCCCCTTCCAACATAAATCGCAGCCCCTTTGAAGTTTGCCGGGTTTCATAACCATTCCACTCTATTAACTATGGTTGTATTAAACTCTTGTACGAATTTTATCTCATCTCTTGCAGGCCGTTTGTGGTACCTTGTATGTTCTGTTTTATTAAACTCTTGTACGAATCTCATCTCTGTTGCAGACCGTTTGTGGTACCTTGTATGTTCTGTTGTTGTATATTCTTGTACGAATTTCATCTCATCTCTGTTGCAGACCGTTTGTGGTACCTTGTATGTTCTGTTGTTGTATATTCTTGTACGAATTTCATCTCATCTCTGTTGCAGACCGTTTGTGGTACCTTGTATGTTCTGTTGTTGTATATTCTTGTACGAATTTCATCTCATCTCTGTTGCAGACCGTTTGTGGTACCTTGTATGTTCTGTTGTTGTATATTCTTGTACGAATTTCATCTCATCTCTGTTGCAGACCGTTTGTGGTACCTTGTATGTTCTGTTGTTGTATATTCTTGTACGAATTTCATTTCATCTCATCTCTGTTGCAGACCGTTTGTGGTACCTTGTATGTTCTGGTTAGCTCAGTTGGTAGAGCACGGTCTAGAGTGCGGGAGGTCGGGGGTTCGAACCCGGCCGCGTCCTTGGGCAGGGACGTTTATAAGCCGTTGGCCTTGTCTCCTTCTACTTCTAATCAGTATTTGAAGGGGACGTGAAAGAACCTGTTGTACTACTCGAAAAAGAGAAGGGGATTGTCACCCGGTACAGCAGCCTGGCCATTGCACTAACCACACACTCAACATTGTAAACTGCGTGGCTGCCATTGGCGCCGAAATAGCAGTCCGAAAAATTCACTGACGGGATATGTCAGTAAAATGTAAAGCGCCATGAGACTGTGGTGATATGGCGCTATATAAATATGGCCTATTATTATTATTATTATTATTGTATTAAACTCTTGTACGAATTTCATCTCATCTCTGTTGCAGGCCGTTTGTGGTACCTTGTATGTTCTGTTGTATTAAACTCTTGTACGAATTTCATCTCATCTCTGTTGCAGACCGTTTGTGGTACCTTGTATGTTCTGTTGTATTAAATTAGTGTACGAATTTCATCTCATCTCTGTTGCAGACCGTTTATGGTACCTTGTATGTTCTGTTGTATTAAACTCTTGTACGAATTTCATCTCATCTCTGTTGCAGACCGTTTGTGGTACCTTGTATGTTCTGTTGTATTAAATTAGTGTACGAATTTCATCTCATCTCTGTTGCAGACCGTTTGTGGTACCTTGTATGTTCTGTTGTTGTATATTCTTGTACGAATTTCATCTCATCACTGTTGCAGACCGTTTGTGGTACCTTGTATGTTCTGTTGTTGTATATTCTTGTACGAATTTCATCTCATCTCTGTTGCAGACCGTTTGTGGTACCTTGTATGTTCTGTTGTTGTATATTCTTGTACGAATTTCATCTCATCTCTGTTGCAGACCGTTTGTGGTACCTTGTATGTTCTGTTGTTGTATATTCTTGTACGAATTTCATTTCATCTCATCTCTGTTGCAGACCGTTTGTGGTACCTTGTATGTTCTGTTGTATTAAACTCTTGTACGAATTTCATCTCATCTCTGTTGCAGGCCGTTTGTGGTACCTTGTATGTTCTGTTGTATTAAATTAGTGTACGAATTTCATCTCATCTCTGTTGCAGACCGTTTGTGGTACCTTGTATGTTCTGTTGTAATAATAATAATAATAATAACTTTATTACAGTGTCAATGTATTTAGCTGTTCAGCTAATGGGGGACACTTTAACAAAAGATAGAGTAAAATAAGAAAAAGTAACCTAGAGTTATGTACAATTTTAAAATCTACTATAACTATACTTAAATATATTATAAAATCTAAAAATTTATATGCAGAGCTAATTATATCATGAGCTGCATAATATGCAGCAGTAAGAATTGTTATCTATTAAGCTTGATATATCTAACTTTCGTATATTATGTTTAAACGAATTTAGACTGGACACAGTCCTAAGACTAGGCCTAAGCTTTGTCCATATAAATGGTCCCAAGTATCTAATTGAATGTTTTCCATAACTAACTGTTTCAAACCTAGGTATATCGAATTCACTGTTTCTGAGCGAGTAACGCGTACTTTTACTTTTGAACAAGCCCGAGACACTACTCGGTACAAGTCCGTATTTAACCTTGTACATCAGTGTAGCAATATCCTGTAAACGTCTATTATACAATGTTGGTAGCTTGTATTAAATTAGTGTACGAATTTCATCTCATCTCTGTTGCAGACCGTTTGTGGTACCTTGTATGTTCTGTTGTATTATATTAGTGTACGAATTTCATCTCATCTCTGTTGCAGACCGTTTGTGGTACCTTGTATGTTCTGTTGTATTAAATTAGTGTACGAATTTCATCTCATCTCTGTTGCAGACCGTTTGTGGTACCTTGTATGTTCTGTTTTATTAAATTAGTGTACGAATTTCATCTCATCTCTGTTGCAGATTGTTTATGGTACCTTGTATGTTCTGTTGTATTAAACTCTTGTACGAATTTCATCTCATCTCTGTTGCAGACCGTTTGTGGTACCTTGTATGTTCTGTTGTATTAAATTAGTGTACGAATTTCATCTCATCTCTGTTGCAGACCGTTTGTGGTACCTTGTATGTTCTGTTGTATTAAATTAGTGTACGAATTTCATCTCATCTCTGTTGCAGACCGTTTGTGGTACCTTGTATGTTCTGTTGTATTAAATTAGTGTACGAATTTCATCTCATCTCTGTTGCAGACCGTTTGTGGTACCTTGTATGTTCTGTTGTATTAAATTAGTGTACGAATTTCATCTCATCTCTGTTGCAGATTGTTTATGGTACCTTGTATGTTCTGTTGTATTAAACTCTTGTACGAATTTCATCTCATCTCTGTTGCAGACCGTTTGTGGTACCTTGTATGTTCTGTTGTATTAAATTAGTGTACGAATTTCATCTCATCTCTGTTGCAGACCGTTTGTTGTACCTTGTATGTTCTGTTGTATTAAATTAGTGTACGAATTTCATCTCATCTCTGTTGCAGATTGTTTATGGTACCTTGTATGTTCTGTTGTATTAAACTCTTGTACGAATTTCATCTCATCTCTGTTGCAGACCGTTTGTGGTACCTTGTATGTTCTGTTGTATTAAATTAGTGTACGAATTTCATCTCATCTCTGTTGCAGATTGTTTATGGTACCTTGTATGTTCTGTTGTATTAAACTCTTGTACGAATTTCATCTCATCTCTGTTGCAGACCGTTTGTGGTACCTTGTATGTTCTGTTGTATTAAATTAGTGTACGAATTTCATCTCATCTCTGTTGCAGACCGTTTGTGGTACCTTGTATGTTCTGTTTTATTAAACTCTTGTACGAATTTCGTCTCATCTCTGTTGCAGACCGTTTGTGGTACCTTGTATGTTCTGTTGTATTAAATTAGTGTACGAATTTCATCTCATCTCTGTTGCAGACCGTTTATGGTACCTTGTATGTTCTGTTGTATTAAATTAGTGTACGAATTTCATCTCATCTCTGTTGCAGACCGTTTGTGGTACCTTGTATGTTCTGTTTTATTAAATTAGTGTACGAATTTCATCTCATCTCTGTTGCAGATTGTTTATGGTACCTTGTATGTTCTGTTGTATTAAACTCTTGTACGAATTTCATCTCATCTCTGTTGCAGACCGTTTGTGGTACCTTGTATGTTCTGTTGTATTAAATTAGTGTACGAATTTCATCTCATCTCTGTTGCAGACCGTTTGTGGTACCTTGTATGTTCTGTTGTATTAAATTAGTGTACGAATTTCATCTCATCTCTGTTGCAGACTGTTTGTGGTACCTTGTATGTTCTGTTGTATTAAATTAGTGTACGAATTTCATCTCATCTCTGTTGCAGACCGTTTGTGGTACCTTGTATGTTCTGTTTTATTAAATTAGTGTACGAATTTCATCTCATCTCTGTTGCAGATTGTTTATGGTACCTTGTATGTTCTGTTGTATTAAACTCTTGTACGAATTTCATCTCATCTCTGTTGCAGACCGTTTGTGGTACCTTGTATGTTCCGTTGTATTAAATTAGTGTACGAATTTCATCTCATCTCTGTTGCAGACCGTTTGTGGTACCTTGTATGTTCTGTTTTATTAAACTCTTGTACGAATTTCATCTCATCTCTGTTGCAGACCGTTTGTGGTACCTTGTATGTTCTGTTGTATTAAATTAGTGTACGAATTTCATCTCATCTCTGTTGCAGACCGTTTATGGTACCTTGTATGTTCTGTTGTATTAAATTAGTGTACGAATTTCATCTCATCTCTGTTGCAGACCGTTTGTGGTACCTTGTATGTTCTGTTTTATCAAATTAGTGTACGAATTTCATCTCATCTCTGTTGCAGATTGTTTATGGTACCTTGTATGTTCTGTTGTATTAAACTCTTGTACGAATTTCATCTCATCTCTATTGCAGACCGTTTGTGGTACCTTGTATGTTCTGTTGTATTAAATTAGTGTACGAATTTCATCTCATCACTGTTGCAGACCGTTTGTGGTACCTTGTATGTTCTGTTGTATTAAATTAGTGTACGAATTTCATCTCATCTCTGTTGCAGACCGTTTATGGTACCTTGTATGTTCTGTTGTATTAAATTAGTGTACGAATTTCATCTCATCTCTGTTGCAGATTGTTTATGGTACCTTGTATGTTCTGTTTTATTAAATTAGGGTACGAATTTCATCTCATCTCTGTTGCAGATTGTTTATGGTACCTTGTATGTTCTGTTGTATTAAACTCTTGTACGAATTTCATCTCATCTCTGTTGCAGACCGTTTGTGGTACCTTGTATGTTCTGTTGTATTAAATTAGTGTACGAATTTCATCTCATCACTGTTGCAGACCGTTTGTGGTACCTTGTATGTTCTGTTGTATTAAATTGGTGTACGAATTTCATCTCAACTCTGTTGCAGACCGTTTGTGGTACCTTGTATGTTCTGTTTTATTAAACTCTTGTACGAATTTCATCTCATCTCTGTTGCAGACCGTTTGTGGTACCTTGTATGTTCTGTTGTATTAAATTAGTGTACGAATTTCATCTCATCTCTGTTGCAGACCGTTTATGGTACCTTGTATGTTCTGTTGTATTAAATTAGTGTACGAATTTCATCTCATCTCTGTTGCAGACCGTTTGTGGTACCTTGTATGTTCTGTTTTATTAAATTAGTGTACGAATTTCATCTCATCTCTGTTGCAGATTGTTTATGGTACCTTGTATGTTCTGTTGTATTAAACTCTTGTACGAATTTCATCTCATCTCTGTTGCAGACCGTTTGTGGTACCTTGTATGTTCTGTTGTATTAAATTAGTGTACGAATTTCATCTCATCTCTGTTGCAGACCGTTTGTGGTACCTTGTATGTTCTGTTGTATTATATTAGTGTACGAATTTCATCTCATCTCTGTTGCAGACCGTTTGTGGTACCTTGTATGTTCTGTTGTATTAAATTAGTGTACGAATTTCATCTCATCTCTGTTGCAGACCGTTTGTGGTACCTTGTATGTTCTGTTTTATTAAATTAGTGTACGAATTTCATCTCATCTCTGTTGCAGATTGTTTATGGTACCTTGTATGTTCTGTTGTATTAAACTCTTGTACGAATTTCATCTCATCTCTGTTGCAGACCGTTTGTGGTACCTTGTATGTTCTGTTGTATTAAATTAGTGTACGAATTTCATCTCATCTCTGTTGCAGACCGTTTGTGGTACCTTGTATGTTCTGTTGTATTAAATTAGTGTACGAATTTCATCTCATCTCTGTTGCAGACCGTTTGTGGTACCTTGTATGTTCTGTTGTATTAAATTAGTGTACGAATTTCATCTCATCTCTGTTGCAGATTGTTTATGGTACCTTGTATGTTCTGTTGTATTAAACTCTTGTACGAATTTCATCTCATCTCTGTTGCAGACCGTTTGTGGTACCTTGTATGTTCTGTTGTATTAAATTAGTGTACGAATTTCATCTCATCTCTGTTGCAGACCGTTTGTTGTACCTTGTATGTTCTGTTGTATTAAATTAGTGTACGAATTTCATCTCATCTCTGTTGCAGATTGTTTATGGTACCTTGTATGTTCTGATGTATTAAACTCTTGTACGAATTTCATCTCATCTCTGTTGCAGACCGTTTGTGGTACCTTGTATGTTCTGTTGTATTAAATTAGTGTACGAATTTCATCTCATCTCTGGTGCAGACCGTTTGTGGTACCTTGTATGTTCTGTTGTATTAAATTAGTGTACGAATTTCATCTCATCTCTGTTGCAGACCGTTTGTGGTACCTTGTATGTTCTGTTGTATTAAATTAGTGTACGAATTTCATCTCATCTCTGTTGCAGACCGTTTGTGATACCTTGTATGTTCTGTTTTATTAAATTAGTGTACGAATTTCATCTCATCTCTGTTGCAGATTGTTTATGGTACCTTGTATGTTCTGTTGTATTAAACTCTTGTACGAATTTCATCTCATCTCTGTTGCAGACCGTTTGTGGTACCTTGTATGTTCTGTTGTATTAAATTAGTGTACGAATTTCATCTCATCTCTGTTGCAGACCGTTTGTGGTACCTTGTATGTTCTGTTGTATTAAATTAGTGTACGAATTTCATCTCATCTCTGTTGCAGACCGTTTGTGGTACCTTGTATGTTCTGTTGTATTACATTAGTGTACGAATTTCATCTCATCTCTGTTGCAGAGCGTTTGTGGTACCTTGTATGTTCTGTTGTATTAAACTCTTGTACGAATTTCATCTCATCTCTGTTGCAGACTGTTTGTGGTACCTTGTATGTTCTGTTGTATTAAATTAGTGTACGAATTTCATCTCATCTCTGTTGCAGACCGTTTGTGGTACCTTGTATGTTCTGTTGTATTAAATTAGTGTACGAATTTCATCTCATCTCTGTTGCAGACCGTTTATGGTACCTTGTATGTTCTGTTGTATTAAATTAGTGTACGAATTTCATCTCATCTCTGTTGTAGACCGTTTGTGGTACCTTGTATGTTCTGTTGTATTAAATTAGTGTACGAATTTCATCTCATCTCTGTTGCAGACCGTTTGTGGTACCTTGTATGTTCTGTTGTATTAAATTAGTGTACGAATTTCATCTCATCTCTGTTGCAGACCGTTTGTGGTACCTTGTATGTTCTGTTTTATTAAACTCTTGTACGAATTTCCTCTCATCTCTGTTGCAGACCGTTTGTGGTACCTTGTATGTTCTGTTGTATTAAATTAGTGTACGAATTTCATCTCATCACTGTTGCAGACCGTTTGTGGTACCTTGTATGTTCTGTTGTATTAAATTAGTGTACGAATTTCATCTCATCTCTGTTGCAGACCGTTGTGGTACCTTGTATGTTCTGTTTTATTAAACTCTTGTACGAATTTCATCTCATCTCTGTTGCAGATTGTTTAAGGTACCTTGTATGTTCTGTTGTATTAAACTCTTGTACGAATTTCATCTCATCTCTGTTGCAGACCGTTTGTGGTACCTTGTATGTTCTGTTGTATTAAATTAGTGTACGAATTTCATCTCATCTCTGTTGCAGAGCGTTTGTGGTACCTTGTATGTTCTGTTGTATTAAATTAGTGTACGAATTTCATCTCATCTCTGTTGCAGACCGTTGTGGTACCTTGTATGTTCTGTTGTATTAAATTAGTGTACGAATTTCATCTCATCTCTGTTGCAGACCGTTTGTTGTACCTTGTATGTTCTGTTGTATTAAATTAGTGTACGAATTTCATCTCATCTCTGTTGCAGATTGTTTATGGTACCTTGTATGTTCTGATGTATTAAACTCTTGTACGAATTTCATCTCATCTCTGTTGCAGACCGTTTGTGGTACCTTGTATGTTCTGTTGTATTAAATTAGTGTACGAATTTCATCTCATCTCTGGTGCAGACCGTTTGTGGTACCTTGTATGTTCTGTTGTATTAAATTAGTGTACGAATTTCATCTCATCTCTGTTGCAGACCGTTTGTGGTACCTTGTATGTTCTGTTGTATTAAATTAGTGTACGAATTTCATCTCATCTCTGTTGCAGACCGTTTGTGGTACCTTGTATGTTCTGTTTTATTAAATTAGTGTACGAATTTCATCTCATCTCTGTTGCAGATTGTTTATGGTACCTTGTATGTTCTGTTGTATTAAACTCTTGTACGAATTTCATCTCATCTCTGTTGCAGACCGTTTGTGGTACCTTGTATGTTCTGTTGTATTAAATTAGTGTACGAATTTCATCTCATCTCTGTTGCAGACCGTTTGTGGTACCTTGTATGTTCTGTTGTATTAAATTAGTGTACGAATTTCATCTCATCTCTGTTGCAGACCGTTTGTGGTACCTTGTATGTTCTGTTGTATTACATTAGTGTACGAATTTCATCTCATCTCTGTTGCAGAGCGTTTGTGGTACCTTGTATGTTCTGTTGTATTAAACTCTTGTACGAATTTCATCTCATCTCTGTTGCAGACTGTTTGTGGTACCTTGTATGTTCTGTTGTATTAAATTAGTGTACGAATTTCATCTCATCTCTGTTGCAGATTGTTTATGGTACCTTGTATGTTCTGATGTATTAAACTCTTGTACGAATTTCATCTCATCTCTGTTGCAGACCGTTTGTGGTACCTTGTATGTTCTGTTGTATTAAATTAGTGTACGAATTTCATCTCATCTCTGGTGCAGACCGTTTGTGGTACCTTGTATGTTCTGTTGTATTAAATTAGTGTACGAATTTCATCTCATCTCTGTTGCAGACCGTTTGTGGTACCTTGTATGTTCTGTTTTATTAAATTAGTGTACGAATTTCATCTCATCTCTGTTGCAGATTGTTTATGGTACCTTGTATGTTCTGATGTATTAAACTCTTGTACGAATTTCATCTCATCTCTGTTGCAGACCGTTTGTGGTACCTTGTATGTTCTGTTGTATTAAATTAGTGTACGAATTTCATCTCATCTCTGTTGCAGACCGTTTGTGGTACCTTGTATGTTCTGTTGTATTAAATTAGTGTACGAATTTCATCTCATCTCTGTTGCAGACCGTTTGTGGTACCTTGTATGTTCTGTTGTATTACATTAGTGTACGAATTTCATCTCATCTCTGTTGCAGAGCGTTTGTGGTACCTTGTATGTTCTGTTGTATTAAACTCTTGTACGAATTTCATCTCATCTCTGTTGCAGACTGTTTGTGGTACCTTGTATGTTCTGTTGTATTAAATTAGTGTACGAATTTCATCTCATCTCTGTTGCAGATTGTTTATGGTACCTTGTATGTTCTGATGTATTAAACTCTTGTACGAATTTCATCTCATCTCTGTTGCAGACCGTTTGTGGTACCTTGTATGTTCTGTTGTATTAAATTAGTGTACGAATTTCATCTCATCTCTGGTGCAGACCGTTTGTGGTACCTTGTATGTTCTGTTGTATTAAATTAGTGTACGAATTTCATCTCATCTCTGTTGCAGACCGTTTGTGGTACCTTGTATGTTCTGTTGTATTAAATTAGTGTACGAATTTCATCTCATCTCTGTTGCAGATTGTTTATGGTACCTTGTATGTTCTGATGTATTAAACTCTTGTACGAATTTCATCTCATCTCTGTTGCAGACCGTTTGTGGTACCTTGTATGTTCTGTTGTATTAAATTAGTGTACGAATTTCATCTCATCTCTGGTGCAGACCGTTTGTGGTACCTTGTATGTTCTGTTGTATTAAATTAGTGTACGAATTTCATCTCATCTCTGTTGCAGACCGTTTGTGGTACCTTGTATGTTCTGTTGTATTAAATTAGTGTACGAATTTCATCTCATCTCTGTTGCAGACCGTTTGTGGTACCTTGTATGTTCTGTTTTATTAAATTAGTGTACGAATTTCATCTCATCTCTGTTGCAGATTGTTTATGGTACCTTGTATGTTCTGTTGTATTAAACTCTTGTACGAATTTCATCTCATCTCTGTTGCAGACCGTTTGTGGTACCTTGTATGTTCTGTTGTATTAAATTAGTGTACGAATTTCATCTCATCTCTGTTGCAGACCGTTTGTGGTACCTTGTATGTTCTGTTGTATTAAATTAGTGTACGAATTTCATCTCATCTCTGTTGCAGACCGTTTGTGGTACCTTGTATGTTCTGTTGTATTACATTAGTGTACGAATTTCATCTCATCTCTGTTGCAGAGCGTTTGTGGTACCTTGTATGTTCTGTTGTATTAAACTCTTGTACGAATTTCATCTCATCTCTGTTGCAGACCGTTTGTGGTACCTTGTATGTTCTGTTGTATTAAATTAGTGTACGAATTTCATCTCATCTCTGTTGCAGACCGTTTGTGGTACCTTGTATGTTCTGTTTTATTAAATTAGTGTACGAATTTCATCTCATCTCTGTTGCAGATTGTTTATGGTACCTTGTATGTTCTGTTGTATTAAACTCTTGTACGAATTTCATCTCATCTCTGTTGCAGACCGTTTGTGGTACCTTGTATGTTCTGTTGTATTAAATTAGTGTACGAATTTCATCTCATCTCTGTTGCAGACCGTTTGTGGTACCTTGTATGTTCTGTTTTATTAAACTCTTGTACGAATTTCATCTCATCTCTGTTGCAGACCGTTTGTGGTACCTTGTATGTTCTGTTGTATTAAATTAGTGTACGAATTTCATCTCATCTCTGTTGCAGACCGTTTATGGTACCTTGTATGTTCTGTTGTATTAAATTAGTGTACGAATTTCATCTCATCTCTGTTGCAGACCGTTTGTGGTACCTTGTATGTTCTGTTTTATCAAATTTGTGTACGAATTTCATCTCATCTCTGTTGCAGATTGTTTATGGTACCTTGTATGTTCTGTTGTATTAAACTCTTGTACGAATTTCATCTCATCTCTGTTGCAGACCGTTTGTGGTACCTTGTATGTTCTGTTGTATTAAATTAGTGTACGAATTTCATCTCATCTCTGTTGCAGACCGTTTGTGGTACCTTGTATGTTCTGTTGTATTAAATTAGTGTACGAATTTCATCTCATCTCTGTTGCAGACCGTTTGTGGTACCTTGTATGTTCTGTTGTATTAAATTAGTGTACGAATTTCATCTCATCTCTGTTGCAGATTGTTTATGGTACCTTGTATGTTCTGTTGTATTAAACTCTTGTACGAATTTCATCTCATCTCTGTTGCAGACCGTTTGTGGTACCTTGTATGTTCTGTTGTATTAAATTAGTGTACGAATTTCATCTCATCTCTGTTGCAGACCGTTTGTGGTACCTTGTATGTTCTGTTGTATTAAATTAGTGTACGAATTTCATCTCATCTCTGTTGCAGACCGTTTGTTGTACCTTGTATGTTCTGTTGTATTAAATTAGTGTACGAATTTCATCTCATCTCTGTTGCAGAGCGTTTGTGGTACCTTGTATGTTCTGTTGTATTAAACTCTTGTACGAATTTCATCTCATCTCTGTTGCAGACTGTTTGTGGTACCTTGTATGTTCTGTTGTATTAAATTAGTGTACGAATTTCATCTCATCTCTGTTGCAGATTGTTTATGGTACCTTGTATGTTCTGATGTATTAAACTCTTGTACGAATTTCATCTCATCTCTGTTGCAGACCGTTTGTGGTACCTTGTATGTTCTGTTGTATTAAATTAGTGTACGAATTTCATCTCATCTCTGGTGCAGACCGTTTGTGGTACCTTGTATGTTCTGTTGTATTAAATTAGTGTACGAATTTCATCTCATCTCTGTTGCAGACCGTTTGTGGTACCTTGTATGTTCTGTTGTATTAAATTAGTGTACGAATTTCATCTCATCTCTGTTGCAGATTGTTTATGGTACCTTGTATGTTCTGATGTATTAAACTCTTGTACGAATTTCATCTCATCTCTGTTGCAGATCGTTTGTGGTACCTTGTATGTTCTGTTGTATTAAATTAGTGTACGAATTTCATCTCATCTCTGGTGCAGACCGTTTGTGGTACCTTGTATGTTCTGTTGTATTAAATTAGTGTACGAATTTCATCTCATCTCTGTTGCAGACCGTTTGTGGTACCTTGTATGTTCTGTTGTATTAAATTAGTGTACGAATTTCATCTCATCTCTGTTGCAGACCGTTTGTGGTACCTTGTATGTTCTGTTTTATTAAATTAGTGTACGAATTTCATCTCATCTCTGTTGCAGATTGTTTATGGTACCTTGTATGTTCTGTTGTATTAAACTCTTGTACGAATTTCATCTCATCTCTGTTGCAGACCGTTTGTGGTACCTTGTATGTTCTGTTGTATTAAATTAGTGTACGAATTTCATCTCATCTCTGTTGCAGACCGTTTGTGGTACCTTGTATGTTCTGTTGTATTAAATTAGTGTACGAATTTCATCTCATCTCTGTTGCAGACCGTTTGTGGTACCTTGTATGTTCTGTTGTATTACATTAGTGTACGAATTTCATCTCATCTCTGTTGCAGAGCGTTTGTGGTACCTTGTATGTTCTGTTGTATTAAACTCTTGTACGAATTTCATCTCATCTCTGTTGCAGACCGTTTGTGGTACCTTGTATGTTCTGTTGTATTAAATTAGTGTACGAATTTCATCTCATCTCTGTTGCAGACCGTTTGTGGTACCTTGTATGTTCTGTTTTATTAAATTAGTGTACGAATTTCATCTCATCTCTGTTGCAGATTGTTTATGGTACCTTGTATGTTCTGTTGTATTAAACTCTTGTACGAATTTCATCTCATCTCTGTTGCAGACCGTTTGTGGTACCTTGTATGTTCTGTTGTATTAAATTAGTGTACGAATTTCATCTCATCTCTGTTGCAGACCGTTTGTGGTACCTTGTATGTTCTGTTTTATTAAACTCTTGTACGAATTTCATCTCATCTCTGTTGCAGACCGTTTGTGGTACCTTGTATGTTCTGTTGTATTAAATTAGTGTACGAATTTCATCTCATC
Organism: Actinernus sp. WN-2022; assembly: GCA_030867875.1. Lineage (NCBI taxonomy): Eukaryota > Metazoa > Cnidaria > Anthozoa > Actiniaria > Actinernidae > Actinernus > Actinernus sp. WN-2022. The sequence continues at coordinate 126,265,810 of JAOWCC010000577.1, forward strand.
TCTGTTGCAGACCGTTTATGGTACCTTGTATGTTCTGTTGTTATTAAATTAGTGTACGAATTTCATCTCATCTCTGTTGCAGACCGTTTGTGGTACCTTGTATGTTCTGTTGTATTACATTAGTGTACGAATTTCATCTCATCTCTGTTGCAGATTGTTTGTGGTACCTTGTATGTTCTGTTGTATTAAACTCTTGTACGAATTTCATCTCATCTCTGTTGCAGACTGTTTGTGGTACCTTGTATGTTCTGTTGTATTAAATTAGTGTACGAATTTCATCTCATCTCTGTTGCAGACCGTTTGTGGTACCTTGTATGTTCTGTTGTATTAAATTAGTGTACGAATTTCATCTCATCTCTGTTGCAGACCGTTTGTGGTACCTTGTATGTTCTGTTGTATTAAATTAGTGTACGAATTTCATCTCATCTCTGTTGCAGACCGTTTATGGTACCTTGTATGTTCTGTTTTATTAAACTCTTGTACGAATTTCATCTCATCTCTGTTGCAGACCGTTTGTGGTACCTTGTATGTTCTGTTTTATTAAATTAGTGTACGAATTTCATCTCATCTCTGTTGCAGATTGTTTATGGTACCTTGTATGTTCTGTTGTATTAAACTCTTGTACGAATTTCATCTCATCTCTGTTGCAGACCGTTTGTGGTACCTTGTATGTTCTGTTGTATTAAATTAGTGTACGAATTTCATCTCATCTCTGTTGCAGACCGTTTGTGGTACCTTGTATGTTCTGTTTTATTAAACTCTTGTACGAATTTCATCTCATCTCTGTTGCAGACCGTTTGTGGTACCTTGTATGTTCTGTTGTATTAAATTAGTGTACGAATTTCATCTCATCTCTGTTGCAGACCGTTTATGGTACCTTGTATGTTCTGTTGTTATTAAATTAGTGTACGAATTTCATCTCATCTCTGTTGCAGACCGTTTGTGGTACCTTGTATGTTCTGTTTTATCAAATTAGTGTACGAATTTCATCTCATCTCTGTTGCAGATTGTTTATGGTACCTTGTATGTTCTGTTGTATTAAACTCTTGTACGAATTTCATCTCATCTCTGTTGCAGACCGTTTGTGGTACCTTGTATGTTCTGTTGTATTAAATTAGTGTACGAATTTCATCTCATCTCTGTTGCAGACCGTTTGTGGTACCTTGTATGTTCTGTTGTATTAAATTAGTGTACGAATTTCATCTCATCTCTGTTGCAGACCGTTTGTGGTACCTTGTATGTTCTGTTGTATTAAATTAGTGTACGAATTTCATCTCATCTCTGTTGCAGATTGTTTATGGTACCTTGTATGTTCTGTTGTATTAAACTCTTGTACGAATTTCATCTCATCTCTGTTGCAGACCGTTTGTGGTACCTTGTATGTTCTGTTGTATTAAATTAGTGTACGAATTTCATCTCATCTCTGTTGCAGACCGTTTGTGGTACCTTGTATGTTCTGTTGTATTAAATTAGTGTACGAATTTCATCTCATCTCTGTTGCAGACCGTTTGTGGTACCTTGTATGTTCTGTTTTATTAAATTAGTGTACGAATTTCATCTCATCTCTGTTGCAGATTGTTTATGGTACCTTGTATGTTCTGTTGTATTAAACTCTTGTACGAATTTCATCTCATCTCTATTGCAGACTGTTTGTGGTACCTTGTATGTTCTGTTGTATTAAATTAGTGTACGAATTTCATCTCATCTCTGTTGCAGACCGTTTGTGGTACCTTGTATGTTCTGTTGTATTAAATTAGTGTACGAATTTCATCTCATCTCTGTTGCAGACCGTTTGTTGTACCTTGTATGTTCTGTTGTATTAAATTAGTGTACGAATTTCATCTCATCTCTGTTGCAGATTGTTTATGGTGCCTTGTATGTTCTGTTGTATTAAACTCTTGTACGAATTTCATCTCATCTCTGTTGCAGACCGTTTGTGGTACCTTGTATGTTCTGTTGTATTAAATTAGTGTACGAATTTCATCTCATCTCTGTTGCAGACCGTTTGTGGTACCTTGTATGTTCTGTTGTATTAAATTAGTGTACGAATTTCATCTCATCTCTGTTGCAGACCGTTTGTGGTACCTTGTATGTTCTGTTGTATTAAATTAGTGTACGAATTTCATCTCATCTCTGTTGCAGACCGTTTGTGGTACCTTGTATGTTCTGTTTTATTAAATTAGTGTACGAATTTCATCTCATCTCTGTTGCAGATTGTTTATGGTACCTTGTATGTTCTGTTGTATTAAACTCTTGTACGAATTTCATCTCATCTCTGTTGCAGACCGTTTGTGGTACCTTGTATGTTCTGTTGTATTAAATTAGTGTACGAATTTCATCTCATCTCTGTTGCAGACCGTTTGTGGTACCTTGTATGTGCTGTTGTATTAAATTAGTGTACGAATTTCATCTCATCTCTGTTGCAGACCGTTTGTGGTACCTTGTATGTTCTGTTTTATTAAATTAGTGTACGAATTTCATCTCATCTCTGTTGCAGATTGTTTATGGTACCTTGTATGTTCTGTTGTATTAAACTCTTGTACGAATTTCATCTCATCTCTGTTGCAGACCGTTTGTGGTACCTTGTATGTTCTGTTGTATTAAATTAGTGTACGAATTTCATCTCATCTCTGTTGCAGACCGTTTGTGGTACCTTGTATGTTCTGTTTTATTAAACTCTTGTACGAATTTCGTCTCATCTCTGTTGCAGACCGTTTGTGGTACCTTGTATGTTCTGTTGTATTAAATTAGTGTACGAATTTCATCTCATCTCTGTTGCAGACCGTTTATGGTACCTTGTATGTTCTGTTGTATTAAATTAGTGTACGAATTTCATCTCATCTCTGTTGCAGACCGTTTGTGGTACCTTGTATGTTCTGTTTTATTAAATTAGTGTACGAATTTCATCTCATCTCTGTTGCATATTGTTTATGGTACCTTGTATGTTCTGTTGTATTAAACTCTTGTACGAATTTCATCTCATCTCTGTTGCAGACCGTTTGTGGTACCTTGTATGTTCTGTTGTATTAAATTAGTGTACGAATTTCATCTCATCTCTGTTGCAGACCGTTTGTGGTACCTTGTATGTTCTGTTGTATTAAATTAGTGTACGAATTTCATCTCATCTCTGTTGTAGACCGTTTGTGGTACCTTGTATGTTCTGTTGTATTAAATTAGTGTACGAATTTCATCTCATCTCTGTTGCAGACCGTTTGTGGTACCTTGTATGTTCTGTTGTATTAAATTAGTGTACGAATTTCATCTCATCTCTGTTGCAGACCGTTTGTGGTACCTTGTATGTTCTGTTTTATTAAATTAGTGTACGAATTTCATCTCATCTCTGTTGCAGACCGTTTGTGGTACCTTGTATGTTCTGTTTTATTAAATTAGTGTACGAATTTCATCTCATCTCTGTTGCAGACCGTTTGTGGTACCTTGTATGTTCTGTTGTATTAAATTAGTGTACGAATTTCATCTCATCTCTGTTGCAGACCGTTTGTGGTACCTTGTATGTTCTGTTGTATTAAATTAGTGTACGAATTTCATCTCATCTCTGTTGCAGACCGTTTGTGGTACCTTGTATGTTCTGTTGTATTAAATTAGTGTACGAATTTCATCTCTTCTCTGTTGCAGACCGTTTGTTGTACCTTGTATGTTCTGTTGTATTAAATTAGTGTACGAATTTCATCTCATCTCTGTTGCAGATTGTTTATGGTACCTTGTATGTTCTGTTGTATTAAACTCTTGTACGAATTTCATCTCATCTCTGTTGCAGACCGTTTGTGGTACCTTGTATGTTCTGTTGTATTAAATTAGTGTACGAATTTCATCTCATCTCTGTTGCAGACCGTTTGTGGTACCTTGTATGTTCTGTTGTATTAAATTAGTGTACGAATTTCATCTCATCTCTGTTGCAGACCGTTTGTGGTACCTTGTATGTTCTGTTTTATTAAATTAGTGTACGAATTTCATCTCATCTCTGTTGCAGATTGTTTATGGTACCTTGTATGTTCTGTTGTATTAAACTCTTGTACGAATTTCATCTCATCTCTGTTGCAGACTGTTTGTGGTACCTTGTATGTTCTGTTTTATTAAATTAGTGTACGAATTTCGTCTCATCTCTGTTGCAGACCGTTTGTGGTACCTTGTATGTTCTGTTGTATTAAATTAGTGTACGAATTTCATCTCATCTCTGTTGCAGACCGTTTATGGTACCTTGTATGTTCTGTTGTATTAAATTAGTGTACGAATTTCATCTCATCTCTGTTGCAGACCGTTTGTGGTACCTTGTATGTTCTGTTTTCTTAAATTAGTATACGAATTTCATCTCATCTCTGTTGCAGATTGTTTATGGTACCTTGTATGTTCTGTTGTATTAAACTCTTGTACGAATTTCATCTCATCTCTGTTGCAGACCGTTTGTGGTACCTTGTATGTTCTGTTGTATTAAATTAGTGTACGAATTTCATCTCATCTCTGTTGCAGACCGTTTGTGGTACCTTGTATGTTCTGTTGTATTAAATTAGTGTACGAATTTCATCTCATCTCTGTTGTAGACCGTTTGTGGTACCTTGTATGTTCTGTTGTATTAAATTAGTGTACGAATTTCATCTCATCTCTGTTGCAGACCGTTTGTGGTACCTTGTATGTTCTGTTGTATTAAATTAGTGTACGAATTTCATCTCATCTCTGTTGCAGACCGTTTGTGGTACCTTGTATGTTCTGTTTTATTAAATTAGTGTACGAATTTCATCTCATCTCTGTTGCAGATTGTTTATGGTACCTTGTATGTTCTGTTGTATTAAACTCTTGTACGAATTTCATCTCATCTCTGTTGCAGACCGTTTATGGTACCTTGTATGTTCTGTTGTATTAAATTAGTGTACGAATTTCATCTCATCTCTGTTGCAGACCGTTTGTGGTACCTTGTATGTTCTGTTGTATTAAATTAGTGTACGAATTTCATCTCATCTCTGTTGCAAACCGTTTGTGGTACCTTGTATGTTCTGTTTTATTAAATTAGTGTACGAATTTCATCTCATCTCTGTTGCAGACCGTTTGTGGTACCTTGTATGTTCTGTTGTATTAAATTAGTGTACGAATTTCATCTCATCTCTGTTGCAGACCGTTTGTGGTACCTTGTATGTTCTGTTGTATTAAATTAGTGTACGAATTTCATCTCATCTCTGTTGCAGACCGTTTGTGGTACCTTGTATGTTCTGTTTTATTAAATTAGTGTACGAATTTCATCTCATCTCTGTTGCAGACCGTTTGTGGTACCTTGTATGTTCTGTTGTATTAAATTAGTGTACGAATTTCATCTCATCTCTGTTGCAGACCGTTTGTGGTACCTTGTATGTTCTGTTGTATTAAATTAGTGTACGAATTTCATCTCATCTCTGTTGCAGACCGTTTATGGTACCTTGTATGTTCTGTTGTATTAAACTCTTGTACGAATTTCATCTCATCTCTGTTGCAGACCGTTTGTGGTACCTTGTATGTTCTGTTGTATTAAATTAGTGTACGAATTTCATCTCATCTCTGTTGCAGACCGTTTATGGTACCTTGTATGCTCTGTTGTATTTAACTCTTTTACGAATTTCATCTCATCTCTGTTGCAGACCGTTTGTGGTACCTTGTATGTTCTGTTGTATTAAATTAGTGTACGAATTTCATCTCATCTCTGTTGCAGACCGTTTGTGGTACCTTGTATGTTCTGTTGTATTAAATTAGTGTACGAATTTCATCTCATCTCTGTTGCAGACCGTTTGTGGTACCTTGTATGTTCTGTTGTATTAAATTAGTGTACGAATTTCATCTCATCTCTGTTGCAGACCGTTTGTGGTACCTTGTATGTTCTGTTGTATTAAATTAGTGTACGAATTTCATCTCATCTCTGTTGCAGACCGTTTGTGGTACCTTGTATGTTCTGTTGTATTAAACTCTTGTACGAATTTCATCTCATCTCTGTTGCAGACCGTTTGTGGTACCTTGTATGTTCTGTTGTATTAAATTAGTGTACGAATTTCATCTCATCTCTGTTGCAGACCGTTTGTGGTACCTTGCATGTTCTGTTGTATTAAATTAGTGTACGAATTTCATCTCATCTCTGTTGCAGACCGTTTGTGGTACCTTGTATGTTCTGTTGTATTAAACTCTTGTACGAATTTCATCTCATCTCTGTTGCAGACCGTTTGTGGTACCTTGTATGTTCTGTTGTATTAAATTAGTGTACGAATTTCATCTCATCTCTGTTGCAGACCGTTTGTGGTACCTTGTATGTTCTGTTGTATTAAATTAGTGTACGAATTTCATCTCCTCTCTGTTGCAGACCGTTTGTGGTACCTTGTATGTTCTGTTGTATTAAATTAGTGTACGAATTTCATCTCATCTCTGTTGCAGACCGTTTATGGTACCTTGTATGTTCTGTTGTATTAAACTCTTGTACGAATTTCATCTCATCTCTGTTGCAGACCGTTTGTGGTACCTTGTATGTTCTGTTGTATTAAATTAGTGTACGAATTTCATCTCATCTCTGTTGCAGACCGTTTGTGGTACCTTGTATGTTCTGTTGCATTAAATTAGTGTACGAATTTCATCTCATCTGTGTTGCAGACCGTTTATGGTACCTTGTATGTTCTGTTGTATTAAACTCTTGTACGAATTTCATCTCATCTCTGTTGCAGACCGTTTATGGTACCTTGTATGTTCTGTTGTATTAAATTAGTGTACGAATTTCATCTCATCTCTGTTGCAGACCGTTTGTGGTACCTTGTATGTTCTGTTGTATTAAATTAGTGTACGAATTTCATCTCATCTCTGTTGCAGACCGTTTGTGGTACCTTGTACGTTCTGTTGTATTAAATTAGTGTACGAATTTCATCTCATCTCTGTTGCAGACCGTTTGTGGTACCTTGTATGTTCTGTTTTATTAAATTAGTGTACGAATTTCATCTCATCTCTGTTGCAGACCGTTTGTGGTACCTTGTATGGTCTGTTGTATTAAATTAGTGTACGAATTTCATCTCCTCTCTGTTGCAGACCGTTTGTGGTACCTTGTATGTTCTGTTGTATTAAATTAGTGTACGAATTTCATCTCATCTCTGTTGCAGACCGTTTATGGTACCTTGTATGTTCTGTTGTATTAAACTCTTGTACGAATTTCATCTCATCTCTGTTGCAGACCGTTTGTGGTACCTTGTATGTTCTGTTGTATTAAATTAGTGTACGAATTTCATCTCATCTCTGTTGCAGACCGTTTGTGGTACCTTGTATGTTCTGTTGTATTAAATTAGTGTACGAATTTCATCTCATCTGTGTTGCAGACCGTTTATGGTACCTTGTATGTTCTGTTGTATTAAACTCTTGTACGAATTTCATCTCATCTCTGTTGCAGACCGTTTATGGTACCTTGTATGTTCTGTTGTATTAAATTAGTGTACGAATTTCATCTCATCTCTGTTGCAGACCGTTTGTGGTACCTTGTATGTTCTGTTGTATTAAATTAGTGTACGAATTTCATCTCATCTCTGTTGCAGACCGTTTGTGGTACCTTGTATGTTCTGTTTTATTAAACTCTTGTACGAATTTCATCTCATCTCTGTTGCAGACCGTTTGTGGTACCTTGTATGTTCTGTTGTATTAAATTAGTGTACGAATTTCATCTCATCTCTGTTGCAGACCGTTTGTGGTACCTTGTATGTTCTGTTGTATTAAATTAGTGTACGAATTTCATCTCATCTCTGTTGCAGACCGTTTGTGGTACCTTGTATGTTCTGTTGTATTAAACTCTTGTACGAATTTCATCTCATCTCTGTTGCAGACCGTTTGTGGTACCTTGTATGTTCTGTTGTATTAAATTAGTGTACGAATTTCATCTCATCTCTGTTGCAGACCGTTTGTGGTACCTTGTATGTTCTGTTGTATTAAATTAGTGTACGAATTTCATCTCATCTCTGTTGCAGACCGTTTGTGGTACCTTGTATGTTCTGTTGTATTAAATTAGTGTACGAATTTCATCTCATCTCTGTTGCAGACCGTTTGTGGTACCTTGCATGTTCTGTTGTATTAAATTAGTGTACGAATTTCATCTCATCTCTGTTGCAGACCGTTTGTGGTACCTTGTATGTTCTGTTGTATTAAACTCTTGTACGAATTTCATCTCATCTCTGTTGCAGACCGTTTGTGGTACCTTGTATGTTCTGTTGTATTAAATTAGTGTACGAATTTCATCTCATCTCTGTTGCAGACCGTTTGTGGTACCTTGCATGTTCTGTTGTATTAAATTAGTGTACGAATTTCATCTCATCTCTGTTGCAGACCGTTTGTGGTACCTTGTATGTTCTGTTGTATTAAACTCTTGTACGAATTTCATCTCATCTCTGTTGCAGACCGTTTGTGGTACCTTGTATGTTCTGTTGTATTAAATTAGTGTACGAATTTCATCTCATCTCTGTTGCAGACCGTTTATGGTACCTTGTATGTTCTGTTGTATTAAACTCTTGTACGAATTTCATCTCATCTCTGTTGCAGACCGTTTGTGGTACCTTGTATGTTCTGTTGTATTAAATTAGTGTACGAATTTCATCTCATCACTGTTGCAGACCGTTTGTGGTACCTTGTATGTTCTGTTGTATTAAATTAGTGTACGAATTTCATCTCATCTCTGTTGCAGACCGTTTGTGGTACCTTGTATGTTCTGTTTTATTAAACTCTTGTACGAATTTCATCTCATCTCTGTTGCAGACCGTTTGTGGTACCTTGTATGTTCTGTTGTATTAAATTAGTGTACGAATTTCATCTCATCTCTGTTGCAGACCGTTTATGGTACCTTGTATGTTCTGTTGTATTAAATTAGTGTACGAATTTCATCTCATCTCTGTTGCAGACCGTTTGTGGTACCTTGTATGTTCTGTTGTATTAAACTCTTGTACGAATTTCATCTCATCTCTGTTGCAGACCGTTTATGGTACCTTGTATGTTCTGTTGTATTAAACTCTTGTACGAATTTCATCTCATCTCTGTTGCAGGCCGTTCGTTATACCTTGTATGATCAGCCGAATAGCAGGCATGCTGAACTACTTTCTGCTACATCTGGTAGGACCAAAGATGGGAACTCTTAAGGTAAGTTATGGTGCGTGTTTCATTCAGGGCGTAAGAATATCCAGAATAGACGGTTAATCGTGCTCTTTTGGGACTTATTCCGTTTTAGTAATGAAGAGAATAGAACAGCGGTTTACTCCGAGGATGCTAAATGGCGTTCTTTTGGGGATTTTTAGCGGGAAACCTGTGGCGCGTCCGACCGGAAAAACTTCACTTTCTGCTAATTCAGAATAGCGGAGTTGTTAGTTCTCGGGTCACCTCTGTCGAGATCATTCCGGTTTCGGAACATCTATTTTTGGGGGGATTACTATTCCGCATATTCTCTTGTCCCAATACGGGAATAGGAATAGACAGAAAAAATACCTGCCTTTGAAGTTATTTAGACTCTCATTACAAAGTCTGTGGATATAAGACAAGATATAAGTATAAGACAACTATGATCTCATTGTTTCGGGTATGTTTTGTATCTGACGCAAGCGCCTCCCCCCGGTTTTGCTTTAAATATATACCGGGTACTCTTTGTTATTCTTTTAGCGAGATAAATGAACTTCCAATTCAAACTGGTGCAGGAGATGAAATACATACTCTAGTTGTTCAATAAAACGGTTCAAGAGTGGATCCTGCTTTTTCGTTTTTTTCCAGGTGAAGGATTTCTCCGAGTTCCACTTCAAGCCGCAGCAGTTGGTATCTGACATAGTAGATATCTACCTGAACTTGGGAAGTGAGGAGGCGTTCTGTAGTGCAGTGGGACTTGATGGACGCTCTTACTCCCCTAATTTATTTGTACAAGCAGAAAGAGTATTAAAGTAAGTAGAATGTCCTGGGGCGAACCCAGGGGATAAAACGATCGAACCTCCTTTTCTCTCGCTCCCTTTTATAAAGAAAAACAAAGAAGTTGCCTGATCGAACTCCTATCGAACCCCCCTCAGAGAATCCTAGTTCCGCGCCCCAGAAATTGAATGTCCATATTCTTTCGTTAGATAAAAACGTTAAAACGACCTTGGCAGTGTATTTAAGGCCGTTAAGGTCCGAGTACAACTTTCCACATTTGAGGAATACTTTAAATTAAGTAAAGGAGAACTGAACCCGAAAATCAACTTTAGCTCAATGAGTAGATCTAAACATGAAAAGACTCGTACCAAAATTTATTTTACTATGTTTTGCGTCAAAGGAAAAAAAATCTGCAAATCTTCCTCCCAACCGCCGCTAAGTACAGACGGCTCAATTCCTGTAATCTGTGACGTACGATACGAGGAGTAAATTAGTTTTGCCATGTTGTTCTCGGCTTTGAATAGATGGACTAACGACTCATAATTGTGCACTATTGTGCTTTCTTTGTCAGTGAAGGTGTAGTTGTTTTTTCTTGGTATGCATGACGTACGATATGGGGGGAAAAGCACTGAATTTTGAGCCACCACACAAACTAGCTATTTTTCGACCTTCAAAACGTATTTCCTCTTTTTAAACGTGCACCACAAAGAAATAAAATAGCAGAACTTATTCTCTTGAATACAAGGTTGTATAGTCGTCAGATTGATTTAGGGTTCAGTTCTCCTTTAAAAAGATAGATGAACAAACAAACACGCATAGTAGCTTGTTCTCATGTTTCAAACATTGTTTGGCAGGATTGGGAGATTCCAATTTATTTTCCGTGCGACTGAGATAATCGAACTCGGATCTCTGTCTTTATTATCAGGATTACTGCCGTTAGTGACAGTAGATTAAAGCACAGGATTTCACTGATTAGTTGGTTCATTACTTGTTTCGTTCAACTAAAGCCTAGTTCCGTCGTATGATGCAGTACGTAGCAAGCCGAGAGTACTGCCGGCATGCATGTGAACTTCAGCTGAGTTCAACTTCGCAGGCATGTTGGTGGTACCTGCGGCTTGCCGACGCGCCTGCGGCATAAAAGAAGGAAGCTTAAGCGTTGAAATTCCACGTCGTTTTTTTTTTCGTGCTCGGCGTTTCAACATCACGGTAGCGTTTCATAAAGATAAGATAAAACTTAGTCTTTGTAACATCTTTCTGTAGCTAAAGATCGTTGGTAACTGGAATGTTGAAGTTGCTTGTGGCAACTGCATGGAACAAAAATACAAACCTTAAAATTTCCACTCTTTGCATAAAATACAATATGATAAACAAAATATCCCACCTGCCTTCCTTGAGCTAATTACCTCTACTAAAGATATCCATAACTACGACACCAGATATGCGGCGAACCAAAATTTGTACAGGCCAGCCTCCAGAACTAACTATGGTCTATCACAATTCAAAGCAATTTCATCAAGAATCTGGGAATCAGTACCCCTTACTTGCCCAAAACCAGTTTAAGAAGCAGTACATACAGTTTTTACTAGAATTTTTTTTTCTTTTTTTTTTCGATAAAGATAAGATCAAACAATAATGTAATGTCCTTCAAAATCTATACATAACTACATGAATTTATTTAAAATCTCATTTCGTACTATTCTTTATTATTGTTTATTAGCTATATCTATTTCTCTCCTCATTTAGTTTAGTTTAGTGGCCAATTCGAAAGCCATTGCTACTTTGGCCACTACGCACATTTTTTCTAAACATATCTATTCTTTTTTCCACTTATTTCTCTATATATGTATATTTATATGTATATTTATATGTTAATGTCAGATAAGGACCGGTGGTTATAATTATGTGCAAATAAATGAATATTGATACACTCATACCAATAACAAAGCTAAGCAAACGCAACCAGTGGAAAATGTTTTCTGCCAATCAAGATTTAAGCTAAAACAAAAGATTCAGTTTGGTCACGCAATCGAGTTTCGTTTCAGCGAGAGTTATCCATAATTACTTGCTACCGTGATTGGCTCATTGCGTTTTTACTTGCTCCCGTAATTGACTCATTGTGTTTTTACTTGCTACTGTGATTGGCTCATTGTGTTTTTACTTGCTACTGTGATTGGCTCATTGTGTTTTTACTTGCTACTGTGATTGGCTCATTGTGTTTTTACTTGCTACTGTGATTGGCTCATTGTGTTTTTACTTGCTACTGTGATTGGCTCATTGTGTTTTTACTTGCTACTGTGATTGCCTCGTTGCGCTTTTACTTGCTCCCGTGATTGGCTCATTGCGTTTTTACTTGCTCCCGTGATTGGCTCATTGCGTTTTTACTTGCTCCCGTGATTGGCTCATTGCGTTTTTACTTGCTCCCGTGATTGGCTCATTGCGTTTTTACTTGCTCCCGTGATTGGCTCATTGCGTTTTTACTTGCTCTCTAATTACGTTTTATTCTTGTTTTACAACACTCAATCGAAAACCGCTCTATATACCAGACCAGTTTTTTTTAACTCATATTTTGTTTTCTTTCTGCAGGCTAATTGGACGTCCAGCTACTGTTACCTTTAGGCTGAATGAGCTTGCACGCAGAATACAAGATGAAGTTGAGCAGAGGGAATTAGATGACCAAAATTTACCAGAGGTTTGTAACCGTCTTATTGGATGTCTCTCCCTTTGGTAATTCAGCTTTCTCCACCGACCATCAGACTACGGATTTTGAACATTACAACATAATGTAGCAATTCTAAAACATTTCTATAACTAGGTGTTGCTCTGTGGCAAGTAAAATGCTGCTGATTTTTGGTGCCACCTAATGAGCAAAACAATTGTGAAGGGGGTGGGGGTACAAGCGAAGTCATAAAAAGATAGTCCGGTTACAGCGTCATTGGTTACCGTTGTCAAGGCCGAACTGGAGGTAAACCACAATCAAAACAACAGTCAAACACAGTGAATACACCGAGCTAATGCAGCCAAAAAAGCACCGTTTATTTCTCAGAAATGTCATCTAAAAGTTTTTTTACCCGGCTATTTTAAAGGTTTACAACCTTAAGAGTCTCGAGAAAGATATCTAACGAAGCTGAAGTACGTAGATGGACAGGATCCATACGAGATTCCGAGGGCAGTGTGGAAAGACGATCTGGAGACTTGGCCTAGAGTTACCTACAATACATGTTAGAATATATCTGCTGTTTAAAGTTTATCTATCTGCTGTATATATCTGCTGTTTATATCTGCTTTTTTTCAAAGTAAATTTTAAATCCTATCTCTTTTGTAAATATTAATCATGATTAATTATTATTAAGAATACAGGTAACGCAAAAAATAACAAGGAAAAAACGCCAGTTCGTCATAGTTACTCGTTATGTCTATCCACTTGCTGTTATTTTAAGAGGAAGCCTAAATTCACATAAGCCCTTAATGGTTTCTTTTTAGGCTTCCTCGCCATTAACCTTTATATATATTTACTTTGTATTTTCTACTTTGTAACTTCTATTAGTGGCGAATAAAATACAATACAATACAATACAATGTTTAAGGAAAGCCCGTATACACAGGACCAGCTCATGAACTATAAAAGCCTTCGGTGATACTATAACTTTGCAAATGGCTGGGTCAAGGAAGTCTTAAGCAACTAATTTGGCCTTGGGGTAAGCTGCAGTCAGCTTCAACAGCCCAACTGGAGAGAAGCTTCGTGGGGCCAAACGATGTGACTCACTCAAAGGATTCTGGGATCGCTCTGCTGCGTATGCATACCCAAGGCCAGCCATACAGTCACAGTGAGCTGCCAAATCTCACAGACAGCCCCATGGAGTAAGCAGCTTTTCCGACATTCTTTGTGAATGGTTGACCTGCAGAAGAGATATTTTTATTTCGTTTGAAAGTCGATCAGATTTCACGTTCGCTCGATCGAGTAAACAACGATGCAACGATCGTCACGCACATACTTACCTTTGCTATCATCAGACGTTTGTCGCCAAATTATTTGCTCAATATTTCCCTGACCTATTTCTGGTAGCACTGAAGGCTTTTTTAGTTCATGAGCTGGTCCTGTGTATTTGGGCTTTCTTTAAACAGCAGATACATTCGGACATCTGTAAGTATTAAACGCTAGGCCAAGTCTCCAGATTGTCTCTGCCCTCAGAATCTCGTATGGAGCCTGTCCATATATGTACTTCAGCTTCATTAGATATCTTTCTCGAGACTCTAGGTTGTAAACCTATAAAATAGCCCGATAAAAAACGTTTGGATGACATTTCTAAGAAATAAACGGATCTTTTTTTCGCTGCATTAGCTCGGTGTATTCACTGTGTTTGACCATGGTTTGACTGTTGTTTTGATTGTGGTTGACCTCCAGTTCGGCCTTCACAACGGTAACCAATGACGCTGTAACCGGTCTATACCCGTGATGTGTTAGAGGAGTTCGTTCAGTGTTCTGAATAGCCTTATTTTCTCGGGCGGTCCGTACTTAATTGGCGAAGATTGTAAGTTTATTATGCTTATGGCTCTTTCAATTCCAAACCTGCCCATCCCTTCCTCGGGCATTTGACTGAGTTTCTGTCCCGGGGATGAGGCATTTGCCACCAAAGAAAACTGAGTTGGTGGAGTGGGGAATTTGTCAAAATAGCTAATTTTATAAGAGATTTGCAGTCATTCCAAAGCCCCATGGTAGGGCATTTACAACGTTCTGATTCCAAAATGCCCCACAAATGCCAGGGGGCAAGTTTGGAATTGATAGAGCCGTTATGCTTAATATGCTTCCGTTGCAAGTAAAAACCAGGCTTTACTGGTCGGCCAACCACTTACCGACCACGTATTTATGGTGCAACGTGTTCACTTTAGCCTTCAGTTTAGCTGACTAATAAGTTGTATATAATATAAATTCTCCCAATAAATGACATTTTCTTTACATAACAACCAAAAAACTTGCACATGCACCCGAAAAACAGTGATGGAAAGCCATTTGACTGTTCCTACCCGAAATAAGGTCTCATGCATATTTGGTGCTGTACGTCTTGTGCATATTTTGTGCATTCTTAGCAGAATTACATAATAATAATTCTCTTATTAGATGATTTTTGAAGTAATACGGGCTGACATTTTACTTGTTGCTTGTATTTTCATCTCCCCGCAAAATAACCCAGAGGAAATTTGCATGTTGATTGGCTGAAAACAGTGTTTGTATGAGAGTCTAATAGACATAGAAATTATCTGCCATAGCACGGTGATGCAGGCATGCGATCATGAATGAAATAAAAATGGCAAACAACAGAACAAGGAAGAATACATTGTATATGTCAGAACGGATCAAATGTTGAATTTCAATATGATTTTACTGATTAGCAAAACTTGCAGATAATTTGACAAGAATATAACATCTTCACGACTCCAACATCAAGCTTATCAAATTTGCTAACATTAACAAACCCGATAATTTTTTATTCGTGGATTAAAACTTAAAGGAAACAAAATCAAGTGTCTTTTAACTTATTTGTACATTTAAAAAAAATGGCTACTAAAGTCGTTTTCAAACAATTCTCCTGACAGATGACTAGAATTAGGAATTGAGCTAGAGGTTAAAGGCACAGTCTTTCCTTTTTTCCCGTATGACTTTTTGCCTATCTCTATCTGGCAGGAGTCCAACAGTTTTGTCGGTGACAAAGTCACAAATTAAGAAGGCCAATCAATCAGCCTGCTTGGTCTTAGATAATTCAGATAGGGTTTTTAGCTTTCGATCTCCCTAACATTTTAGTCCATCCCAATAAAATGTTTTCTTTACCATCACCCTCTGGCTCGTGTTGGTGGGTTGGTAAAAAATAAAACGTTAAGAGGATCTGGAACCACGGTCGGCTTGAAAAATAAAAAATTGCATTTGTTCCTCAACTACCTTTTCCTCTTCTAGTTGTGAATTGACAATTTGCATGAGAAAGGCAAGAAACTAATACACGATTGACACAAAGAAACAGTTTGTGGTGACAACAGGAACACATTTTATTTCAACACATGTCGAGAACTTCTCTTCTGGAAGCGAGAATGAACTAGAAATATTTTAACCGATATACTTTTAGGCTTTTACATTGTAAAAGATTGAAATGCAGTGTACAGAAAACAGAAAGCCATTGTTATTTTATGAAAACAATAACATTCATTATTGCTTAAATATTAAATGGCTGTCTATTATTATTAAGCAGGTTAATGTAAGAGGGAATGTAAGGGCTTTTGGTCAGTCAGGACCAAAAAAGAAACATACATTAAGGGAAGAGGTCAAAACAATGGATTTCGAGTGTGACCCAATTTTGTCAGGGGAGATGGCGGGTAATACCCCTCCCTACCCCTTTTAGGGATACCTGATTTTAATGCTGACACAAAAATTATATTACATTCTTCTCTGCCTGTATAAACTAGAAATATAAGTATTTTATTCAAGAAGATATTTGTGGTCAAAAATCTAGATTTTGCCAAAATAGGTGGTGGGTTCTGGGTGCAACCCCCCTTCCATCAAAATTGGGTCCTGCCAGAGTACCATTGGTTTGAACTCTTCCCTAAGTGGGTTATTCATGGGAATTAAGTGGGTTTCTCTAAAGCGGGGTTTGAGTGTATTTTTAATGTATACATTATGTATATATTTCTCTCACAGCTTACCAACATTTGTAGAATCATGTACATCTTGTTTTATGGTCCTGGGCCTGGTTGTTTGAAGCAAGGGTAAGCACTATCCCAGGGTTAAATTGCTAAGCCGAGGTTAATCTGGACAGATTACAATTAAAGATTTAGCACTATCCTAGGGATAAAGTTACCCTTATAATTACTTTGAACAACTGGGCCCTGATTTATGTCTACCTCCAATCAATATCTAGCCACCTGAAGAGTTCCTGGACCCTATTATGAACACACTGATGACAGACCCTGTGTTACTGCCTCCATCTGGTAAAATAATGGACAGAGAGATCATCTGCAGGCATTTACTCAGGTGAGGATCAGTCTAAGTGGTGCAAACTCTAAAGACAGGGCTCTGTTTTGGTTTATAGCTATGGCAAGCATAACCAGAACACAGTGAGGTAGGAAATCATTCTGGACTTAGTGAGAAGTGACATATACTAATGAATGTGAGAAAATAGATCAATGAGGTATTAAAAGTACCAAAAATCATAGACTGCATGGCCATTCATCAGTGGAGTGGCAGTTGGTAAATACACCACCAGTTTAAAAGAGGCTGCACATGCATGTAAACGGCAAGCAGCGTATGTGTGCATCTCAAAAGACTGAAATGGAAGGTAGAATTGAGGCCATGCATGCAGCTGCTCAGTCCCAATTTGGATCCAATCGATAGTTCTGACAGCTGCAAAATTAGCTTCTCCTTCCCTTAGTTACAGTTGCTGTGTCCCACAAGCCATAGAATTTAACCAGAACAAATTCAAAAAAATCAAAATGGCACATATTTCTTTTTCAATTCTACTTTTTAACCTAAAGACTTCACAGTTTTATATAATGTTCAACCATTATTCTATGTATAGCTTTTATGTACTGTTTAATAAACGAGCAGCAGTGTTTTATCAGGTTTAAAACTGTGCTGTGAGTTTATTAAACAGCTTCAAAAACTTATAATATATAGTTACTTAATGAACCATTGAACCTTTGTATTCACAACGGCATGCAAAATATTCAAGTAATCACTGCCTGCGATTACGAAAGGGAATGACATGAAGAAATTACAATACTATGTTGTTTGAAGCGGCGTTTCGCAATGCTGAAAGCATTGTTTGACAAAGAACAAGCTAGGACAAGAACAACCTGCACTTGAAGGATTTGGTGTCGTGGTTGACATCGATAAAGTTAAAGACTGGAAAGCGATGTGACTAACATGACGGCAGACTCTAATTTTTTTAGCACAAAATATGAAGAGGATGTTTGTAAGTTTAATGCACATTTTTATTATTTTATGGCTTTGAGTTTGGTTTAATAATTGGAACTAAACAGTGGCTCGGTAAACAAGTAATGGTGGTTGGATAACTTCAATTTAAAAAATATTTTCTGTGTATCTCGGTAGTCTGCTGATATTAGTAAATTTAGTGCAAAATTTATTATCTAGGTACCTCTGTTCCATGTACTTTTTGCTATCTTTGGGTCTTTATCAGTGAATTCTTAATTAGGATGAAACTTAATATAAAATTTCATGTTCATTAGTATTCTTTATATAAAACATTCATCCTAATTAGCAATTCAATGAGAAAGCTGAAACATGAATAGAAATTCCAAGAGTTGCAAGGTGCTTATCCATTGTCTCAATCATTAACCCTGTGGCAAATTAACGGACCCAACAAACTTTCGCCCTATTTCTACCTTGTCGGCTTTAACGCAAATCTTTGAAAAGCTTGTATATAAGCAACTCATTAATTACATTGAAAAACATGATATTCTTTTCCAATGTCAATTTGGATTTAGGAAAGGTCACTCAACAGCACAAGCTGTTAGTGAAATTGCGGATAGTCTACGAAAAGCAATAGACAATAATTTATACACTTGTGGGGTATTTTTAGACTTTTCGAAAGCTTTCGACACTGTAAACCACCAAATACTACTGAAGAAATTAGAATCGTACGGAATTAGAGGGATTCCCTTGAAATGGTTTGCAAGTTATCTTGCAAACAGACAACAATATGTAGCTATAGGGCACACAGAGTCACCAAAGCAAGTGATGATTTGTGGAATTCCACAAGGTAGTACATTAGGACCCTTACTATTCTTAATTTACATCAATGATCTACCCAACTGCTCGGAGATCCTGACTTTTAGAATATTTGCAGATGACACAAATCTCTTTGCCTCAGCTCGTGACCTTAAAAGCCTCGAAACGTTAGTTAATTCTGAATTGGAAAAAATCAAGGAATGGTGCGATGTAAACAAACTTTCTATTAATTTTACAAAAACAAATTACATGGTAATAAAATCTTCCAGAAAAAGAGATGGAAATATAGAAATCAAGTTAAAGAACACAGATGGATCGTGCCACGTATTAGAGAAAAAAGATCATATAAAATATCTCGGTGTTATGATCGACGATTCGCTATCTTGGAAATATCACATTTCCTACATTTGCTCTCGTATTTCACGGAATATTGGCATCGTTTCAAAACTAAGGCACTATCTCTCTATTCATCAACTTAAACAAATTTACTATAACCTTATCTACCCCTATCTATCATATGCTGTAATAGCTTGGGGAAGTGCTTACAAAACGCATTTACAAAAATTACAATCTAAGCAAAATAAGGTCCTAAGATTAATGTTTTTTACAGTAACGTCTGGACCCAATACTGAAAGCGCTCTCCCTCTCCTAAACCTATTAGACATTCTAACTGTAAATAATGTTTACCGCCTCCACGCCCTCAAATTTACGCATTTGTGGCATAAAGGGCTTTTGCCAAGCCTATTTGATGATCTTTTTCAATATGCCAGTGACCGGCATACATACAACACAAGGTATGCATCCAAACAAAATTTATGTAAACCACGTGTTCGTACAAATACTGGAAAACAAATGTTTTCCTACCAGGCAATTGATCTTTGGCACGAGATACCTCACCATCTGAAAGACCTCAGTACATTTTTCTTTACCAAAGAAATAAAACATTATTTACTGTCAGAACAACGCCCAAAGAAACTTAAATAGATACGTTCTTCATTTTTAAAAGTCATTAGTTACCTTTACACTAAACATTATTTATTAGTCCCAGTTCCTCTTCCTTGCTGCTTCTTTTATATATAAAAAAACAACAAACTTTAGATAGTTACTAGGGGCTAACTCGAAAACCTCACGGTTCCCTTAGCCTCTAGGCTCAAACAAACATTCTATTTTCCTTTGTCTTGTCCTTTTATAACTTATAATGTATTTTATATCATTCTTGTAATTTATAGTGTGAGCCAATAAAAGATTGTTGTTGTTGTTGTTGTTGTTTCCCCCTGGGACAGACTTTAAATCCCGCCACGGGCTTTTTAGAATGAGATTTTATCAGGTATAGAGGAGCATCCACGTGACTGATTTACTTCATCTGATTGGACAACATGCTCATTAATTATTCATGAGTTTTTGAAATTTACTTATTCCATTTACCTAGTTAGTTTTCTTTCTCTGAAAAACACTTTAGTAACAAGAGCACCTTGTTTAAACATTATTATTGTTATTAAAAGTCTGACTTTGGTGAGTCTTCTTAACAGTCTGAATGTTATCTGAATTTCATAAATCTTTGTGAAGATACCAAGCCTTGTGTTTTCATTCCTTTGGAAGAGCTTGTGGGACAAGATGGTGGCCATATTTTCCAGGGGGAGAGTACTACATTCTGATTGGTCTGATCTGGTTTTTTTAATAGACCAGTTTACGGTTCATGCACAGTTGTTCAAGTCTTTTGTTTCAACTGATGGATCACCATTGTCTACCATCTGGTGGCCCACCAAATAAACAAAGGATATGTACAACTGCAAATGAACCGTAAACTGGTCTATTGACAGGTTCAGGCCTATGAATTTTGCAGGTTCTTGATCTGACCCTGCAGTCATCATATACTGGTATATGGTCAGTTGTATTCAATTGGCATGCGTAATTTAGCTGCTTCTTTTATCTGAAACGTTTCTTTAAATAACATCTACATGTTGCGAAGAATGCACCATACCTTCAAAAAAACATTAAACTTGTCATAAGGTTGACTTTGTAACTTTTGCATTTTGTAGTGATCAGAAGGATCCCTTCAACCGCGAGCCTCTATCCATGGAAGATTTGAAACCAGACCCTGAACTAAAGGAACAGATTGAAAAGTGGCTTGCAGAGGCAAGGAAGAGAACAGATACAGAGGACAACACCAAACTTTAAATGGTCTTAATGGAGTATATCTTGCTGGGTACTCCTTTTATCTAAAAAAAAAAACACTCTAAAGACATACCCACTTTACATGGCTTAGCAGGCCCCATAATGTTACTACATTGAACATTGTGCACACTTTATAGATTTCAGTGCTTATGAGAAATTAGTACAGTCCTTCACTCCTTCTGTTCAAATAATCAAATATTGAATAAGAATTTTGATATGTATGATAGTCAAGTACAAGAACTGGAGAGAAGAAAATATTTAAGGGCTGGTTAAATAATTGGTCCAGTTAGGAGCTCTCAATTGGCCTGGTGTTGGTTTGGTACTCTCTAGTCTCCTTCGCAGCCTTTCTTAGGATCATCATGCCATGCGCTAGCTCCACTAACGGCTGCTTACACCAGCACAACATTCCATTCCCCATTGTTTGCAATAGCCAGTCTAGACCACTTACAGCATACATGTACAAATTAATTAGCAACGACTTGCTTTTATTGGCATTTACACGCTCACCAGTTCAGCCTCAAAATAAATGAATTCTTCCAAAATATTTCTTATGTACTAGATAACGAATGAGCGGACAATCTTTATGGGATTTACAAACTCGAGCTAAGAGAGTCATGTTTTCAGTTATTTTGGCCGAGAAAATCGAAGCAAAAGTTTATGTAAATCAGGACGAATCTGTATTAAAGATCACTTATCGGTCGGTAATTTCCTTTGTTTTTGCTTCATGAATTATGAATGAATTTGATAATTCTTTATAAAAACTAAGAACAGAATGTAGATGAAACTATTTGAACCTATTCTACATCCATATTTTCAAGTTTAGCCTCTATATTTCCACTAACGATTTCCTGCCAGACAAGAGTTCTGGCGCGAGTGGTTCTTGGATTCTGAGAACTGAATTTTGATTGGTCAGTGCCTTGGAATGGAATGCCATGCTGGTTAGTGGAGCTACATGTAGCATATGGCATGACAATCCTAAGAACGGCTGTGAAGGAGACTATAGGTACTCTCTTATTAGTACAAAAATGGCATATAGATCACAGCTTCCTGGTATGGAATGTGGTCAATTGTCATTTTCAGCCTGCAAACAGGTTGATGGGTGGGAGTGTAGGGGGAATGAGAGCCTGCAAGGATGCAATACAAATTTGAATATCTGCACCCAAATGTTGGAAGGGAAATTCCTATTGGTACAATTCTACAATGACTGTTTCAGATGCCACTGCACTTGTGGTGAACCTAATTAGATAAAGCCATCCTTTCCAGCATATGAAACGAGTCTAACGATGGATCATTGTAGGGCATAATTCACATTTGTATAGCATCCATGCTCAAATGGGGTATTGAGGGTATGTTTTGGCGATATTCCACATCTCTCCCCCCTCTCTTCCCCCTCTTGGGGCAAAATTTAGGTACAGAAAATTTCCTTAGTATGTTAGCACTTAAAATAATTAAATTCTACATAAAATGTAGGTTGCCAAATGCATATTTATGTTCCTGTTGGTAATTATTTTAATCAAGCTAATGCAGCAACAATTTTGAGTTCAAGTTTGGTAAGTCCACATTTACATTAAGCTTTTTAGAGTATTGATCATAATAATTTCAGAATCAAAAAGTAATAATTTGTATGTACTCTTTTAGCCCAGAAACCTTTGAATTTGCAAGAATATAGGATTTACCACATTTAAGGTGATTCCCTTGTTTTGCAATGCATGTATCTACTCATCCTCAGATACCCAGGGGCAGTTAGTGGGCGACGGGCAAAAAAGCGACAGAGGGGGAGGGGGAAGAAATAGGGGAAGGGGAAGGGGAAAAAAAGAGTCTCTGGGGACATTTTCTGTAAAGACCAGTTCTAAGAATGTTAACTGCCAGGATTACACGCATGACATTCAAACCTCAACAAAGCTCAATGACACTACCCTGAATATTACGGGCAATTTGATCTCAATTTTTTGAAAAGGTTTTACAAATAAAAAGCTCAGTGAGAAAGGAAAACGACTCGCAGATTGTAAAAGAAATGTGAATATTTGCTGCAGCGAATGCATTAAAGATGTTCCGTATCTCTCCATCGAGTAATGAAATCAAGTGGGAAGTAAGACATCTCTGAATTTCATACAAAATCAGTGTATTAAAGCTAGCTGTGAATTAAAGCTAGCTGTGACAAACAGCAGTTTGCTACTGTCATCTCCAATCATTACCTGCTGGCAAAAAAGTACCCCCAAAGACATTCAACACTCAGCTGGTCAGATACCTCGTACAGGAGCTCCGGTTTGCTGCTGTCGAAGGAAATATTTTCCCCTGACATTCAATCATCAACAAAAGTAGCTGCTAAAAGTTAAAACTGCTAGCTGAGATCTTACCAAAAACATATTATTCTAACTACATTCTCAATAATTAATCTTTGCTTAGGTTTACCGGGTAAGCCTGTACCTCCATTATAGTATTAAAATTTCTATTATATTTGTAATCACTAATTTATATTAAGGTACAAATAAAGCTTGTTGTTGTTGTTAAGCTCGTTAAATTGGGAAATGCTTGCAAACTTGTCTCCAAAGCACTTAAAATATCTGCATCATCCACCAATGATCTTGATCGACTGATTCACACCACACGAATATGACAAGATTAGACAGGATGCCAAATGCATCATTTAGTGTGATGTGGCTGATTGGCCTCAAATTGGAATGAAATTTTGTGGCCATCAGAGTGAGCCTCAAAATCTGCTCTGGAACAGGTCTTTACAGAAAATGTCCTCAGGGACTTATTTTTCCCCTTTCCCTTCTCCCCCTCCATCCCTTTTTTGCCCGTTGCCCACTAACTGCCCCTGGGTGTCCGAGGATGATATTTAAATACTGTGCATGTTGGTGAATAATCCTACATACAATATAATTGTGTTTGGGTGGGTGAGTTACTGAATTTTACATATTTTCAAACTTACTTAACATTGGCAATGAAATATAAGTTCATATGGACAGATTTAGTTGTATTAATCTGCTGTATTAATTACTGTCCACTTGTAGTATTTTAAAGATTTTTACGTTAAGTTTGGTATACATACAGCTGCATAATTAATTCATTTGTTCACTATGAACAGTTAGACCTAGCAATTAATAGGTGCTGTGTACCCATGCTGACATTTTGCATATTTCTGCTGTGGGACCTCTAAATCACTATAAATTACAGCTACTTCACACAAAAACGAGAATGGTGACAACCTATTTTTATTGCATTTTTAGAGAGACCTTGCTTGGGGTAACAACTGGGCGAAGTTTAAGAAAAGTTAATTTCCACTGTTTTAATGGCATTATCTTAATTTAAAGAGACCAAAATAAAGAAAGTAACCAATTGCATCTTTTGTATTGTACCTCATTTTACTTGTTTAGAAAACCCTCAAAATTTCCAGTCCACCAAATTTTAGTTAATGGGCTGCCATTTCCAGAAAAAAGTCATTACCACCATTTACAGGAAAAAACAAAATCGAAAAAACATTAATGGAATTCACCAAAACCTGTCTGACAATAATGAGAAGAGTTCCACTTTTCCCGGAAAGTGGAACTCTTCCATTAATGTCAGATGGGTTTTGGTGAATTCCCATTGTTTTGTTTTTTCCTGTGATTGTCATTGCTACACAATGACACAAGATCAAAGTTATGACCCATAGCTTGCATTAGATTTACGTCAAACATACAAAGTGGGAGGGGTAATTAACTGTAAGTATATATTCTCATCATATCCTGTGTTTGTTAATTGTTTCTTTTGTTATTTGCCTTTTATTGTTTTCCTGACAAAGGTTTTCTATTTTTTTAAAGGATAAGTGTCATTCAGGCCAAACAAAAGTTACTTACTTTTCTTACGTAAAACCTTGATTTTTGTAGATTTTCAGACAACCAAAATGTGTCAGAATGCACATGTTACCTCTGTTGTCTTTGTCCTAAACATTTTGGGCTTGTCCCTCCCACTTTGTTTGATTGACAGGAGCCCATTGCTCTGTGATTACATTAGATTTGATTTTACAAAAAAGTGCTCTATTACCTGGGTCAACCACAGCTTATAAAGAAACTGAAACAAAACCTGCATTTACCTGAAAAAAGCAACAACTTTGTTTTCAAACTTCATACAAGCATAAGTGTGAACAGTGGTGTGTGTGTAAGAGCAAGGTTTACCCATGCATCCTGGTTATCACTAGCTGTTAGGACTGGAATTCTTAATGTGTGTCATGATGCACGGTTGAATTCAAGTAGTGGAATTGTTTTAGACTGCCCTGGCCATAATGTAAGCAAAAAATATTGAATCATTACCAAAATAATAATATACTACCAAATTCTTATAATCAAACAATTCACAATTTTTTTTTTTTGCCAAGATGTTGTTCTAAAGTTCTGTAATTTTGTGGGATAAAAATATTTTCCACAGTAAATGACCAGCAATATCTACTCATCCTCATCTTTCTTGCCACGTTTAAGGATCTGGGTATACGTAATGTAATCAATGAAGCCTTTCTGGTCCACTGGGCAGTCATTAAGCATCTCATCAATTTCATCCTCATTGAATCTGCAAAGATAAAACGACAATAGGTTGCAAATTTGTTTATCTGACTTAATTAGAGTTACCCTAAACCATAAAAAAATGACTTTCATTTTTCATTCAGTGATGAATACCGGTATGTGACAGGAAAAATATCAAACAAGTTTAATATGAGATGTATCATGACTTGTTAGAATGCTATGATAGTTCTTTGTTAAGGTGTAAAATTCTTGATCATGTTTCATTAATTGTGATTGTTAGTCTACCAGCCACGTCCTTATTTGGCTTAGGGAGTGGTCATAAAGTATTGGGGGGGGGGCTGGAAAAATCAAATCTTCCTAAAAACTTTTTTTTTATGGCCCACCCCCTGATTTATGCAAAATTACCAGTGGCCCACCCTTGAAGCCTTGCACAGAATTGATTAGCCCACCACAACCGCCTTTTATATCATCCTAGAGGGAAAAATAAACGTGTTGCGACTTCTTTCAAAGCCAAACATAGGCTGTAAACCCCTTGTTTACCTCTAATTATCTCTCGTTCACCCGAAAGTTTTGGAAATCTAAGGTGTCTGAAATGACATTTCCTGCATTTTGGGACCACTTTGAAGCAAATTTAGGCATGACCCACCCAATGTACATTTAATGCATGATTTTTCTTGGCTCACCCCTTTTTCCATGTTGAGAAATACTGACACCCCCCCCCCCCCCCCCCCCAACTATACTTTATGACCATGTAGTCCCTAAGAAGATATCGGAAAGCAGAAAACTGCATTGTGCAGGTTTTATTGAACAAATAGCGGCAAACCCTGTTGTACTTGCATTAATAGCAGAGTTCCTGTGGGCCAAATGCCATTGCAAGCAGAGCACCATACACATAGCGATCAAGCAAAAACAATTTTCATCGACTGACCGCTATGTGCTGCTCTCAACCCACCCACCTCTTCTATTTCTAGCACTTTTTTCTCCAAACGATTTACCAGACAGAGTACGGTATGTCACGATAGATCAGCCAGCAGAGTGTGCTCAAGTGAGTTCCCAATTTGCAAGCTGTTGGGTTTGAGGCTCGAGACTCAGGACTCCTGGATACAATTTTATATACCTCTTTGGGGTAATTTTATCAGTGACACAAATGAAGGGGAACATCATAGATCTGGTCTCAGACTTGGGCCACTTGCTTGTAAGCCCAATACATCACTACCACAATGATATTTCAATGTAAAAAAGAGTTTTGTTCGTTTTTCTCTCATTTTAACCTATTATTTCCCTTTTCACTAGCCGTGATCATATTCATAAATAGGAGCTTCACCCACTGACTTGCATGTGTATATTAGATTTTATAAGTGAAATGCACAAACCATAACTGGTACATTCTGCTGCTGTGGGCACTTATTATAAAATACATATTCCCATTTCGATAGTTTATCCACATGCAAAAAGCAGTGAAGTCACAGCCATTTAAAATTAGAGATTTGCATGAGAAAAATAATGGAGGCCTTTCTAGCGTTGCTTTCGTGTTTTTCCAGCATTAACAATGCCTATATTTAACTCGCACAGTTTCAGCTGTATTGACCCGAGCACCTCACTTCAATGGAATGAAGTGCTATTCAACCTGACTGTATCTAAATTAGTTGTGCTTTCCACTGAAATATCAACCATTCTCTACATGCTCTAAAACTGAACCCAATTACTAGTTTTAATGTGATGGGAAGCATTTAAGTTTACCTCTGCAGGTTTATCTTGCAAATTAGGTGACAGCCATTATGAAAGTGGTACTGGTGTCACAGCGATTTCCCCCCCCCCCCCCCCCCCAGTGAATTCCCCCCCCCCCCCCCCCCCCCACGATCCCCCCCCCCCCCCCCCCCCCCCCCCCCCCCCCCCCCCCTCCCCCCCCCCCCCCCGGGGCGAGTATCGCTAGTGAATTCGCCCCCCTTCAGTGAATTCGCCCCCCCTAGGGGGGGCGAAAATCGCTAGTGAATTGTACTCGTAATTCTTATTGAAATCGCCCCGCCTCAGAAAATAGAGGCAGTAGATGTCAACGCACTGAATAAAAAGTTTTTTTTTTATATAAATCTAAAGTATTTTTTTAATAAAATGAAGTGTAAGACCCCTACTACTACTGACTACAAAAATACGCGAGTTGGTAACACTCCTTTTCTTCGGAAAGTCATTTCAAATTCTTCCCGGATTTGAATTAATTGTACTGCTAGAACTGTACTGCAAAACTTACCGCCGTTTTATCTTCTCATTAGTTAATAAGCTGTTTATCCAGAAAGGTTTTCCTAGTTAGAACTGATCTAATTACCGAATTAACAAGCGCCGTTAGCTCAATTGAAATAGAACAAAGCACGCGAGTCTGTAACGCTCCTTCAAAGTTCTTTCGAAATAGATGGATTGACGCATTAACAGGTTATCAAAATCTTACATAGCACGATAATTACGACAACTTCATTATGGTTTTCATGCATGAAAAAATCATCAGACTATTTGGCAGTTGTTTCCAAATATGAGTTCCAGTCGCTACAAGCTAAAGTAAGTTTTAAAACTTCCTTTATTCGGCAAAGTCTTTACAAAGTAGGCGGATTTACGGGTTGTCAAAAACTTTAAGTGTCCACGATAATTACATCATCTACATGTTGGCTTCAGGCAAGAAATACTAACAACTAATCATTCGAAGATTGCAGAATCCCTTGTCGAGTTTCTTGTTGCACTGCTCGTGCGAATGAAAATTGCAGCGTTTACCGTAGCTTTACGTTTACCGTAATGAATTTTGTCGAAGAAAAGTGAAGCGTGAATTTTAAATTAAAATTGAATTACATGCCTTTATACACATTACTGATAGCTTTTTGCCGTACTATTCTCCACGTCCAATACATTACAGTAGTAATAATAAGGAAAACATGTATTCATAACCTTTTAAAAGGTTGAAGGGGAGGGGGGGCAAAATCGCTAGAGGGGGGCGAGGAAGGGGGGGGGGGCGAATTCACTAGCGATTTCGCCCCCCAGGGGGCGAATTCACGGGGGGTGGGGGGGGGGGCGAAATCGTTGGTACACCGGTATATAACTTCTCTTTTCTGTCACTCCTATATGGCATTGTGACTTGAAAACAATTGCCAAATACCAGTTTAAATTCCTCCATTTTGATTTTGAATTATTGAAGTAGCATGGATATGACAATCACAAAAGTTCATGATCTACCATCTCACAAACCAATAGCATGTGTTTAAGTAAGATATGATGTAATTTGCATTATCTACACTTTTACAAAGTCGGCTTTCCACCAATCAATATTCATTAGTATCTAGAACTTGAGGTATTATTTTCTGCATGACTGCACTATCATGAAGATCGATGTAATCCCATTTTTTTCCGAAAGCTGTAGTACCAGAAACACAATACACACACATTTGAACCCTATAACCCTTTACTCGAGCCATCATGAAGCCGGAGAACATATGTGTAATCTGTTTGTTCTTTGCAAATCTTGCATTTAGGCTTCAATAGTAAAATACTTAAGTGTTTTAAAACAGGACTTACTCATTCTTCAGTCAATTAAGCTGACAACATTGTACGATTGCTTAGGCGAATTGCGACAGTTCCACTGAATAACCATTGTTATAGGAATGTAATAGATGGACACACAAGATACAATAGAATAAGTCTGTTTTGTTGATACGCATTTCAAGAAATCCAAATGCCTTAAAATGCACACATAAATATAAACACAGATTGGAGTTCGTTCTAATGCAGGGAAATGTTCCAAAAGGTAAATACAGCACCGAAATTTTAAGAAAATTTTTTTTTCTTAGGCGTTAGCTGGTCACCTAGCTCATCGTACAACTGCAATATTAATTACGTCTATAAAGCAGTTGGATTAACAATATGGGTAACAATATACCCATTTCGTGTTCGCCTTCGCAAATTATATTCAATCTAAGTCAGTTAACATATAAATAAATAACACACAAAGCTATTTTCTTTCATAGTTTGATGCATAGTTAAGCGTTTTCAAGCGTGCTGATTTAATATTGTTTGTTACACGGAAAACAAAGAAAAATATGCAAAACTATGAAAGACTCGTCGAAAGAAATTAAACTTGAGAATTGGATTTTTGGAAAGAAGCTGCAAGATCTTACCTATCTCCCACTGAAGTTAACATGTCGCATAGTTTGTCCTCGTGAATTCTACCCGTGGCCCCTTCATCAAAACACCCAAATGCATTTTTTATCACATCTTCTGGGTCAGTCCCGTTGAGTTTCTCTCCGAACAACGTTAAAAACATAGTGAAGTTGATCGTGCTGCCTGAGGCTTCGTTCATCATGTCATCCAAGAATGCATCATTTGGGCTCTTGCCGAGGGAAGCATACATATCCTTCAAATCCTCCTTGTCGATGAACCCGTCGCGATTCTGATCTATCATGTTGAATGCTTCTTTGAATTCTTGAATTTGTGCTTGGTCAAACATGGCGAACACGTTCGATGTAGCTCTCTGGGCCCTCTTCTTTGTCGTTTTCTTTGTCTTTCGGCTAGCCATTTTGAAATGAAGGAAACTCTAGCTTCAAGTTAGAAATGAAATTAGAAAATCCTTTCCAGCATTCAGTCCCGGGATGCCCACTGTATGTTCGCAATGTTGCCAGCCGATATATTTGTTTGTTACACACCCAGACGATTATTGACCATATTTGGAGTAATTAAAATGCATTAAGCTGGCTTCTTGAATGTCATTGGCTTTCGGACGAACGAGGGAATTTTGCATTTTGAGCCATTATAATAGCCCACTTCCGCGATATGCTTTACTTGTCACGCACAAAGGCCCGTGCTTAATTAAATTTATTCTTTTCACAGGGAAAAGAATAAATTTAATTTAGCACGGAGCCTCGTATTGAAACAAGTAAAGCATATCGCGGAAGTGGGCTATTGTAATACAACACCTTCAGCTTACCTGTATTGAACAGGAGGTGAAAAAGTGAGCACGCTATGAAACACATTGGAAATGCAATTTGTTTTGTGCATCAAAGCGAAAATGAAATTTTCCTTTTTTTTAATGGGCGATAAATATCAAATTTTACGTGCCGTAGCGAAAGCAGTTTGAGATTATTGGGAGCATGAATCATATGATCCATGTTGGGAGCAATAGATGGTTAATCGACTGTAAAACACAGAACGCTTGTCTTGTCAGATTTTGTGATTAGGCCATCCCAATATTAAAAATGTTTCGTTTACCATGGCCCGACCGAACCTTTTTTATTTAAAGCAAAAACATGCTAGATTTAAGACCGACCCAATTTTTTTTGGGAAAAAAGATTGAAGAAGAATTTTGTTTGACAACTTTTTTTGTTTTTGTTTGACAACAATTGTTTTACAGCTCTCTAGCTGTAGGAATTTTGGAGGGACCGCAGAAGAAATTATAAACAACTGGATCTTCTAGCGTGTAGGGATCTGATCAGCAATATACAGTCAACTCTCTCGTAAGCGGACACCCTCGGGAATTGTAAAACGTGTCCCTTAGTAGAGCTGTCCGCTTACGAGAATTATTCCCATAAGCGGACACAAAAGAAAAATAGGGTGGATGTCCGCTTATGCGGGTATCAGCGGCCATCCCGAGGGGGCGACCCCCGGGCAACCCACGGGCAACCTAGGGGCTTAGCAGGGGATTTGTAACAAAAACATGCCCCACATGCGGGGCATTAGAGCGCTTTTGCGTTTTCGTCAAAATACCCCGG
The DNA here is from genome assembly GCA_030867875.1 of Actinernus sp. WN-2022. Classification (NCBI taxonomy): domain Eukaryota; kingdom Metazoa; phylum Cnidaria; class Anthozoa; order Actiniaria; family Actinernidae; genus Actinernus; species Actinernus sp. WN-2022. The sequence continues at coordinate 126,296,829 of JAOWCC010000577.1, forward strand.
GGACATACCCACGGGGTTTGCACGTAATCTGCTCTCCTTGAGGTAAGTCATATCAGTATCATTCAAATAAAGAGATTAAATTAAGCCATCCACTGTCGGAAGACAGAACAAAGAAATAAAGGATAATATTCGTATAAAACTATTAAAAGGTTTAGCTTCTAATAATACTTATATGTTGCCCAGGTTGCCCCAGGGGTGGGGGTTTTTGTCACAATTTTCTGCCCCACCCGAGGGGCTTTAGCATGTATTTGTCATGGCTGCTGTGACAAATGCCCCTGGGTGACCGGTGGCCGCCCCCTCGGGATGGCCGCTGATACCCGCATTACGGGAGAGTTAATTAGCGGGTGTTAATTATGTTTTATTGGGTAGACAAAAATAGCAACTGAAGATATAAAGCGAAACTCTTTACTGATGTCAAATGTTAAAACTCGAAAAAAAAAAAAAATGTAGTATAACTCTTCTATATTTAACAAAAAGTTAAACGGGACTTATTGCTGCCGTCCATACATGCCAAGAGTCAATTATTTTACATGGAGTGTCCGCTTACGAGAGAGCGTAAACAAAAGAAAAATCCAATTTTCATTTTCAAAAGTGTCCGCGTCCGCTTACGAGAGTGTTCGCTTACGGGAATGTGTAAATACAGAGTTTGACTGGGAGGTAAAACGGGGATTTGAAAAGGCGTCCGTAAGTAGAGTTGTCCGCTTACGAGAGTGTTCGCTTACGGGAATGTGTAAATACAGAGTTTGACTGGGAGGTAAAACGGGGATTTGAAAAGGCGTCCGTAAGTAGAGCTGTCCGCTTACGAGAGTGTCCGTTAGCGGAGAGTTGACTGTATATATATAAATATAGGCAAGAAAGGAAAGGCTGATGAGTAAGATTGTGAAATTCGTATATTATTTCGTAAAGGTTCTAGTTTATTAGCTACCTTGTAAGCCTCTTTTTCCCGAAGAAGATCGCAATCGAAATATTGGAAGACAAATATTGGAAGAAAAATATTGGAAGAAAAACTTTTGCTGTTACTAGTTGTAAATTGTGGAACTCTCTACCATTAGATTTAAGGAAGCAAGACTCTTTACATTCTTTTAGACGTAACATGTGGAATCGAATTTTTAGTGAGCAGAAATTTATACATCATTTTGTTATTTAATTCAATTTTATCCGTTTTCTTTTCCTGTTGTCATTTTTTTATGCCTAGTCTAGTTTTATATATTCTTGCATTTTTATACTTAAATTTAGCTAGTTGTAGATTAGTAGTTTTTTAGATTTTAATATTGTATATGTAGGACGTAGAGCTTTTTATCACTGTTTGTATTTTAACTACTAGGAGGGCCACAAGTTTATTAGCGTTGCTATTATTTGTTACCCTCGCTAAATAAAGTCTTTATTATTATTATTATTATTATTATTATTAAATTCTCTATCTCTAGCTGTGTTTAGCTATAGTTTCTTGCCTCAGTTCCGTGCAAATTGTCAATCCACAATCGGTAGCTAGAGGAAAAAGTAGTCATTTTTACGCGAGTCTTCAAGCCGACTTGGTTCTAACCTGAGTTTCGGGCGCTCCTTCCCGTTTTCCTTTTTTCTCTCTTTTTTTTTTAAGGGAAGGAGCGCCTGAAACTCAGGTTAACTTGGTTCCAGATCCCCTAACTTTATATATATTTTTTAACCGACCGACCGACCCACCTAAGCGTTGGCAAACGAAACATTTTAGTTTAGGCTCTGGTTGATTTGGGGTTCCTGTGGTGGGAGAAAGATTGGGGGGGGGGGGGGGGAGGGAGCGGAATTTGACTCGTTTTTACAGACAAATGTATGGAATTGCACGCTTCCCAGCACAGCTACATCCCTCAAATTTCGATCAGTTAATCTTTTACCCGGTATCTTAAGTTTGTATCTGAAGAATATTTCAGAAATTCGATTTTACGGATTTTATTTGGCATCGGATTCCCATAAGGAGGGGCACTTAACTTGCATAATAAATGCCGGGACATATGTGTGGCATTTGCAAAACAATGATTGTCATAATATTTGTTTCAAAACTATTTATTCAGGTTTCCATACTGATAAAAAGAAGATTCAAATTACCATGATTTTGTTTTAAAACCACGTTTGATAACTGCTGGGCGATGACTACATTGCGCGAGCCTGGTAACTACTAGCTTGGTAACCTGGCGCATTTCAAAATGGCGGACACATTTGAGTGGCCTTGGCAGTACAACTTCCCTCCATTTTTTACGTAAGTTTTGCGTTTAATATCTGTATCTGTTTATTTACTTAGTAATGCTTATTTTCTTTACACCAAGGTTACAAAATGTGAAACTAAAGTGGAAGACTATAAATAACAAGAGCCCATCTGGGCTTTCACTCGGGCCACATGATATTGAAGATGAAATTACACTTTCATTTGAAATCCTCTAGTAATAACCGAAGGGAAGAATTATTAGCTGAATTTAGCAGTCTTTAGGAGTGGCTGGTAGCGCGGGGAGTAGCTAATGGTCGTGGGTCGTGTGTCGCGGGTAAGACGTCGTGGGTCGTGGGTAAAATGTCGTGGGTCGTGGGTAAAATGTCGTGGGTCTGGGTAAAATGTCGTGAACAGCATGCACTAATGACTAATGTTTGTCGTTGTAATTGTCAAGAAAATGGGTAATTTCACTAATTCCTGTAATTTTACTAAATAATCTAAAAGATTACTTCGAATTAATGAAAGTACGGGGAGGGGGAGAGCCAAACAAATGCAGAACAAAAGCCATAGTCTTTCAGGCATTTAATTCAGGAAAAGGAAAAGAATATTAGGTGTTAGATTAATCTGACGGTGAGTGTCACGGCTCTGACTGCCGCAGCAATTAAAAGAAAAACCCACAGTAGCAGTTTGGTAAAAAAAGGAAATGTATGGGCTTCATTATCATTAGCGGAAATAGCACTGACGGCTATGGTTCACTGCGAAATCTTCCACTATTTCCACAGCAGGCGCACCAATAGATGATCATATATACATATATACCTTATTTTGAAACCACTGCTCAAGCGAATCGGCTCTATAGTAAAGCGGTTTAGAGCACGCACTTTTGATTCAATGATCGGAGTTCGATTCCCACACCAGCCACAATATTTTTTAACTTCTTTTTCTTCTTTCTCAGTTTTATTTAATCTTTTCCTGTCTAAACCCTAACCAATCACGCGTGAGAGAAAAACATGATGGGTTATAATGTTGGATATTTACATTGCCGCTCGGTAAACATCCACCCACTATTCACCTCAATTTCGGTGAGTAATTGTTAATTAGCCATCAGTACTACTTCCTCTATTTTTTTCACAAGAACGAAGCCAATATAACTACTATCCGGAGCATGTTATATATCCTACTTTTCTACTCGATGCCCAACTGTCCATGTACAAATGAGCGGAAACAGTAGCTGCTTAGGGACGTCTAGTACTCTAGGGCCCGAAATGCATCATAATTTCCATTATTTCCCTGAAAACTAACTACGGCATTTGCTGTAAACTATGTAGTTTATCGACATGTCACTCTGATGGCATGTTTAAAATAATAATGTCCCCTACCCGAATTCCGGTGACCACCCGTACACCCAGCTCCCCCCACGTACTTTCATTAATTCGAAGTAATATTTTTGTTTATTTAGTAAAATTATAGGAATTAGTGAAATGATCCATTTTCTTGACAATTACAACGACAAACATTAGTGATTAGTGCTGTTCACTAAAATATATATATTTTTTAAGCACAGGGCTCGAAATTAAGGGAAAAAAGGAGGCGTAATTTTATGCCCAGCTTAAAAAATTTAGGCGTAATTGCCCAAAATTTAGGCGTAAATGTCAAAGTTTGACAGCTCCGGCTATCTATATAGGTCAGTTTTGTCATGCAAAACAACTTGTTTCGCGCGGGAAAATAGTTTACCAGACAGGAGCTGTCAAACTTTGACATTTTGCAGTGAAGACTTAAACTTTGACATTTTGCAGTGAAGACTTAAACATAGACGGCTTTTATGCTTTTTCAAAATGTAGAAAGAACCATCCAAATTCTCGTAGGAACTCTGGAGGCATTACTGTGTTAGTCAAATCATCATTACAAAAAGGAGTTAAATTTCTCGATAAGGAGAGTTGTGAGGAGTTTGTTTGGTGGAAATTAGAAAAAGATTTCTTCCATTTGAAACATGACGTTTTCATTTGTACTGTTTACATCCCACCTCTAAACTCCCCAAGAGAGAAGAGATTGGACAAAGATCATTTTGACATTCTACAAGAAAATATTTACAATTTTTCTAAAAAAGACGAAATAATGTTATGCGGTGATTTTAATGCAAGAATGGGAAACTTAGAAGATTACGTCAATGACGTTTCTTTCAATCTTGCGGGTTTTAATTCTGAAATAATGGAGCCAAGAAACTCTAGAGATATTCACATAAATAAATATGGCAGATCACTTTCTGAATTATGTATCAATTGGTAATAACCTAGTAACTCTAAATGGTAGGTGTAAGGGCGATTTTCTAGGTCAGTTTACCTGTCATACTTATAATGGCGCGAGTGTGGTCGATTACGCTATTGTTTCTCAAAATCTGTTTCGCTCTGTCAACCTATTCACGGTCTCCAGTGTAACAGAGTTCTCGCACCACTGTTTTCTGTCATTCGTCATGGAGGCAAAAGTTTCAAATATGTTAGAAAAAAGTGTGCCTATGGAGTCACATCCAATGACATTTCTTTGGAACGACGATTTGAAAAGTGAATTTGTTAATATGATTAATTCAGATAAGGTTCACAATAAATTAGGCTCCTTGTTTGATTCAATATACATAGACAAAGAGGGAACTAACATAGATATGTTGGTAAAGGAGTTTACAGACACCATAGTCAGTACAGCCAAAAAGGTGTTACCTACTAAGAGTAAAATAGGTCAAAGTAAAAGTAAGAAAAAGGTCATCCAGAAACAAAAATGGTTTGATAAAAATTGTTACGAGTTCAAAAAGGAAGTACAAAATTTGGGTTATTTGGTTTCAAAATATCCAGGTGATCCTTACTTGAGACATAGTTTTTCTCTACCAAGAAGAAATACAAGCAGTTGATTAAAAAGACAAAAATTCAATTCAAGAATGAGTTACTAGACAAAATTGGTAACTTAGAAAGTAATAATCCAAAAGAGTTTTGGAAGCTCGTTAACGTCATTAAGTCAAATGGGAAAAACAATGATATTTCTAATGATATATCTCCTACAGACTGGTATGATTATTTCAAAGAATTAAATAGAATACATTTTACAACACACTGTCAAAGTAACAAAGCTCAAATTGTTACTGATTTTCATATTTGGGCTTCAGGCAACAACAAAATTCTTGACGATCCCATTACAATTAACGAAATAAGGGAGGTTTCAAAAAGACTTAAGAATAAAAAGGCAAGCGCGAGAGATTCAATATGTAACGAAATCATCAAATCTTCATTAGACAGCTTAGCACCTCAGTTTGTTAAATTGTTCAATGTAATTCTCTCTCATGGACATTTTCCACTAGCGTGGTCAGAAGGTTTGATAGTACCTCTTCATAAGTCTGGAGATAGGTTAGATCTCAATAACTATAGAGGCATTTGTATCAGTAGTTGTTTGGGAATTTTTTTTACCCTTATATTGAATACTCGTTTCAACTTATTCTTAGAAAAAAAAAATCAAATCGGATTCAGGAAAGGTTTCAGAACATCTGATCATATATTGGTGTTAAAAACTTTAATTGATTTTTATAAATCAAAGAACAAACCTCTTTTCGCTTGCTTTATTGATTTTAGAAAAGCATACGATAGCGTCTGGAGAGAGGGTTTATTCTTTAAACTCATTAAGTATGGGTGTTGTAGAAACTTTTTACGTATTTTACTTAGTATGTATTCCTCCGTCAAATCCGCAGTGAAAGTAAATCAAGGCGTTACGTCTTTTTTTCAGTCAGAAATTGGAGTCAAACAGGGATGTAACCTTAGTCCAACACTTTTCAATCTTTTTATAAATGACATACCAGAAGTATTTGATAACAGGTGTGACCCAGTAAACCTGAATGGAAGTTATTTAAATTGTCTACTTTCTGCTGACGACTTAGTCCTTTTGTCTCAATCTCAATCCGGGTTACAATCGTGTCTTCGGGAACTTAATTCTTACACTAAAAAATGGAAGTTACAAGTAAACCTGAAAAAATCAAAAAATTTAATTTTTGCATCAAAACCCCAGCGATATAAGTTAACGAAATGTCAATGGTACTTCGGAACTGATACCTTACAATACGTGGAAGAATATACATATTTAGGTATTACATTCCATTTTGCAGGTAATTTTAAGATAGCTCAAAAGCTACTGTATAACAAAGCTTTACGGGCCTATCATAGTTTATTCAAGTGTTTTTCGACTTTAGAAAACGCGCCTGTAAAAGTACTATAATAATTGAAATTTTTCAATTCTGTAGTGACTCCCGTGTTACTATATGGTTGCGAAATTTGGGGAGTCTACTGTTTGGGAAAATTATCGAGTTTTGATAGTTTTAAACTAAAAATATTTACAGCGGTAAATTGTGTAGAAAAGCTTCATCTAAAATTTTGCAAGCGTGTTTTGGGGGTCCACCGCAAAGCAACAAACCTGGCAGTATATGCTGAGTTAGGAAGAGTACCTTTAATTGTACAGATTTCAACTTTGGTCTTGAAATATTGGTTACGTTTAAGTGATCCTAACTATAATGATACCCTTGTCGGCAAAGCCTCGAATTTATGTCTGAAATTAAATTCCCAGGGCGTAATATTCACCAACTATTTACTACAATTTTGTGATCTTGGCAAATTTTCAAATCTATGTGTACCTCCTAAACATATAGGTGCATTCATTAATTTTTTTAGGGCAAAACTTTTCGATCATTACATTAAATTCTGGCAAATTCAAGTTAAGAAAAATAGAAGTGACTCACACGTACATAATGGTGGTAAATTACGTACGTACACTTCAGTTAAATCAAACATATACTTTGAAAAATATCTAAAATACGTCACAAATAGTAAACATCGTCAGGCAGTGTCTAAAATTAGAATATCAGCACATAAGATGCCAATAGAAACTGGACGATACAATAATACCCCAGTTGAAAAACGCATTTGTCCCATTTGTAACTCAAATCAAGTGGGAGACGAATACCATTATGTCATGATCTGTGAGAATAATGATTTTATGAGTATAAGAGAAGAATTCATCAACAAATTACATGTAATTAATAATAATTTTAAATCATTTGATAGAAAGTATTTATTTCTGTACTTGGCATGAATGATGAGTCAATCATGAAGATATCTGCTAAATATTTTTACGATATTACTGTATTAGTTGGTAAAACCTCAGTCCGTTAGTTTGTACTTAATTACTGTAAAAAATCCAATGTACTATTGTTGTATAAGGATGAATAAAATTATTATTATTATTATTATTAGTTCAGACTTCACATGCCAAACGTTGCCGCGTAATTAGTAAACTATGCATTTCAAACTTGAAACAACAGACAAAAAAGTTTCAAATCATTTTAGAGATTTGGAAATAAGATAATTTTTACCTTTTACCTAAGTGGAAAACGTTAGGCGTAAAACGAAAAAATCTAGGCGTATTTACGCCCGTATCGGGCGCAATTTCGAGCCCTGAAGCACCCACGACCCACAACATTTTACCCACGACCCACGACATCTTACCCGCGACACACGACCCACGACAATTAGCTACTCCCGGTAGCGTGGTGACATTCATTCTCTGCTCCCCTAGTATATATATATATGTAATTTAATATTTTTGTTTTTCTCGTGTATGTAAATTAAAGAAGTTGACCTCTACTTTAATATTCATGTTCATGTTACGCACGCTTATAGCAGAGCGCGGTAATTACGTCACAAGTCTAGACCCCCCGCCAAGACTCAGACAAACAAACCGCTTTTCTTGTATCAACTTACAAGAATTGACTAGCACTTCAGTTCGTCCTCTGTCTATTCTACCAGAAATGACTGCTTTCCTGGACCATATTTTGAAAGGGAACCTGATGATTATACTGTCGAACAGCTTAAACTTTGGCTGAAATACAGAGGATTGAAACAAAGCGACAAACGTTGATCTTGTCAAGCGAGTTTTGCATCTTCGCTGGCCAACCAACGAGACATGCTTACTATATAGACTGTCAAGTCCTATTTAAACTGTATCCCAAACTCATCTTTTCCCATGCAATATCGTTGTAAGACTTCACCTAAACATTGAAAAGTTACAAAGGTCAGGTTTTCCTGTATTAAGGCAAAAACAAAAGAATGTAGCCGCATGCCGAGTGCAATCATCTTCTTCAATAAAACTCATCGGAGACCAAAGCTGTTATGGCTGGAAGAGCATATACATTAAAACTATTAACTGATAGCATCCTAAAATTCGGCAATCTTGCTTATGTTGGTGTGCTCTTTCAAACCATTATGTTATTGTTTGCATTTATCAAGTTTTCAAATTTAATACCTGCAGCTCCGAAAGAAATTAACTTCATTTGTGCTCAGAAAATAAATCAAAGCATTGTAGATGTAGGCTTTGCTTCCAAAATTTATTTAGAATCCACTGATAAATTCAAGTAAACTTAATGGTTGAACAGTAGTTCCTTCTCATTGTTTACTGGTGGATACATAGTCAGGGTTTCAGTAATTTATAGCCACTTACGTTTCATTGCCAGACCTAGTCTCGTTGTTCTGTGCTTTTAAGGTCTCTTGTACAAACATTTATCCAATGCTGACATTTCTCACTGAATTTGCTGTAAAGGTTTTGGAACAGAAAAGCTCCTCCTGTGAGTGATCAAAAAGGCCGAGAAAAGATGAGAAACCTGATCTACTAGCCGATCGATGCTTCATTCTCCGAGACATATCTCTTTGAGCGCCGGATTCACTCTTACATCTCCCCCAGCAACAATGCTTGGTATAGTCACCATTACTGAAATGACTAGGAATCTTACTGAAGCAGCTGAAGGCATTGATTCTTTTTTTTTATCGAAAAAAATACGAATTCGGTCCTAATTTAGTCTGCTGTTCTGCAGGTTCAGAGTACTAATAGATGAGTGTCTCAAATTTATGTTTATATTTGTCCCATATTATAAGTTGTATCCTGTCCACCGTTCTTTCTACCCTGCGGCTCTTTGATCGCGTCCATATCGGTATTTGTTGGACTAAAGATTATTAACTGAAATGCCCGTTTTGTTTATCTCTATTTAAAAGCTTTTACCCTCCTTCCCAAAACTGCAGTCTGCTCATTATATTACAGAACTATAAAGGGAACTGTTGGAAGCCTTTAATTTCTCGAACCAAAACCTCGGCCGTGAGAGGATTCTTGTTTGTTTACCGTGAGAGTTGAATAACTGCTTCGGTCATCATATTCTGTGCCGAGTGAGTGTTTATTACCTACAAAACGTACCTCCAACAAGAGCGCCAGTTGAAATATCCTGAGCCTGTTGGGAGTGTTGGAAGGCTTTCGCACGAGTGAACTTAAATAAAACATTAAACTGCTTACATTTGAGAGATGGGACTCCAAATTTGAGAGAACATTACTCGCGCCGTCGTCCACCATCTTGATTTACTGTATTTAATTATGTAAATAAATTAACCTGGCGATTGTTGCGTGACCAGCACAATGCAATCTGATTGGTGTGAATTTGACCTTTAACGCATGCGCAGAAATTTTGCGACACCCAACAAAAAAAAAATAACGACTTGCATTTTTAGACTCGGCGCTGCCACAGGCAGCCCAAGTAATTACATTAAATGGCAATCAATATTTACATACTACAACTATTAAATTACATACTACAACTAAAACTTACTAGTAGTAATGTTAGGACATTAGCATTATAATACTCTTATCATATACCGTAGTACGCTTAAAGTGACTACTAATTTACTGATTAAGTTCTTAAGTAGGTATATAACTAGGTAAGGATAAGGTACATAACTCATAAGTCAACCGCATGTAAACAAATAAATTGGACAAAAACGTTTTCAAACTATTCCGAGACTGTTCACTTAATATCGATACTAACCCTATCATCTTGTTTCTTTACTCTCAAAATTCAGTGAAATAATTAACACACTTTCTGTTTACCTGTTAAAAATGGTGCCCCTCCTGGTGCAGAGACTGGCTTGATTCAAATACTCGGGGCCGGAAGTCGCGTGTCATGTTGTAATAACAAAAATACTGCAATCATTCAGTACTTTTTCACCATTTGCTTGTGAACCCTAGCTCTAAATACTTGAGAACTCGTTTTGTGATGGTTAGGGTTCGGTTTGGGGCCAGGGAGACGCAATGTATTCATAGGCTGTCAAACACTATTCACTTCCGGCCCCTAGTACTTGAATTGCACCCTTAAAGAAAAATACAAAAGCTTAATCGATAATAAAAAAACCTAACCCATCAGTATTAACCTATGTTTTAGAGATAATTGGTAAATAGAGTTCACAAGTAAACAAAAAAAGACAACAGAGAAAAAAATATAATGGGCACCTACTGGGACTCGAACCCTTGACTCGCCGCATTGAAAGCAGATGGCTTAATCACTGCGCTACGGAGACAACCATGCTGAATTGTGGACTCGGTCTGTGTTATGTAGTGCTCTGACACCTATCATGACTGTGATCCTATGCCTTCTATCAGTTATATTGGTTTGATGAAGTATTGACACGAACTACCACCAAAATCCTCCCCCTATAGCTTGACACATTTGTCATTTACAGTGATGATGCACTTCCCAAAAAAAATAAACCCAAAAGCAGCACAACTCCACCAGAAAATGTTATCGGCATCCTTTATCTCGTGAATGTGCTATTAAACACTTAATGACTGGCCCAGAGGAAAACAGTGAGTTTTGTTTCCCAAGAATCTCGATGTTTCCCAAGATGCCTATTATTGGACACTCAATGTTTGCATGCTTTGATGGGAAAACCTTAAAAATGTTTGGATTGAAGCTACATGTAGCTCTAGTTATTCAGTGACTATTTAGGCCTGTACAACATACTTCATTTCAGGCAAGGGTACCTACATGTATAAATGTTAAGCCTAAGGGGGGGGGGGGGGGGAAGGGTGGGAATACAGCTGTGTGTAATGAACAGGGCTAGCCAGCCTCCAATCAGTGATGAGTCCCTCAGATTAATTAGCATAAAACTTAGTAGCATTATGAAAATAAATAAATACATGGATTGTGTATATGTTATAGGTCAAATTTATGTTCAGATCATTTTTGTCAACGTAGGTAATTTTTTTCCAACTTGGGTTATCTTTTTCAACCTAGGTTATTCTTTTTTTTACCTAGGTCATTTTTGTGTACTAAAAATTAATTCACCCCCTTCTGCTTTCCTTCCTTTACCCTTATCACTTCCTTCCCCTACCTCTCTCCCTATCTCCTTACAGTGCTACATGGCCATACGTGTATCATCAACTTAATGCTACCGGTAATTACCATATTTATTTACGGTCAACCGTTCTTGCTGGTACTTGAACCGGCAACCATCGGATCTGGTAGTCAGAGCCTTAACCATTGTGCCACTGAGTGATCAATGTGAAATGCCATACTTCATTTACTATATATTATGGTGCTACTAGTATCTAGTCCCCCACGATCTAGTCCAAATTTGCATATGTTTATTTAGTAAGCTTGGTATTTCATAGCCTGAATTTCAGCCGTCTCCTCTGGTTCGTTCCTGCCGAGAGAGACGTCTGAATCCAATAGCCGATAATGCCGTCCAGTGACGTCACTACCAGAAAACCTGGTAGTGATCTTTGATTGGTTCATATTCTATAATTTTGCATAATTATCAGCCGAGAAGATGGCAGGATTCACTTTGGACTCGCGATTGTTGATCGTTGAGTTTCAGTGGAGTGATTGTCTTTGGCAAAGACCTTGAATTCGTAAGGAAAACATCTGGAAATGGATTGAAAGTGTCCTGCACAATAACCGGCCGACTAACTGTAAACATGTACATTTTATCGCGTTGCGTCCGTGTGGTTGTTGATAATTAATCGATTATTTGTTCACACTCGCAGTCATAAAGAATGTCGCTACTCTCTTCAAGGAACTGTTCTTTCCCGCAAGAGTCTTCGTATTTCTTCGAAAATTCTCCATTATCCTTTCATGTTTTTTTACTTTTCTGTTGCATCATTTACATCTATAGGTAATATCTCGTAGCTGTGTCGATTCGAACGGCAGATCGCGAGACATGTACAAAGATCAACGGAAAGACAAAGATCAACTGTACTTTGCCTCCAAATATAATATAACGATTTGTTGCTTTGAAAAGGTTTTCACAACATAAGAGGCACTTGAGAAGCAAATGGGATGGAGATATATATATATATATATAGGTAAGGATTTTATTTTGGCCGGCATAATCTCAAATAATTTCTCAAGGTGATCGATGACTTTGTTTTGTGACCCACGAACTCTTACTACTGCAGTGACAGTTTTATTTGCATAAATTTAATTGTTAACCCACCTTGACGTCACTGGACGGCATTATCGGCTATTGGATTCAGACGTCTCTCTCGGGAGGAACGAACCAAAGGAGACGGCTGAAATTCAGGCTAGGTATTTCACTAAAACTGTACAAAATAATTTGTGACACAAACCCAGTACTCCATTGGACATACAATACAAGTGAAATAATATGTTCTGGCAAGCACTGGCAGATGGTCGGTTATGCCTCGGGGGCCTCAGGCCCCATCATCTGGTGTGCACAGTGACTACGATTACAAATTTAAGGTAAAAATTACTAAGTGAATCAAAAATATAACCCAGGTTAGTAAAAATATTCTAGGTTAGGTTATTTTTTCTACTTGTATTTTTTTGCAGGTTGCAAAAATAACAGGCTAAAATAAATAACCTAAGTTAAAATTTATAGCCTAGGTTAAAATACAATTGATGGGTGACTAGTTCCTGTAAAAAAACTAGTGTTGATGTGTGTCGGTGGAGAATATAAACACGGGTATGATCAACTAAAAGTCAATTAAGGTATGCTAACCACCGTGGGGAGCGAGTAGCAGCTGATGTTTTGAGCAAGTGCAGTAGCCCTTCGTCAGAGCCAAAAAAAATATGACCTGAAATAAATTTGACTTGTAACATAATACATGTAATTGCTTAATAATTACTTATTTGGATGTGTATTGCTGACACTTAGAGAAGATACATGTAGATTGAAACTTGTGCAAAAAGCCTATCACCTTTTTATTTATTTTCCAGACTTCAACCAAATCTTGACACTAGACATAAACAGCTTGAAGCATGGTGTGATCTTGTGCTGTCATACCATAAGCACAATAAGGTATACAACTTAGATGTGACAGAGGTGCAGTCTGGTGAACTGTTTTACAACAAGAATATTGACAGTATCCTTACTTACAGTATTGGTAGTGGTGTGTACTTAAAAACAAGTAGTTTGTCAGAACAGCAATGTTCAATGTCATTCTCAACTATTTATATGCTAACCAGAAAGTCATGAGTTCATGTCACAAAGCAGCCTTACCAAATTGTGATTGGTCATGAATTAGTATTAGACTAGTACTGTTTATAAACATTGAACAGTATGTATATATGTAACAGGAAGGCAAGTATTATTTTATTGTGTTCCATTTAGTTTACAGATGAGGAATACCTCAATTTAAGAATAATTATTGTAAGTTTCTCATCATCTGCTTATAAGTAATGTAAATTGCAGAAAAATGCACTCAACGATGAACTGAATCTTACAGCTACAATGTACATGTGGGCCCCTGTTTACATGAACCCAGGTTGGATTCTCAACCTGTGTCAGGTCACCGCCAAGGCTGCATGACCCGGGCTGACCCTTTAGTCAATCTTCTGCAAATGTTCACATGATTTTAACTTCCAACCTGGGTCAACCCACCTTGCCGGGTAACCCTCTTCGAGACCAGGGTTGACCTGGGTTGAAGGGTTGAAAATTTGCAAATATCACTCTTGTAAGTCTGATCCGGGTTTTGTGCGAAGTGTGACGAAAAGCCAACCCAGGTTGATATTTTTGCGTCGATAATATAGAGCAAGTGCAAATGTACTAATTACATCAAAACAAGATGGTGTAGTTGAAAGACAAATCAACGTGGCAGTAAAGTCAGCCCAGGGTTGGATCAACCCGCCTTGAACGACAGGCAACCTGGGTTCATGTAAAGCAAAAATGAAATGAACCCTTGGTGGTAACCTGGCCCCGGTTGCCATCCAACCCGAGTTCATGTAAACAGGGCCTCACTCACTAAGATATTAGCAGAATGGAATGCTTGGAATGTCAATTGATAAGATGATAGTAATTAATATTAATCAATATTTCGTTTGATTAATACCGGTAGTTGAAGATCGATGTGCAACATTAATATTATTGCTGTTGGTATTATTAGTTAGTATTAGTGACAGACACTGATCAAGGCCTCATCATCAGATTCCCTAGCCTCTTGTTACTCACTATAAAGTGAGTGTCAGGGTACTTATATACTTTAGCAACCAAATATTTTACCATGTAGGAGATGTGTGTGCTCGAGCGATAAACCAGTAGTCATGTGCATCAATATATAGTGACATAAACCCTTCTACATTTTCATGCCTAACTTGCTCAATATTAATGGCAGGTGGCTCAAACTTTGACAGACATCGTATTATAGGTCCCTGTCAATCACTTAGTGGTGATGTCGTAATGATGACATCAGGCATGTAATTCTAAGTTCATGCCCGTATCTTCCTCAATTTTAATGCCAGGCAGCTCAAACTTTGACAGGCATGGTATTGGGTCCCCACAATTCACTTAGTGGCATTATGACGTAACAATGATGTCATCGGTCACATGATTTTTTAGTAATAATATGCCATATCTCCCTCATTTCTAATGCCAGGCAGCTCAAATTTTGACAGGCATGGTATTGGGTCCCCACGATTCACTTATTGGCATTATGACGTAACAATGATGTCATCGGTCACATGATATTTAGTACTGGTATATGCCATATCTCCCTCATTTCTAATGGCAGGTGGCTCAAACTTTGACAGACGTGGTATTGGGATTCCTCATAAATCACTTAGTCACAGGTGATGTTGTAATGATGACAACAGCAACAACAGCAACTAAATTTGCTAATGCGGTGCTGAAAATGGCAAGGCTTTCAAGCCTGCTGTGCGTCAAAGTTTGAAATCTAAAAACAAGACTCTTGAGACTTATGTTGTGGCTTTTGTGTCTTAACATTCTGTTATAATAATTGAAGGGCCGTGTGCAAAAGGGGCGTCAGTGACAATTTCAGAAACTCAAAAATTAACTTTGCCTTAAGAATAGGAAACTCACATTTTCTCTTCTCACGAGTTAAGAGAGCCTTTCAGAAGAAAGAGAAAGTTATGACAGCTCAAAACAAGCAAGTAATCAAGCCATTTCTATTGAAAACATATTTGTTATTGTTTGTAATTTCGAGGTGGGTGGATAAGAAGGCTATTGCGAAAAGTGTGTGTGCTGTTACGTTTTAAGTTTCGGCAGGAAAATGCTTTCCGTAGATAAAATATGGCTCAAAGAAGGATTCTTTCTCTTTCACCTTGGAAACCAAGCTGGAGAGATGACACTGAAGTGTTGAAGAGTGGAGATCTATTCTTCTCGGAATAACAGACTAACATTTCCAAAGAGTGACTTTGTGTAAAGTGCCATTTGGACATTATTAAGTTGCGCGCTGGCTTAACTCATGATTGAACAAAGAACTGTTTGGCTAAAAGGCAATTTGTTATTGCTGGAGATTTACAAAGAGTCGCATCTACAGGTGAACCACACTGTTAAATTTGTTGAGCTAATAAGTTGATTTTGGGAAGTTTCATGGTCGGAGCTTTCCAAAGATAGTTGTGTTGGGCCTTGTTTGTGGTTTGCCTGAAGACTTATAAAAAAAATTGACTCCATGGATCCTTGCTGTCGAAAAGTCTGTTCTGTACCCATAATTCTTTTCGGGCTGTGTTGGCTTCGAAGGGAATCTGAGGCGAATCACATTGTATCCATATTTATTTAGTTATGGGTCAGAATAGCTTGGGGCATACTAGGATTGATTTCGGAAAGATAGTGAACTCCATTTAATTTTGCGATG